>CM061272.1:69882500-70390000 GCA_030848825.1 Tadarida brasiliensis | reverse complement strand
ATGGAATTTTGGCACACAATTCATGTTATCAGCATTAGGATACTAACAGCAAATTTGAGCTAACTTTGCAATACACAAACAGTATCCCATCATTACAAATTAAACTTCAGCACAACAAGAAAAACTATCTGAATACCAAACACAGAGCCCTTGGAATGCACAAAACACGTAAAAATTTTTGTCACCAATAACACCGTTATCCATAACCAAGAACTTCAGAAAGGCATGCATGAAAAAACAAGAAACATTTCAAAGGGCAACATGAACACTTCCTTCTCCAGACAGGACACGTGAGCTAAACAACTACTGAACTCAATTTCCAACCTCCAAATCCCTGGTTGGTGACCTTCACGGACACAACAACAGTAAAGTAAAATAAACAGTTTCAAATGTTGGCGATGGCCTTGAAAACTTGGAACTCTTAAACATCGGTTCCATAGATTGAAAATACTGCAGCCCCTGGCAAACAACTTGGAATTTCACCAAAACAAATACCGTGTGCTGTTCAGTAACTTCCCCTCAAATACCTACCCGAGAAATCTTAAGTACGACTGTTCAAGATAGCCTAAAGCAAGAACTGTTCAAGTATGCATCAAAAAATACATGAATGATCAAAAATGTTTAACTCTGTCCATGGAAAAGAACTGTGCCCCAGTGCACCTATGCACAGCACAGTTTGGGATGCTGGGGTTACAGAAAAATTTCAGCACAAATCCAGAGGATATGGAGAATATGTTTAATTTACCTTTTCAGTGTTGTTAATGCAAGAAGTATTTAAAGGGAAAAATATTTTCTCGCAGTTTCTTCGAGTCAAACTATGAACGGTTCCTGGGAAGCAATATTTAAATGGATCGAGATATGTTTTCAGTGATTCGCACTTTTGCATTTTACTCTACATATGACAATTGAAAGAGAAATTAGATTTATTAAATGTATAGGGAATATATTTCACAGGCAGGAAAAAGTAAGCTAAGGAAACCTCTAGAATTCAGTGAAAAGTAAAAAAGCATATGTCTTATATAGGTGGGTAAAAGAGACTTCTTAGATAATAATTAACAGGATTAAAATGGTGATTGGGATTTATAGTTTCTCTTCTGCAATATAGATTATGTCCTGAAGGGACTGGGGAAAAAAACAGAAGTAATTTGACATTTTAAAGGTATGTTTTTCCAGATATGAAAAGACAAGACACAGACTTACTGAAGATAAAGGTTGACTCTTGTCAAAGAAGCAGCTAGTCTGAGACATGGCTATCTACCATGAACGACTGTAGCTTAAAAGTGTTAATTCCAGAATGTCCTTTGTGGTTATTTTAGGTCTCTGACTTGGCAAGTCCATCCTGCAAGCCTTCCCTGAGCTTGTCAGAATAGTGTTTAGACACTTTTCATTAATTATTTCTCTATAGGACATAAATTCATTCAAATAATGCATTGAAGATCAACCTATTGGTGGGATAATGAGATCCCAGGGTACTGGGAAGGCTTATTTCTAAGAACTGTCCCTGTTAGTGTTTGTTGTGTTAAAAACAATGGACCCTGGGGTGGGGTGAGGCAGGAATATAACCTTGGATGGCAGTCGAGGCCATATTTTTTTTCTGCCAAGTGAAAGGCAGGCACATTGGAAGAAGTCCTATCTTACGGACCTTTAAGAGATTATCATGGATCATTTTCTATTTAGTATAATATGTGTTTGTACATCGAAAGCATTGAATATATAGTTTTAGATTTTATTATTTATTTCTAGGATAAATTTTTATTTATTGTGGGCCACTTATTTCCCACTGGAAATATTCAGATGCTGTGCCCGGCTAGTGTGGCTCAGTGGTTGAGCGACTACCAGTGCACCAACAGGTTGCTGATTCAAAATGCCAATCGGGGCACATGCCCAAGTCATGGGCATCATCCTCAGTGGGGGGCATGTAGGAGGCAGCCAATCTATGTTTCTCTCTCATCAATGTCTTTTCTTGCTCCCTCTCCCTTCTTCTCTCTCTAAAATCAATAAAGAAATACTAACAAAAATATTTTTTGGGAAAAAAACAAACCTGAAATCTATATGTCTTTTCATTTTAACAATATAATGCTGTAAATAGCAATTATTATTTAAAATTTCAGACACCAGGAGAACAGTGAGAGTTTTGTAATTTTTTGGTGCCTTCTTAGCAGTTGCAGAAGACTATTTCTTTTAGTTATTGTAATTTTCTTAGAATACAGCTACTAATAACTATTGGATTAGGGAGCAATATATTTTCATAATTAGGTTTTAGGTTTGTATAAATTTTGTAAATATTTTTCATTATCTTTAAGTAATGCTATTTTTTATTGTAAAACGGAAACCTTAATAAATGATATAGAAAGTTATTTTCTATATCTTTAATAACTATTAAGAATTGGGTCATATTTGCAGGATTTGACAGAAGCCTAAAGAATAAGTATAAGTAATGTCACTGTTAATATTAGTACTAGTAATCATCGGTAGGTATAAAGGCCTTGTCGCTCTCTTTGGATACCTGGTTATTTTTGGTGTTTGGGCTTTATATCCTTAAAAAATGTTTGGTTTCCACTGTAGAGGGAGGTGAGTGACAGAGAAAAGGTCCATAGGTGGTTAAGAACCTAATAATGTTCTTTATGAAACAGTTGGACAGAGTCTTAAATTTTTTTTTCTAATGTTCCAAATCTCCTAGCTGTAGACCGTGGTCATTGAACTCATCATCTCCCAAGAATATATTATGAAATGAATACTATTACTTTATTGGTCCCCATGACATAGTAATATGCAATGTCCACTTTTAGTGTTTCTTATATTTGAAGAAAAGGATTTTTAAAATTATTTTATAAATTATTTTGATGAAACAATTTCACAGATAAATATCGTTGACATAATCAGTATCATTGACCTTATCGGTGTCACTAAACTAATTGGCATTGTCAACTGAATCAGTTTCAAGCATCTAAAATTAATTTAATCTAGTCAATTAAATTTATTTACCCAATTTAATCAAAAATAATTTTTAACCTTTAAAAGTCAGATTTCACCAAACATAGTTATTCTTTCTTCAGTCCCATAATCCATCGTTTGTTAAATTTAGGTTATTTGCCAGTATGTTGGTGATTTCATTTATTTCTTAGTTTTCCGAAATTTTGTGTAAAGATATGACCGAGTCATAGTCCTCTCGATAGATTTTTTTAAAGACGTAACTTATTTGCAAATGAATTAGACTAAAACGATGATGGTCTACAAATAACTAAACTTAAAGTGGCATGGTTACAGATTTCAGGGACAGAAAATTTGCCTCTATAGTTACTGTAAAATGATATAAAGAAGAATATAAATTCCATTTTATTTTTTACTTTTATTAAATAATTTCAATTAATAGGTAAGATGTTAAAATGATTCCGATGGCTCATCGGAAGTGTATATTGACCACTGGTAACGATTCATAAACCTCCAATGTGTAGACTACAGACACCTGGAGTATTACTGCCAGATGTCCTCACGGGGAGAGATTACCCTTGGCTACCTGGTGTCACTGACAAAACCCCTGCTATACCAGGGAAAAGCAGACTTCTTGGGTTAAGACATGTATATTGAGTGTAAACTAAACAAGGTGCATAAAACAACAGTCCCTCAGCAGAGAGCAGTGTTGAATTTGATCAGAATTCAGTGCTCATGTCATAGCATGAGGAACACAGATACAGGAGAGCCCGTGACTATTTTTCCTTGTTTGCATTACACGTCTAAACTACAGATGCCTGTCATGCAAGGAGGGAGGCCCCTTGACTCAGAGTCAAGCCTATAGATCTAAAATCATCTACATTTTTTAGCTAAATTCTCTATATTTAAGGTGGCCCAGAGTGGATGCTTTACATAACTCTGTACAGATTATAGATCTTATTTCCCCTCTGAGTTCTACAGAATTTGATCAGGTAAATTTGATTTTAATAAGACGGAGAGAGGCTGGGCTGGGAATGAAACCCACTTGTAACAATTTTCATCCAAACCCAGGCATCCTCTACATTGCTTTTTTGTTAGAGAAAGAAAAGGATAGGATTCCTCTGGCTCCTTAGGGTTAATTAGTAGCCCGTTTATAGATATTACATACCCGAAGGACTTTAACTGAGGTAAACAGATTCTGAGCTGCTTGTTCCATATCTAGGACCCTTTACACCTATTGCTGTGATAGCCGTATTGTGTCCTTTTGGGAGTATAGTAATTTTCTGGTGTATAAAATAAAAATGCTCACATATTGGATGAGCCTGGAATATATAGGAAATTCAACATCATTAAAATTACCATATAATGTCTGAGACAACAGGTGGGAGTCTTCACATCTCCCTGGGGCATTGCTGTCTAAGTCAACCTGTCATCTTCCCATGGGAAACCAGGGAAGTATTGACTGGCATTATACAGGAATGCTAAAAGGGCATACTATAAATGTTATTGAACAGTACCAGCAGTACACAGGCACGGCTGATGCAAACGTCTGTGAGTGTGGAAGCTAAGGGTGTCTGGGAATGACCACCTTGTTCATAGTCATGATGTTCTGTGCAGATCTCCATTGTCTCCATTTGGTTTCTTTAATGCAATGATAGGAGAATCACAGAGGTTCATGAAAGGAACTGTAACTCCACCTTTTTATCAGAACTTTAATTTTCTAAACTCTTAATAGGGAGAAACATAAATTCCTGCTCATAACACTCAAAGCAGCCCTATGCTTGTTTCTAGGTGTGTTTTTTGTTTTTGTTTTTGTTTTTGTTTTCTGAACTTTCATTTCAGGTTTATAGAATCTTCAAAGTGGACAGACTTGTCTACAGTTTTCCTGAAAACCTTATGTAGTAATTCTCTGGATTTTGCTCCCAGAAACCAATAGCTACATTAATTGGAATAGGTTAAAATAGCCAGGATTACATATTTGAACAGTTAAACTTCTTTATAAAACGATCAGAATGCCGCACAAATGTAGTTACTGCCAGATTCCACACGCTGAAATTGAACTCTATAGCTGAACATGGATCCCACACATGAACCGAGAACACAAATTCACACCCAAAAAGCCCCAAAACTGCGCACACACAATAGAATAAAGATTTGACCTAAAACCACAGACCCTGGACATGGAACGTGGATACATAAACAAGATTCCATAGCCTCAATCAGGAGTTGGAGCCAGTGACCGGACCCCAGATGCCAGATTCCCAATGCATGAACTGAACCACATCCTCACATTGTGAACAAACCCATGAGTCGATAAAGCTGCTCTAACTCTGAGCAGCTAGGTTAACAGATACTTTTTCATGTCAATGTAAATGCAGAAAAGAAAAAACGTGCAGAAGTTCAAAATAGCACCAAACGTTGCAGTAACAGATCACAAATGCTAACAAAGTAAACAAAAAAATATATACATAAGGCTTACCTTTGCCGGCAGATGTCCATGTTCTCTCAGCTTCAGCAGATTCAGGGTTTAAATTTCTTGGCGAACTCATCAAGATCCCAGAGAAAATGGGGGAAATGGCTAGTTCCTCTCTGGCGGAGACCAGCTGTTCTTCAAAGGAAGCTGTTGGAACTCCTATTCTCATGTTCCCTTAAGTCAGTAGGGAGTGGTAGTGGAGGAGATGGATGGGGAAGGAAGAGGGAGGGAAAGGGCAAGGCAAAACAAGGGAGCTTAGACACCAAAGAACAGAGTGGAGTAGGTACAAAAGGTCGATGAATGGAGTGTGGACATTTATTAGCTTCACAAGAGCTCAGAGATGGTCTGTAACATTATTAATGCCTTTTTTTGGTAATTTCTCTGTGCTGATCCTAAAACTTCTAATTTCCAAATCAAGGTAAGCTTTCCAACCATTCATTCTGCTTAATTCTAGAGCAGACATGTTTCTAAATTTTACATGCAAAAAAATAATGCATGCAGCCAAAGACAACGGCATTCGGGCCATTTTAAGGAGATGATTTCTAGTTCAATCCTCTCAGGTCTATAAAGCGCTTCCCCAGTAAAAAGCTTCCAAACAGGAGTATGAAGGAGAGCTGGGGTCTGGGGGTTTCTGGACTTCGAGACACAATTGCCTATGTTAATTTTATGGGCATTTTCAACATCTGCAGAGCCTGAGCAAATTCTCTAAGGACGGGATGTGCTGGGTCAAAGTGTACTGCTTATGGCTTGAGCTCCAGGAGGCTCTCAGCCTTCGAGTCGCACTCAACCCTGTTACGTGCCTCAGTTTCTCTGCTCAGCTGTCTAATATAGCCATGAGGACTCAGAGTGCTAGGTGACCAGCCTTTATATGTGCATCCCTGAATGAGTCAGTTGTGTAAGTACAGTTGAGTAGGATTTCCCCACGGGGCCCCTGCACGTCATGAAGAAGGACCTCTGACAACTCTACAAAGATTCTTAGTCACCTAAGAACACCCAAGATTCGGCTGGAGGGAGGATGTGCCCCTTCATTTTGGAGTCAATGCGTTCAGCTCTCGTTTATACAACAAAGGTCTTTGCTCAGACTCTCTGAAAGCAATTCCAATGGAAATTCCAAATGCAAAACCCGGCCACCCATTTTCCCTCCTGTCTTCCCTTAGCCTGGGTTCTGTCAACCCTTGACCCTGTCAGGTCTGTGTGTGGCCCATTTTTGTTCATAAAGTGAAACAAGGGAAGAGCTTAATTAAGATAGAAGAGGAAAGATCAAGGAGGGTCTTTGGAGACAGGTTTAGGGGGTTAGCCCGGGACAAGCTGCTACTCTCACTGCTCCCCTTATTGTAAATCTCATAGGGACCTTTAGAGTAGGAAAGAAAAAGCAAAGGTAAGAAATAAGAGAAGGAAAAACAGAGAAGGTGTGCTCAAGGAGCAGTGCACGCTGTATCCTTTATCTCAAGGGTTTGTCCTGTTTGGTAAAGGTGACACTTTTGAGAGAGAACTCAGGGGAATATCTCAATACAATATACATAAATTTTCCAGGTGTGTCCTTTTGAGGACAGTCTGCAGACAAAGGATTTGGAGAGAAGGACAAATCCCCGGTGCCCATATTGTCCATCACAGGTATATGCCTATCCTACTAGTCTACATAGAGTCCCTATGCCCTTGTCCCCCAGAAAGAGACTGAAGAGAACAGTGAAGAATTCAAGCCTTTGGGGTCAGTGCCAGGAGCTGTCAGGCATATGTTACAGTCATCTGATCACGTTCAATTGGACACCTGCAGGAAAGGGTTCCCTTGGCCGTCAGGTCAGGTGACAGAGGTCAGCACCCGAGGGACCCCTGTCTCCAACCTCCATTCAATTTCGTGCAGAACGACAGGAAAGGACAGTGATAGAGAGGAGAAACAGGGACTATGGTCTCTGGGAAAACAACCTACTGGGTGATCAGGGCTGAGGATGGACCAATGTTTGCTTTTTCATAGTGTGCCTGTGTTGCTCGGATGTTTGCTTGACACCGGCGGGCCGCCTAAAGCAATCTTGCCCATTCTGAGACCGGTGTATCCTGTCATGGGAGTCTTCTAGAGGCAGCCACCCTTGTGGCTCTTAAATGTCTGACCCATGCCCGCAGTAGATGGCCCATAGGGAGACCAAAAGTCCTGGTGTTGGAGAGAGAAATCGGCTCGGCATCAGCACTACGTTCCCATAAACAGGGGATTGGGCTGAACATTGCTGAGGAAGCCTGTCCCCTGTGTCTTTAATGCCAGGCACGCTAGTCGCTTTTGAGTGGCTCACAGGGTCCCAATGTTTGTCCTCTCAAAAGAAAGGAAAAGAGCAAAGCTGTAGAGTCCATTTATCTTACTGTTCTTGACAATCCCAGATGAGTCCCCAAAGATGAAACCAAGCTGCAGTGTCCGGATGCACCATCTCACAAAATTGGAGAGTTCACAAAGGGTAAGCGAAAGGAAAGTGGATTTGAAAGCTACACAGACTCGTCACAACAGGGAGGGGACCAATTGGGTTTCCCATGGGGCTCTGTTGTCTAGGGACAGACATATACTTTGCAAGCCTGTGATTGGTCCTTTCAAGCAATTCTGCCTTAGTAATGTCCACACACTTTAAAGCTTGTGGTTTCCCCGACTGGGTTCAGCCCTGTGTCATCTATAGGGGCCTTAGTGGGTTCTCTTTTCATTATAACTTTAACTTATCCCAGGCTATGAGTGAGCAGGAAGGGAAACATGCTGGGAGCAACCCTGTGCTTGTTCTAGGTTTCTCCCCCAAATCCAGACTTTGATTTCTACAATCCTTTTTCAGGTGACCTGACTTTCTGCAGTGGGAACACTCTACTTTTGCAGCAGAACTCATTCAGCAATCTGATTGCCTTGCTCCCAGACACGAGCAGGTATGTTACTTGGAATAGGTCAGAATTACCAGCACTATGTTCTTTAACAGTAAATAAAAATCCTTTGCTAATCCATCAGGGTCTCAGAAAAAGGAACGGCTACAATTACTGTTCCCCTCTTGAAGGAAACTGGCCTTTCTGGGGGTTTTTGTTATGGAATTAACCTGCACTCCTTCCAGGAACCTCTATTGTGCATTTCTATAAATGCGGACTGAGAGCTTCTGACCTTGAAGGCAAAATTTGCCTACTTAATTTTAGTTGTATTTTCAGATTAGCAGAGTCCAAATAAACCTCTAAGTGTGCTGTGTACTGACTTGCCCATCTGGGAGCTGAGCCCCAAATCTCATCAAACTCAGCCCTCCCTTCCCGTGGTCCCATCCCTCACTGCAGAACCTGCCTTTATCTCCTCACTTTGATGCATGAAAAGGAGCATATCCAGCGATCAAGGTCATTATTTTTTCTCGGTTTCACCTTTAAAAAAGGTCACCAGAAAGGGACTTGAACCATGGCTGCTCTGCCCAAGCAAGGTCTTGAATGCTTCCAGGGATCCTCAGGTGGGGGATATAAGATCTTGCAAAGTATTGGCAGCCCATAAATTTTTAGGCCTTGTGGACAGTCTGAGGTTTCCCATTCCAGTAGCCAAGAAATCTCCCTAGCTTTGCAATAACCTGACTCAACTCCATAAAGTGGGGGGCCCCGATTATTATTGAATTCAACACAGTTACCTTCATTTGACAGACACCAGATGCCTGAGCCAAAATAAGTATCCTAGACACAGACCTGGACTCAGTAACCTTGACCCTAGACTGGACCACAAACCAAAACAAGTACCTTGAAGCTGTTTACCAGACCCAAACAGACCAAGCAGCACAAAACCTAGAAGCCAGAAGCTAGAGACTGTCACTGGATTCGTAATGCCAGATTCCACACACCAGAATATGAATCTGTAGCTGCAGATGGACCCCCACATGAAAACTCAGGACATAAACTCACAGCCAAAGATGCACTAAACCCAAGACAAACAGCTGGATAAAGATTTGACCTTAAAACACAGATGCTGGATATGGAACATGGATCCATAACAAAAACACCGTCGCCACAATCTGGTCTTGGAGCCAGGCACCAGACCCCAGTTACCATATGCCAGATGCATGAACTATACCAGAAACTCACATTGTAAACAAACTCACAATTCAATTAAGGTTAAAAAGTTTATCTCTAAGTCCAAACAGCTATTTTAACAACAATACTATTTTTACATCAATGTAAATGCAGACGAGAAAAAAATGTCACAGAACTTCAAAATTCTAACAAACCCTGCATCAACAGATCAAAAAGGCAAACAAAGTGAACAAAAATAAGACTTACCTGTGCCAGCAGACGCTCATGATCTCTCAGCATCAGCAGTTTCAGAAGTTAGCAATTTCCCAGCCATTAATTTCAAAACTGTGAGAGATTAAAAAAAGGTCATTACTTTCCTTGTCAATTATAAAAACTGGACTAATAATCAAATAAACATAATAAGATGAACAGGATATATTCCACATTTTTTTTTCTTTATTGATTTTAGACAGAGCAGAAGGGATAGGAAGAAAGAGATAGAAACATCGATGAGAGAGGACATCGATTGGCCACCTCCTGCATGCCCCCCACTGGGGATCAGGCCCACAACCTGGGCATGTGCCCTGACCGGGAATCGAACTGGCAACCTCTTGGTGCATGGGTCAAACTCAACCACTGAGCCATACCAGCCAGGCTCCACATTTAATATATACACAAGGGAAACTCACATACAAATCAACACCAAAAACAAGGAGGTAATATGGGGTATATGGAACATTTTGAAAAATAAGAGAACATGCTCTTAGATTGTAGAGTTAAAATGGATGATGTGCAGGTCACTTAGGGAAAGTGCAGCATATGTAGCATTTTTATGTACTTTAGGCAATACCAAAAACTATAGCATAAAGGAATTAAGGTTAGGGGATCAACAAACTCCTGCTTCGAGTCCTAATGTCTAGACCTCATGCTTTTCCGACTAAATCTCTTAGGAATAAATGGGGTACATTCAGAAGTTCTTTTCTTTTTCTTAACAATCAACCTAAAAAAAACATTCCATAGGCAAGACTTTGGCCCTCTTTATTCCCACATTTGAAACCTAGAAAAAGTTTTACATCTGCAAACTAAATTAGTAGACTGCTCTATATTTCATTGACATAATCATTCTGTTGAGAATAGGTTACTTTTATCAAATTTTTAATTCTTATGACAAGAAATTATGATATACACGTACTTCAAAAATTTACGTACCAAATATCTCATTAGTTGCTTGTGTGGGAGAGAAACAAACCTCTTTGTAACCTCAAGAATCTTTGGATTAAGATATGGCACAGGTCACAAAAGATAACCAAATTTAATACATACATATCTATAATAACCTCCCTTGTATAAAAGAATCAGAGATCCTCAAGCAGAAGAGAATCAGAAATAGAATAAAAACATGGATCTATAAAGCATTCTGCATCGGTTTTGATATAACCTGCCTTGGGGCCTTTGAAATTGAACTGCCATTTGACCCACTGATCCCACTTCTAGGAATATACCCTAAGAAACCTGAAACACAAACCAGAAAGAATATATGTACCCCTATGTTCATAGCAGCACTATTTACAATAGCTAATGTCTGGAAACAGCCCAAGTGTCCATCAGTAAACGAATGGATAAAAAACTGTGGTACATATACACAATGGAGTACTATGCAGCTGTAAGAAAGAAAGATCTCTTGTCCTTTCAGACAACATGGAGGAACCTGGAGAGTATTATCCTAACCGAAACAAGCCAATCAGAGAAAGACAAATATCACATGATCTCACTTATTTGTGGAATATAATAAACATAACAGTCTGAGGAACAGGGTAGACCCAGAGACGTGGATATAGGGTACAGACTGACAACCCTCAGAAGGGGAGGGGGGGAGATAAACCACAGAACTTATATGCATGTACGCATAACTGATGGACATGGACAACAATGCTGGAAATGGGGTGGGGGGATGGGGCGGAGGGTGTCAATGGGGGATCACATCTGTAACAAAAACAAATTAATAAGAAAAAATAAATAAATAAATAAAGGAGAGGTATTTGCAAAACAATACCAACAGATACATCCCTGAAAGGTGCAATTCCAAACATGTACACTAGATGGCAGCAAAAGAACTGTTTTCCCTCAGGTGTTAGTCCCAAGAGACAAACCAAAGGCACTTTAGCTCCTGAGGGACATTTGCAAATGTTTGCAGGCCCTTCAGATTGTCCTCGGTGTGGGGTAAGGGGGTTCTGCCACCAGCAAACAGGAAATAGACGTGATGAATGTTGATGAGCACCCACAATGCAGAGAACAGTGCCTCAGGACAAAGAATTGTCCGGCATAAAAGCAATAGCATCTAAAACAAAAAACCCTACTCCATAGGGACATTGAAAAGTGGTCAAACACAATGGAGACATTGAGTCAATTTTGACCCCAGACATGAAATTGTGCCTCTGTACAGGCAGCACTGAGGCTGAACCCTGAAGAACAACAAAGCCACCACCTGGCAACACTGGGAGAGAGTGTCCTGGGCTGAGGACACCCACCAAAGCTCCAGAGCAAGGATGGTCTGACGTCTCAGGAGACAGAATCAAGGAGGGTCTGATGTCTCAGGAGACAAGGTCAAGGAGGGTCTGACGTCTCAGGAGACAGAATCGCACCAGTACACCACAGTGGGACTGATTGATCACTGCCACTTTCCATGGCCCATAAAGCATTCTTTAATGAAACTGCTTCTGAATGCTACCTAGAATCAACAACCTTACTCTTAGATTCCAGAATTAACTATCTAAAGTTAGTCTCTTTGAAAATGTGGGCATTTTTTTAAGTGACCCTATTGTGCTATGAAAAACAAGTTTCAACAAACCTCAAAGAATTAAAATTATTTAAACTTTGTTTCTTTATCTTATTGCATTTACTAGAGAACTCAGCAACAAAAGTTAACTAGAAAGTTCTTATATTTAAAATTAAGATTACACTTCTGATTAACCCTGAAAATAAATCACAATGGGAACCAGAAAAAAAATTATAACTGAATGATAATAAAAATACCACATACGAAAATTTACAGACCAATGCTCACCATCAATCACACATATCAGGAAAAGAGAAAAGCTGAAAATTTAAAAGTTGTACACCTGCCCTGGCCAGTTTGGCTCTGCGGTCAGAGCCTCGGCCCTCAGACCAGGGAGTCCTGGGTTCAGTTCATGCTAAAGGCACGTACCTTGGTTGCAGTTTGTCCCCGGCCCCTGGTTGGGGTCCTGTGAATGGCAACCAGTTCGTGTGTCTCTCTCACATCGATGTTTCTCTCTCTTTCTTGCTTCCTCTCTCCCTCCCACTCTATCTGAAGATAAATGGAAAAATACACTAGGGTGAGGATTTCTTTAAAAGGTGAGGGGGGGGTCTGTGGAAAACAACCTCCAGGTGATATAATCATAAATTTCAAATAGAACAGGTCAAACTGGACAATCAAACCCAAGGCAGGTAACTTTAGTAAAAGACTTGTCTGTGCCTTAAGTAAGCTCTGTCTATTGTTCCTGTACATCTACATGAAAACACCTTTGAAATCCCCGCAGCAGTCCCCCCTCTAAAGCATGAGAGCCTGTTCTCTTAACCACTTTGTCATCCGATCCCGGTCTTGCTCTCTTCCACCCTCACTGTCTTCCTTTGTTTCCTCCTCATTCCAAATGCATAAAAGAATCTGCAACATGTTACTGTCCAGAGCATTTCAGACCTTCATTCCCAAGACTCTGTGGTCAGTTTGGCTCAAATTCACTCATGAAAATTCTCTACAGATTTGGATACTTCTTATGTCAACAAGACATAGTAAGTAAGCTTGCAAAAATAGCTCAATATATCATTGGGGAATTACAAATTAAAACAACAATGAACCCTGGCTGTGTTGTCTCAGCAGTTAGAGCACAGGCCCATGCACCTAAGGGTCACAGGTTCAATTCCCGGTCAAGGACCCATACCTGGGGTGCAGATTCGATCCCCGGCCCTGGTCAGTCATGCAGAAGGCAACCGATCCTTCTCTCACCTGTCCCCTTTGGCCAGGTGTTGACTGAGGATCCCATATTAAGCAAATAACAAGGTTTAATTGTTGAACAAGAGAGCTGGTCACTCCAGAGCTGACACACCCTTTATTATGCAAACATAAACTAATGAAAATTATAGAATAACATACAATAGACTTGAAGACTAAAAGCATTACTAAAAATAAAAAACATGTCATGTGTATAAGTTTAATTTACCAGGAAGTTCCAAATTTCTATGTACCTTGTAACATCGACTCAAATTATATAGAACAGAGCTACAAGAAAAATAAACAAATTTATAATCATAATAGATTGAACACACCTCTCATTCAAGGACAGACCAAACCTCTTTTATAAACAATAGACTCTAACAAAATCAGTAATGATATAAAAACTGAACATGAACAGCAAGTGGCCATCAATATTGCTAAATATGGAATCCCTGTGCACTAAGACACGCACTGAGTTGTCATTCCCAAGATGCACACGAGATGGCAGCAGAGAACACACTTAGGACATTTTTAAGTGATCACATTGCATTAAAAAGCAAGTTTCAACAAAATCCAAAGGATTGAAATTACAAGTACGTTTTTTGTTGTCATTGCAGTTAACCTATAAACCTTGAATAAAAGGTAACTAGAAACTCCTTATATTTAAAAGTTATGAAATGTACTTCTAAATAAAAAAAATGAACCACCATTGGACCTAGAAAATAATTTCAACTTAATGATAATAAAAATACTACATGCCACCCAGCTGTTGTGGTTCACCTGTTGTGAACCCAAGGACCAAGAGGTCACCGGTCAATGCACATGCCCGGGTTTTGGACTCGACCACTATAAGGGTGTGCAGGAGGCAGCAGATGGATGTTTCCATCTCTCTCCTTCTCCCTTCTTCTCTCACTAAAAATCTATAAAATCATATACAATTATACTACGTTCCAAAACTTATGAAAACATGTGCACCCTTAAATGCACATTTTAGAAAAGGGGAAAATTCAAAAGGTTTTGCATCAATATTAAGAACCTAAAATAGTACGTAAAATCTAAAATAAGTAGAAGAAAGAAAATGTGCATGTAGAGATATCTGGAAAGGTACATTAAAATCGTGCCAGTTATTTTTTACTTCTTGGGGTAGAATTTTTAATAAATTTTCTTTTTCTGAATTAAGTAAGATGCAAAAAATCAAATCCATTTTCATTTTAGGAAAAAAGTACTAGAGAAAAACATGACATAATTTAAAAATAATAAGCTACATTGTTGCGGTGACAAGACCAGAAACTTCTCTTTCCTCTCCCAGCCTGGTCTCTTGTCAGTCTGAAAAGAATAAACAATCTTTCTAATTGACTACCTCAAAGTGCCTACTCTTCTAATTTCACTTTTTTGTAATATTTTTATAAACTTCAGAGAGAGAAAGGGAGAGGGACAGAGATACAAACATTGACGAGAGAGAAACATGGATCCGATTGGCTGCCTATTTCATGGTACTTCTTCATGTGACATTGTAGGAGTTTGGATAAAGTGAACCTGTAGGCTTTGAGTCCCTGAAATGTATCTGACCATGTTCTAACATTTACAAGGTATGTTCTTTACAACACAGAACTAAGCTATGAGGGTCTTCATTGTGTCACTTGTAAAATTTCCATTTTTATGGCTTACGCCATTCATTGCTGAAGGGCCTAGGCTAGGTCTGGACTCAGCCTGCAGAGAGACTGAGGTTGGACCGCTCAGTGCTCAGGTGAGATCACAGGGGAATTAATGAAGCTGGAATTCTGGTATGAAGCCTTCAGGATGTGCTCATGAAAAGTGGTCCCACAGGAAATGTTCACCTAATGAATGTCTGCCACACTTCTTGATTCAGGTAAAAAATTCTGCTTGTAGTCCTTGATCTGTAAAAAAATGTTTTAAATCCAGAAGCTAAATCAGGAGACTTTTCTAAATTTCACTGATAAAATCTTTCAATCCAAAAAAGGTTGCTTTAGAAAAACTGTGAAATTTCTAAGGGTGAAAGAGATGTACTTCCAAAATTTACATTCCATTAAATATCTGATTACTAGCTTATGTGGGGGAGGAACTTCCCTCTAAACTAAATGGTTCTTTACTTATTTACTAAGCAAATACTTATGACACAGATTAGCAACAGAAAATAAACAAATTTTAGGCATACATATGTGTGGAAACCTCACATAAATGAAACTCACAGACCCCATATGCAGGAGATATTGAAAGAGAGAAAGAAAACATGGGTCCCGGCTGTTGTGGCTCAGTGAGTCCTAACCCTGACCTGAGTCCTAATCCTAGCTTTAACCCTAACCCATGCCCTCGTCCCTCGCCCTTTGTCCCTCACCCCTCACCCTGACCTTGAGCCTAAGAAACTACCTTCGCCCTAATACTGTGCCTAAGACTCTACCATCGCCATAATACTGTGCCTGAAACTATACTTTCACTCTAAAACTGTGCCTAAGCCTCAGCCTGAACCCTAACATCTCACCTAAGCCTGATGCTGAGCCCTATCACTGTGCCTAAGAAACTACCTTAGCTCTAATACTGTGCCTAAAAATCTACCTTCACCGTAACACGGCGCCTAAACCTCAGCCTGAACCCTGATACTTCACCTAAGCCTGACACTGAGCCCTAACACTTCACTTAAGAATCTACCTGCACCCTAATACTATACTTAAGAATCTACCTGAACCTTATCACCTCACCTAAGCCTGACGCTGAGCCCTAACACTGTTCCTAAGAAACCACCTTCTCCCTAATACTGCAACTAAGAATCTACCTGTGCCCTAATACTATTCCTAAGTCTCAGCCTGAACCTAACACTTTACCTAAGCCACACACTGAGCCCTACCACGGAATAAAAAGATCTACCTTCAGCCTAACACTGAACAAAACCTCACCCTGAGCCTTAACAGTGTGCCCAAGCCTCAGTCTGAGCCATAACTCAGGGCCTACACCTCACTTTACCCTAACCCTAAACCCTACCTCTCATCTGAAGCATAACCCTGAGATAAACCTCTTCCTTAACCATAAACCAAAACCTCAACCTGAGCCAGTTTCTGTCCAAGTTAAAGCAGCTAGCTTCAGAAATACTTTTCATGTCAACGCTGATGCAGTGATATACTAATTAGGCAGAGAATTTCAATATTCTACTAAACTCTACAACAATATATGAAAAGGCTAATGAAGTGAACAAAAACAAGGCTTACTTTTGCTGGCAGATGTCCATGATCTCTCAGCTTTGCAGTTTTGTAAGGTAGCAATGTCCCAGCTGTTAATTTTACACTGCCATCTTTTATAAACTATGAGGGAAATATTTTTTAATGGAATTATTTCCCTCATACCTTTTTAGTTCTAACAACTGGGCCAGTAATCAAATAAACATAATCAGATTAACTAGATAGAGTCAACATTTAATACATACAAAGAGGAAACTCACTTATAACCCAACACTAAAGACAGGAAGGTAATATGGGGTACACATCACATTTTGAAAAATAAGAGAACACTGTCATATATTGTAGATGTGAAATGGGTGATATGCAGGTATTTAGGACAAGTGCAACATATGTGGAATTTTATTTTGTTTTGTTTTGTTTTATTCCTCACATGAAGATACTTTTCTACTTATTATCAGATAGAATGAAAGGGAGGAAGACAGAGCCACATCAACTGTTTACCTCCATGTAACACGGCCTGACCAGGGCCAGGGATGAACCACAACCAAGGTACGTGCCCTGGACCAGAATCACACCCGTGACACATTAGTCCGCGGGCCGACGCTGTAACGACTGAGGCAAACTTGCCAGGGCACAATTGTGTCATTTTAGTTTACGTCAGGCAATACCAAAAGCTATAGCATATGGGAGCTAACATAAGGGGGTCAACAAACTACTGCTCACAGTCCTAATGTCTAAACCGACGGTAATTATTCTCAATTTCTCTTCCTAAACCAGGCTTTACCAACTGTCTCTTCTAGGAAGAAATGGGGAACAATCACAGGTTCTTCATTTATTCTCTAAACAATCGACCTATAATCAATATGCCAGAGGCAAAACTCTGGTCCTCTTTATTCCGACCTTTGAAACTGAAAAAAAATTTTTACATCCACAAGTGAAATTAGTACAATGTTCCATATTTCATTGACATAATCATTGTGTTGGAAATAAGTTACTTTAGTTAAATTGTTAAATCTTATTACAGGAAATTGTTACATATATGTACTCTCAAATTTTACCTCCTATTAAATATCTCATTAATTGCTTAAGTGGGAGAGAAACAAACTTCCCTCTAAATGAAACAATATTTGCCTGGAGATATGACACAAATTAGAAAGAAAAAAAGAATTCAATCTAAGACATACATATGTTTGAGAGCCTCACTTACATAAAAGAGAGACCCCACGAGCAGATGATGATCAGAAATAGAATGGAAACATGGTTTATAAAACATTACGAGGCATTGATAATAAAAAGCTGCCTTGGCGTCTTTCAAAGGATACTTGCAATATGATAAATACTTCTTTGAAAACTGCAATTCCCAATATGTACACTAGGCTAGCACCTATCCTCAACTGTTATTCCAAAGATGTACACTAGATGGCACTGTGCACAAGAGTGCAATAAGAGGTTCCGTTCTGACAGACCACAGTTTTCTGTTACAATGTCCGCGGATCATCGAGTGTTGGGAGAAGTGTTAACCTAAAGTCTTGTAACGTGACCTCTGGGTCCTCACGAGAGACAATAAGGGGTCAGGTCACACCAGCTCTGGGTATTATGAGCCAAAGGGAAGAATCCCACCCGAGAGTATTGCAGTCCTGGGACATCAGGTCTCGTCTGTGTGAGACTGGAGAGGATCACAGGTGAGAGGTGAGTGGGTCCTGCCACTACTGCACTGGGTCCTGTGAAAACAAAGGTCTCTCCCTGTGACAGTGGGGTGTTTTGACACATCCACTCTGCCTGTGACTGTGGGGAGGGATCTGACTACAAACAGTAAGGGCTCGTGTCACATCAGGTCTCAGTCTGGTGGATAGAAGTTTGATGCAGAGAAAATGGGGAAACCTGTCATGTCAGCTCTGGGTCCTTTGAATGTGGGGAGGGGTTTCACAGAGACTTGTGTGTCCTGGGACAACAGCTCAGGGTGTGACTGTGAAGGGGTCCCAGCTGAGAGAGTAAGGAGCTGTGTCACGTCACCTCAGGGTCCTGTAAGCGTAGTGTGTGCCCCAGGGGAGTGAGGGAGGTGTTCTATTTGAACAGGGTCTCCCTGTGAAACTAGGGCGCCCTGTCATATCAGCTCTGTGTCCTGGGGATGGGTAGAGAATTCAGTCCCTTCCTGGGAGATCGGCAGTCCTGTCAAATCAGTTCCAGGTCATGTTCATTTGGGGAAAAGTCCCACCTGAGAGAGTCATGTGCTGTCACGTGCCCATTAGGTCCTAACTCTATAGGTATATCGAGTATGCTGAGTTAGTGGTGAGGTCAGATGATCCAGGGATCCATTATGTCCTTGCCAAATGACTGACAGCACGGATTTGGTCAATAGTTGCTATTCCCATGCTGTCCACAAGAGGGCAGCAGAGAAGAGCCTTTGTTTGCAGTGAGCATCTGACTGTGGGTGAGGTGCCAGTCTGAGAGCACAGAGGGTCCTGTTGCTTCAGCTCTGGGTTCTCTGAGTGTGGGGAGGTGTCTGACCTGAGACTGCGTGGAGTCCTCAGTGTGGGGACGGGTTCCCTCCTGAAATAAGAGAATTTCTGACAAGTTAGCTGTGGATCCTGTTAATTTGGTGAAAGGTCCCACCTGAGATTGTAGGGGTTCTTGTCACATGTCCTTTAGGGACAAAGACAAGAGATATATAAGAAAGTTAGAGATGATGTCCGATGCCTTGGGGGATTCACTGGGTCCTTGCAAAATGATTAAGAGCACGGGCTTAGGAAATACTAGCTATTCGCAAGGTGTTCACTAGATGGCAGCAGAGAAGATTGTGTGTGAGGTTCTGCTCTGAGAGCACAGAGGGTTCTGTGGCATCAGCTCTGGGTTCTGAGTGTAGGCAGGAGTCTTACCCCAGAGAGTTTAAAGTCTTGTCATATCACATCTGGGCCCTGTGGCTGTGTGGAAATGTCCCACCTGAAAATATAGGGGGTACTTTTGTCACAGCTGTGTGTCCTGTAAGCGTGGGGACAGATTGCCTCTTGAAAGAGAAGGGGATTCTTTTATTTTTTTTTTAATGTATTGATTGTAGAGAGAGAGGAAGGGAGAGGGAGAGAGAGAAATAGAAACATTGATGAGAGAGAACATCAACTGGCTGCCTCTTGCATGCCCCCCACTGGGGAAGTGTCCCACAACCTGGGCATGTGCCCTGACTGGGAATCATAACAGTAACCTCTTGGTGCATGGGTCGATGCTAAACCACTGAGCCACACCGGCCGGGCGAGATGGAATTCTTTTACATCTGCTCCTGGTCCATTACTGTGGCCTGTGGACACAACTGAAAGACTGTGGGGTCCCATGGCATCACCTCTGGTCCTGTGAGTACAGAAAGAGTAGTACAACCTGAGAGAGAGGTCTTGTGGCATTAGTCCTGAACCCTATTACTGTGAAGAGAGAAACACATGAGAGTTTGGGGTGTTCTGTCACAACTGCTCTATGTCCTGTGAGTGCTAGGATGAGTCTTAACCTACAAATTAGGGTGTCCTGTGACATCAGCTCTGTGTTCCGTGTGAAAAAAAAAGTCTCTCCCCAAGAGGTTTGGGTGTCGTGTTATATCACTTGTTTTGTGAGGGAGGAGATCATTCTGAGACAGCATTTCATAAGTGATCTACTCACTAGACCCAAAAGCGTTTCCTGCTGACAAGCTCTAAAGTGTTATTTCTAAGATGCACAGCAGGTGGCTGCAGAGAGCACACTTGCTCCGTTTCTGGTAATAACCATATTACACTATTAAGCAAGTTTTAACAAACTTCATAAAATTCACATTATGTAAAGTATGTTGCTGGCACGCAATGCAGTTCATCTACAAAACAGGAACAGAAAGTAAGTAAGAAGTCCTCATTCTTAGAAGTTATGAAATACAATTCAAAACAACCCACAAAATAAATCACCATTGGAGGCAGAAAATAATTGGAACTAAAAAAATAAAAATACTACATACCAAAACTTATTTTTAAAATATGCCCCTTTAAATGCACATATTAGACACAAAATCTGAAAATTCACACATTTTGCATTCATATTAAGAAACCTAAAACAGTTCATTTAATTCCAGCCCGCCAACTGGGGCAGAAGGGAAGACTGATCACCTCCCAAGCGACATAGGTGCCACTCAGGATAGGAAATTTCTGGAAGGAAAATCAAACGGTGTGTGAGTGTGACTGTGTGAATGTAATTGTGTGTGAGTGACCTTGCTCCAGGAATTTGTAACGGAGCCTGTGTGAGTCCTCACCTGCACAGGGAGTGGCCTGGTGGACAAAGAGAAAGTTTCTGTCTTGTGTGTCTTCCCTTGTTTTTGTCCTCGTCTGCCTCCCTACTGTGTCTCCCTCAACTTTGTTGTGGTTGGTCTGATAATGGATAGTGGCCCTGGTGCTCGGATGGCCTCATTGGGTTGCATGTTGGAGCATTCTTGGAGAAGGATTTGAGGAGGATTTTTTTGTTTTTATTTGTTTTTGATTGTTAATCCTCACCCAAGGACATTTTTCCATTTTTTGTTCAGATAGAGTGAGAGGGAGAGAGAGGAAGAGAGAGAGAGAGAAACATCGATGTGAAAGGGACACATTGAGTGGCTGCCTCCCGCACGACCCAACCAGGGCCGGGGACAAACTGCAACCGAGGTATGCGCCCCTAGCGGGAACCGAACCCGGGTCTCTCTGGACCGCAGGCCGTCGCTCTAACCGCTGAGCCAAACCAGCCAGGGCAGGAGGGTTTTGATTAGGGCACGAATACTGGTAATGGGCCCCAGACTGGGTCCCAGGAGAAACCTGGGAAAAGGTAGGGAAGTGCCTGCAGGGCAGAGATACAGCAAAAGCAGGAATGTATGGGTCTGTGTAGGGAGAAGGAGAAGGAAAGCTGGGGGATGTGCAGACTGCAGATAGATTGAGCAAGCTCTCAGGTTAATGTCAGAGGAAGGACTAGGAAAGTCGCAGAGGGTCTATGCAAGTTAAAGAAGGATTGTGTAGAGGGAGAGCTTGCCCCTGGTAATGGAATAACAGTCTGGGATATAGTAAAGGGAGTAACAGGTTTAGGCTACTCCTCACCCTCGGATCAGATAATGGCCCCGCCTTTATAACAAAGAGATTATAGGATATCGCTAAGGGGTTAGATATAAATTGTAAGCTCAATTATGCTTACCGCCCACAGAGTTCTGGGCCGATAGAACAAATTAACAGGACCTTAAAGGAAACCTTAACCAAATTTACTTTAGAAACTGGTGAAAACTGAACCACTCTGTTCCCCCTTGCCCTCTTACAATTCTTGCAGGCCCTGCAGTCTACCCAGAAAGCTGTCCAGAAACACATCTGCAATGCCCTGCCTGTGCCCACCTTGGACCCTGTGCACCCCTTCCAGCCCGGGGATGCCATGTGGGTAAAGAAGTTCACCACCCAGGAACTAACTCCAGCCTGGAAGGGACTATACACTGCTCCAGATAAGACTCTTGTGTTTATCAGGACTTTGATTTTTTTGGTTATGACTGTACAGGGGAATCCTTATAGGCCTAGGCCCCAGTGGAACTGGAAACTTAGAAATGGTCCTGCAGAACAGGAGGGGATTAAACCTCTTATTTCTTAAGGGAGGAGATATATGTGTTCCACTGGGAGAAAAAAAGCTGTTTTTATGCAAATAATTGAGGGATTATTCAAGAAAGTTTATCACTATTTAGGAAAAATATCGAGGAACAAGAAAGAAAGAGGCGACAATCTGAAAATTGGTTTATATTATGTTTACTCCTAGCCTTTGGGCCATGTCTAATGAACGGCCTCATAAAAAACTAAGTTGAGTCAAGGATTTGACTTGTCAGGAAAACCAGTGGGGAATGATCTGAGCACCAAGGCTAAGGCAACTAGATTCCATTTTATGTAGGCCCCTTGGTTAAGGTGACTAAATGACTCCGTTTTTATCATCAATAGACCTTCCTAGATATTCTTCCAATAATAGGTTAATTACCCCTAGGCGTAAAGGAATTTTGCCTAAGATTATAGTTACCCCATGTATTGGGAGGCATGTGCAGTTTCCTGAGTATAGGTATTTGCAATTACTTGTGCTGTTGGTGAATAATGCTAATTTTGACTTCTGTAATCTCTGTCACTCACTATTGTACTGGTTCCCTGAGGGGAGGAGGGCAAAAGGAGGAGGGGCCTTCTGTCTTTAAAATGGGATGAGCAAGAAGAATCAGTGCTGTTGATCTGAGGGGCAAAATAAAATGGATCCTTTACAATTCAGCTATGCATCTCTGGTTATCTCGCTGTCACATTACAACAGAAATGTTCCCCTCAGGTCCTCCATGCATCTTGATTTAGGGAGAGAAAACTTGCTGGTCAACTGCTTGCCTCATGTCCCAACACCATTTATTTTATAAGGCACATTTTTGCAACTGATTTAAGGAAATATCTTAATCATACAAAATTTACAGATGGATTTTATTCTGTTTGATTAATTCACATAAAAACAAATACAACAATGAGATAATATTTGTATATAAAATGTTTTAGAAAATGGAGAAGCAGGGTGAAATGGGTGGTCAATAGACTCCTATTTGGAGTCTTAACATCTAAAGCTAATGCAATTAAGGTAATATTCCATTCCAAAAACCTAGTTTTCCCACAGAAACCTCTTAGGAAGGCATGTGGGAGAACTATAGGTTCTGTCTTAGCTTCTTTTTCCTTAACCACCAGTTTAAGATCAACACGCAGCACTGGCCAGTGTGGCTCAGTGGTTAGAGTTTTGGCCCACACACCAAGGGATCACAGGTTAGATTCCCAGCCAAGGGTACAAATCTGTGACTTGGCTTGCAGTTTAGATCCTGCCCTGTGACAGGGAGGCAACCAATCCATCTGTCACTCTCACATCAATGTGCGTCTCTGTCTCTGTCTCTGTCTCTGTCTCTCTCTCCACATATCTCCCTCCCACTCTGAAGAAAGAAAATAAATCTATCCAAAAATATCCTCTGGTGAGGATTAACAACAACAAAATCAACATTCAAAATACAAAACTGTGGACCGGCCAGTGTGGCTCAGTGGATTGAGAGTTGTCCCATGGACTGAGGGGTCCTGGTTTGATTCCCGGTCAGGGTACATGACCAGGTTGTGGGCTCGATCCCCAGTAGGGGGTGTGCAGGAGGCAGCCGATCTATGTGTCTCTTTCACATCGATGTTTCTATCTCTCTCCCTTTCTCTCTAAAAAAAAGCAATAAAAACATTTTTAAAAAATACGAAACTTTGGTCATCCTCATTCCCAGCTTTGGAAGGGTAAATAAAAGTTTTACACCCAGAAACTAAATTGGATATTGTTTTGTATTTTATTGATAAAATCATTCTGCCCCAAAAATGTTACTTTAGATAAATTGTAAATCTTATTTCAGAACAGGGTAAAGTGGATGTTCTTCTAAAATGTACTTTCCCTAGCCCTGGCCGGTTTGGCTCAGCGGTTAGAGCGTCGGCCTGCGGTCCAGAGAGACCAGGGTTCGGTTCCCGCAAGGGCATGTACCTCAGTTGCAGTTTGTCCCCGGCCCTGGTTGGTCGTGCGGGTGGCAGCCACTCGATATGTCCCTTTCACGTCGATGTTTCTCTCTCTCTCTCTTCCTCTCTCTCTCCCACTCTATCTGAACAAAAAATGAAAAAATGTCCTCAGGTGAGAATAAAAACTAAATAAATAAAATAAAATGTACTTTCTCTAAAATATCTGATTACTTGCTTATCTAGGAGAGAAACAAACTTCCCTCTAAACTCAAGGTTCCTTTCTGGTCTAATAATCAAATAGATAAGACACAGATTAGCAACAGAAAATATACAACTTTAAGACATACACTTGTATGGGACCCTCACATACATGATAGAGACCCCACATGTAGGAGATGTTTGAAGACAGAAGAAAACATAGGTATACTGGATATTCAGAGTTTGGGGTCTTCAAGGATTCCTTGCAAAATGATGAGCAGATGCATAGTACACGCTGCCATTCCCAGGATGTACACTAGATGGGAGCAGAGAGCAGCATGTCTTTGGGCAGAAACCTGGGTGGGGGTCAAGGGTTCCTTCCATGTCTTGTTTTTGATAAACAGCTTAAAATCAGTATTTTATATTTTTATTATTTTTTTTTATCTTCAGGTAGAGAGTAAGAGACAGGGACAGAGAGAGAAACATCGATGTGAGAGGGATACATCAACTGCTTGCCTCCCGCACCACCCGACCATGGCCAGGAATGAACCACAACAAGGTACTTGCCCTTGGCTGGAATCAACCCGAGACTCTGTGGCCCGCCGGCTGATGCTCTAACTGCTGAGCCAAACTGGCCAAGGCTAAAATCAATATTTTAAAGTGGCATCAGTGTGGCAGAATTTTTATCCCTTTATAAAGAATTGTGAATTGTCTCTGAAAACAACATTCATTCAATTGATAAATTTATAAAAAAATAATTACCAGAAATATACTTTCTCATAGTACAATTTTATGTAATGTTCCATGAAACATGTTTCCTAAGTCCCACATGTCTTCAGTTCCTCTATAATATGAAGCAAAGCATGAATAAACCTATGTTCAGTAACCCTAATCCTCACCCAAACTCTCAGCATATTACAACACACAACAGACAAAAAAAACCCACAATTTTCCACACCAAGCCCTCCCTCTGCTGGTCCTCTGTAGACTGACACTCTTTCTGCCTCATCTTTTTCTCAAGGTTTGTGGGGACTCCTCTGGGTCCCATGGTGATACCTCCTGGGTGTCTGCTGAGGTGAATTGAACCCCCTCATAAAATGCTGCCCCCTAAGCAGTGAAAAGTGTCTCTGGCTCACTTCCTGACAAGGCCATGCTGTCCTGGGAATTCACTGGACATAAACACCACGGGCCAAAGGCACAGGAAATCCTTGGGTCAGAGAGAAAAATTGGGGCCCCCCGCAAAGGTATCTGACACCCTTGTAGACTGAATCATGTGACGAACCACTGTAGGCATCTAAATATTATCGCTTTTCTTTTCCTGGCTTATAAATCACTCTTTAAAAATGTTTTTTTTACTGTAACTAAGAATCAATCATCTTGGACTTTTAGCTGCCAGTATTCACTACCTAAGGTTTCCCTCTTTGGAACTGTACTCTGCGTTTCTTAGATTTCCTACAGGGGGCACACTTTTATTTACACAATACTTCTGATTTCTACACCACTATGCGCCCAGACCCTGAACTCATTTTAAATGCTAAGAATGCTGGTACTATTTTATTTACTCATTAAAAACTAAAAACTGCCCTGGCCGGTCTGGCACAGCGGTTAGAGCATCAGCCCGAGGACCAATGAGTCATGGGTTTGATTCCGGTCGAGGGTGTGTACCTTGGTTGCAGTTTGTCCCTGGCCCTGGTTGGGGTCATGCGGGAGGCAACCAGTCGATGTGTCCCTCTAATGTCGATGTCTCTCCCTCTCTCCCTCCCACTCTATCTGAACAAAAATGGAAAAAATATCTTCAAGTAAGAATTTTAAAATAATAATAATAATAAAAAAGACTAAAAACTAACAGAAGAAATTGTTCTACCTCCTCACATTACATTTCTTCATGTTTCCAGCCTCAAAATATCCACAGAATTTTCCCTTTAAGTTTCACCAATTAAGAGAGAGAAATCTCCGTAACAGAAAAACATAAACGGGTTATCCCCCAGTAAGTGCCCTGACCTGACTCCAAGCCACAAACTTTCCTGACTACTAGACGACGCTCCAAAAACCGAGCCCCAGAGCCAGGCTCTATGGTGTTTTCACACAGCTCAAAGAGAGTATCTTTTTTTTTTTTTTTTTAAAGTACGTTCATTAAAGCTGGGGAAAGTGAAACGGAGAGTTCGGATTAAAGAAGGAACAGAGAGCTGAGGGGCGGTTCTGGCTCGCAGAAAGCAAAGTCACAGAGACAGAAATGACCAAATGGGGCTGCCTCACCTGTGGCCCCACCGTGCAAGCTGCCCACTGCCCCTTTCCTCACTCCCACCCCCACCTCAGGTCCTCTCCGTTGCCCCACACACCTCAGGAGCTGCTGTTTCTCATACCTCAGGACAGCCAAGTGGCACCAAGCCACCTCAGGCCTCATGTCGGCAGCCACAAAACCCGTCTAGGCTCAAGTGGGCCCCCTTCCTCTCCTGAGGTTCACACCTCTGCTCCCCTCAGGTGATGCCCGCCTCGCGCTTCAATTCCCTCTGCCGTACACATCATGGCGGGCTTTCAGCTTCCGGTGCACAGCCAGGCCACTCACCTAACTTCCGGCCCAAATCTCCCTCAAGTCCTTACCCCGCCCCTCTGCTCCCACCTGACTCCGCCTGTCCACTCAGGACAGCGCCCTCCTTCTAGACTTTTATCTGTGACCTGCGGCTTCCCTCAGGTCCAAACACCATTCATTACATAATGCACATTTTCTCTAATGATCTCAGGAGACGATGTTATTATACAAAATTCACCTGTGGATTTGGGTGTATGAATACACCTGCCATTCTCTTCCATTTATTTGTCTATTTGGACGTAATGCAATCCTGAATCCTGTCCTGGGAGTGAAAGGGTTAATAATGTTTTAACAAAACTAAACTCCATTCTGACCCTCAGTTAATGCACTTACACACCCTGGCAGTTTCTTTTTTGTAAACATAAAGGCCTTGAGAAACCCAAAGATAAGGGGTTAATGAAGGCCTTGAGAAACTCAGAGGAACCATAAGAAGAAAGATTAACGATGGCCCTGACCTCTGCCAGAGCAGACTCCTGACCTCTCAGACAACTCGTACCAACCCAGACACCAATTACGTGGTGCCAAGAGAATGTGGGGTTTTTTCAATGTAGTTTTTTCTTCTATAGTTTGTGCCTATATAAACATAGAACAAAGGAAGCTCGGGGGTGAGGATTTGGGGAAGCTGTAACCCCCCAGCCCGCCTGTGTAACAGCCCACTGGTGTGATAAAAGGCTCCTTTCTCTACACTGGCCTTATGTTGAGGATGTGATCTCCTGCCGTCTTAGACCTCTTAGGGAGTCAATCACCAAAAGTAGTCCCACTGGGACTTGGAGGACTCTCCCCAGGAATCTGGTCCTGAGGAAGTGCTGACCTGAAAATACCCTGAAGAAAGCGCTCACAGAACTCCAGCTGACTGAAGGGTACCCCTCACCCCAGGCATCCCTCTGATTCTATAAGACTTGTTGGAACTTGCCCCTTCTCCCAGGGCACTCCTCTACCTCACATACAGTGCCTAGACTAAAATGAAAAATTCACATCCAGGACTCTCCTTGTCTTTTATCTCAGGAAACCCTCTGCCCATCACATAGCTGGTGGAGCCAGGGAGAAAGAAATGTCTCCTGGTCTCCCCTCACCTATTTCTGAAGGTGCCAGCTGCACATTAGATGCTGGGCTGGAGTAAGGATACACAATTCCCTTCCATGTATCCATTGACCCCTCATATCCTCTGGCCTTATTGCTCAGACCCTCTTACCCATCACATTCTGGCTAAAGCAGGGATGAAAAATTCAGCTCTGGATTTTTCTCCTTCTGACACTCAATTGCTGCAACCACACAAGCTGGCTGCAGTTGGGTTTGCAGAACTCTGCTCAAGGTCTTTCCTGCCAAGTTACCCCCATAACCACTGTGCTCTTCACACACTGGCTGAAGCAAGGAGGTCTGTCCTTGCCTGTTACCCACGACCCCCTCAAAAGCTGTGTGCAGAGGGGATAAATAATGTGTCTCCAGGTCTCTCCCAAGTCATAACCAAAAAACCCTTTTCCTCTCACATACACCTCACATGCAGAACTCAAGCCAAAGTGGAAATTTTGCCCACATGTCTCCTACATTCTTCCCCAGATACCTCTCTTTTCCTCAGTAGCTGGTTGGATTCAGGACAGAAATCTGCCCCCAGCTCTCTCCTGCTCCCTCACCCCAGGGCTCCCTGTACATCTCCTGTGGTGTACAACACATATGTGGATGCTCAGAAGAAAGATACCAACTATGAAGGGCTCAGGCTGCTGGTGGATAACTTGAATCAAATTTTGAAAAAACTGGTACTTATATCCAATTCTACACAGGGACTTCTCATACAAACCTCAATTCAGGGAGTGGCCTGCAATGTTCCCCAAATTGAACTGAGTGCTAAGACATCTAGGCTGGAAAAAGAAGCACTGACAGGATGAGACTGGAACACATGGATTAGAGCAGAGCAGAGCTCAGTTGTATGGCCTGAAAGGGAGCTTGCCCAGGGCAACCTCACCGCAGCATCCCACAAAGCCACGATCTTCATATTTAAGAAGTAGCACTACTGAGCTGTGTCCACAGTGGTGCAGCTTCATGATTCCCTTATAATGACCTGGGCCCCAAGGCTAAGGCAACTAGATTCCATTTTATGTAGGCCCCTTGGTTAAGACGACTAAATGACTCCATTTTTATCATCAATAGACCTTCCTAGATATTCTTCCAATAATAGGTTAATTACCCCTAGACATAAAGGAATTTTTCCTAAGATTATAGTTGCCCCATAAAATGGGAGACATTTGCAGTTTCCTGAGTATAGGTATTTGCAAGTATTTGCAAGTACTTGTGCTGTTGGTGAATAATGCTAATTTTGACTTCTGTAATCTCTGTCACTCACACTATTGTACTGATTACCTGAGTGGAGGGGGGCAAAAGGAGGAGGGGGCTTCTCTCTTCAAAATGGGATGAGCAAGAAGAATTGGGCCTGTTGATCTGAGGTTAGACTATGCCTTCCGCAGCCCGCCTGTGAAATAAAGTGCTCCTTTACAATTCAGCTGTGCGTCTCTGGTTATCTCGCTGACACGTTACAACAATAACAACACTGAGCTTCTCACAGCCGTGCTGTGCCCACAGCCCAGAGTTGTATCACAATGAGCTACTTGCACTGAATGAAGTCTCCTTCCTCACCGCACCCCAACAAAAGTGTTTTGGGGTTATAAGAATCTAGGAAAATTCCAGGACAAGAAGAATAGGGAACTGAGACAGGAAAGTTAAACCAGGACCAACTGTGTGGACAGTTTGCAACTGGCCTGCAAATAACAAGCCATTACCTTATCAGCCACGGACACTGGACAGCAAGTGGTTAAAAGTCTTTTAAGGAGAGAATGCAAGAAATGGGGTGAGAAGGGGGAGTCTTTCTCACCCATTAAACAAACAAATCAGCCCTTTTAGGAACAGGGAAAGGGAAAAAGACAGTTTTCTATTTTGCTCCCTAAACAGAAATGCCAGCAGTCTCAAGGCTTGACAAGATAAAATTGCCAGGTGCTCCTATGAATTGTGGGAAGGCCACAACAAAGTAAAAGGAGACCTTGAGAATTACTGTCTACCAAAATATTCAGCAGAAGAATGTTGAAACCTATGAACAGCAGGGTATGTAACACCTCGGACCCCCACCCCACTCGCTCTTCAGATTAGCAGAGAGCCTGTCTGCACTTCATAAACCAGATGTATAGATTTGCCTGTTTCTGGAACAAAATGTGTTTTTCCTAATTGTTTTAACAATTTTTCACAATGGAGTCATCTGGAATCTCTGGGATAAATTCATTTATGAGAGAACAAGAATCAAAGTTCAGGACAGCCCTTTCCTCCAATACAGGGTCTGTCCCATAACACCTCTCTGGGGTCTGTGAGAGGTATGTATCATAAGGACTCTGGTTGGTATTGAATTGAAGACAATGACTATCAGTTAACAGACACCAGACACAAAGCCCGATCCCCACAGCAAACTCTGAACCAAAAGTTAACCTCAGACCCAAAGCCAGAATCTGGACCGTGAACACCAGACACCAGATGCCAGAGTCTAACACAGGACATCAAACATCAGACCCTGGTGACAGGGCTGCAATGGACCCCACACACAAATCCAGAAAACCAGCCACACCCAACCAGAATCCAGACTCCAGACAAAGACACAAATATGATTCGACCCAAAAGGACAAACACTGGAGTCAGAACTCAGATCTGTGACTAGGAGCCCCAATCTCCAAGTGGGAGTAGGACACCAGATACCAGTTACAGATGCCAGACATAGGAGCTGAACCACAGGCCCTGGACCCTCACACTGTCCACAGGACTCCAGACAGGAACCCAAGACCCTAATCCCAAAACCTCACCTAACCCCTAAAACCCTATCCCAAAATTCTAACCTGTGAAACCCTGAACCCCTACACGTCAAACGTATGTAACCATAAAACGTTAACATACAAACATTGTGAGATTAAATAAAGCACAAGACAAAATGCAGAAACAAGAAACAGAAGACACCAGATGAATGAGGCTGATGCCAGGGGAGATCACTATACAGTTTTACATCAACCTTTGTTCCTAAGTTAAAGAGTGTAGCTAGTCCGGCCGGTGCGGTTGAGCATCGACGCATGCAACAGGAAGTCGCTGGTTTGATTCCCAGTCCAAACACATGCTCAGGTTGTGGGCCCAATCCCTGGTGGGGGGCATGCAGGAGGCAACCAATCGATGTTCTCTCTCATTGATGTTTCTATCTCTCTCTCTCCCTCCCTCTCCCTTCTTCTCTCTCTCAAATAAAAAAATTAAAAAATTTTATTAAAAAGAATATATCTAAAATAATCATAAAATTTAGTTCAATTAATCACATATCATTAAAACAGTACTGGTTCCCGCCCAGGAGTTTTAGAAATTGTTTTTTTCTTCTTCAAGCTTGAAATCTGAGCTCCAAAAGAGGTCACGTTCTGCTTTGTAAAACTGTATATTTGACCTAAGCCATCCTCCATTCAAATTTGGAATTTTAAATATATATATTTTACATTTTAAGTTATGATTAAAATAAACCTTCAAGTTATTTTAATGCTCCTTCTGCCATAAGAACTTGCAATTTGAACATTCAGAGACACTAATTTTTTAATCTAAGTTCACAGACCCTGGACAGTTTTTATACTATAAGGGTTTCTATATCCAACTGGAGTCATCTCTGAAAAGGATATTTAAGAATAAGTTCTCAAGCACAACATGTGTAAATAAATATCCTTTACATGCACAAACAGTAAGCTAAACATATAATCAAATAAAAGGACTCGATAGCAATGAAACTAAGAAAAAGCAAAGGCATAACCTTAACAAGAATGCACGACCTTCATGAAGGAAATTGTAAAATGGTCCCACAAAAAGAAACCTTGAACAGGGAGAAAGCGACATTGTGTTCCTAGATACAGAAAACATAATAATGTCAATTTCCCAAAGTTGTCTTTAAAAAGTAAAACAAGATTATCTTAAATTCACCTTATAAAAATAAGAAAGAGTAAAGGAAAATTAAGAAAAAGCAAAGTAATTAATAGAAGATAGACTGAACAGATACAAAAATGGATTGTCACCTTGGCGAGCTTGACTCAGCTGTTAGAGCATCAGTCCATGGAACTAAGGGTCATGGGTTTGATTCCTGGTCAAGGGCACCTACCTGGGTTGTCATTTGACCCACAGCCCCAGTGAGGGTCATGCAAGAGGCAACCAATCGATGTGTCTCTCTCTCCATCCCTCCCCATACCTCCCACCCTCTATTCTAACTAAAAATTAATGGGAAAAAAATCCTTTGGTGATGAACAAAAAAAAATGTATTATAAAGCTACAATAATTTAAAAGGTGGGGTAAGACCTTGTAAATAGACAATTTGTTGCAAAAGAATAGAAGGTACAGTAATACATGCGAATCCACACAGAAATTTTATATAATAAAGATGTCTCCTTATATCACTGAAAAATGCATTATATAATAACGTTGAGACAAACAAATAAAAGAAAATATTAGACTCCTATATCATAATACCTTCAACCAATATCAATTACTGAAAAATTTTAATAGCCACTCATAACTAATTTAAACAGTTATCTGAAACATAAGGGGACAAAGACATTGAAAGTGAAAAAATGGGGAAAGATATAGACAGACACAAAAAAGGGTTTATACCTGTGAGTACAGGAGACAGAGTTTACACCTGTATTATTATATATTATTGTATTATTTCCCATAGGAATCACCTCAAACTGAGTTTTCCCCAACCATGTAGTATGCAAACATAAATCAAATAATTATATAATAATTTACAGTAGATTTGGAGGCAAAAACACTACTAGATATGAAGAGCACTTTACATCAATAATTTCAAGTTACTAGCAGACACAAATTCACATGCACTTAAAAATATACTGCAAATAATACAGAACAGAGCCAAAAAACAGAAAAAAAAGGTAATCAAATAGGAGATTTAACTCACCTCTCTCAATCAGGAATAGAGCACACCTCTTTCAGAACTAACAGACTCCCACAAAAAATTTAGTAAGGAGAAAAAAAACTTAACATCAGCAGCAACTTGAGTTCCACATTCCTAGATCACCCACTGCAGCCGACCCTTCTCCTGAGCTGCACTGAGGTGTCATTCCCATTACGCACATGTGTCAACAGAGGTGCACATTTGGAACATTTTTTAAAGTGACCGTAATGTAGTATAAAGCAAGTTTCAACAAACTTTAAAGAATTAAAAATTCCTAAAACTCTTTCTTGCCCTCGCTGCAGTTAATCTGAAAATCAGTTACAAAAGTTAAGTAGAAAGTCCTTAATAACTCCCCTTAATAACACTTCTAAATGACCCCCTAGAATAAATCCAAATTGGAGTTAGAAAATAATTGGAACTGAGCGATAGTAAAAATATTGGCTACATCAAGACCAGATCTTTCAGGTTCCAAAAATGATCTAAACTCCAAATCAGTGGTTCTCAACCAAAGGTGACTTTGCCCCCAAGGAGACATTTGCCAATGTATGCAGACAATTGAGATAGTCTTCATGGTGGGGTAGGGGGATGGTGTTACCTGCAAACAGGGAATAGAGGTATTGAATGTTAATCAGCACCTGCAATGCAGAGGAGAAGCCCCCAGGACAAATAATTATCTGTCCCAAAAGTCAGTATTACTCAAAATAGAACACCCTCCTCTGTATGGAGCAAGATGACCGGTCAAATACAATAGAGACATCAAGTCAATGACCACCCTATACCTGAATAATGCCTCTTTGAACAGGCAGCTCAGAGGAAACTGAGACATAAAGAACCAGGACAACAAAAATGGCAACTGGCAAAGACTGGGAAGGAGTGCCCTGGACTGAGAGACACCCACAAAAGCTCAGGAGACAAAGAAGACCTGATGCCTTGGGAGACTGCACCACACTTAAAAGCACCATAGGAATCTGAGGCTCACTGCTTCTTTTATCGTCCATAAAGCACTCTTCAATAATTGTTTCCAAATGCTGCTTAGAATCAATAATCCTACTCTTCTAGATTTGAGAATTAACCATATTGTGTATTTTTCGGACTTTCTACAGGGCACACAATTTCGTTTACTTAACATTTCTGATTTCTGCAACACTATGCATCCAGACCCTGAACTCACTTTAAATGCTAAGAATGCTGGCACTTTTTAATTTACTCATTAAAAAACTTAAAACTAACAAAAAATATGTTTTATTTCCTCACATTACATTTCTTCATGTTTCTCAAAGTATCCACACAATTTCTTCTTTAATCTTCACTAATTTTAGAAGAGGGGGAAAGAGAGAGAGAAACATTCCCCTGACAGAAAAACATGGATGGTTTGTCCCCCGGTAAGCGCCCCCAACCTGGCTCCAAACCACAGCCTTCCTTGAGTACCAGACAACGCTCCAAAAACCAAGTCCCAGAGCCAGTTTCTATGGTGTTGACATACAGCTCAAAGAAATTATCTGGTTTTTTTTTTTCTTTTAAAGTATGTTTATTAAAGCTGGGGACAGTGAAACAAAGACGGTTCGGATGAAAGAAGGAACAGAGAGCCAAGGAGGGGCGGCTCTGGCTCACAGAAAGTAAAGTCAGAGACAGAAATGACCACAATGGGGCTGCCTCACCTGTGGCCTCACTGTGTGAGCTTCCCACTGCCCCTTTCCTCACTCCCACTCACACCTCATGTCCTGTCCGCTGCCCCACACACCTCAGGACCTAGCCACCCGCCTCCCAGACCACCACTCACCTCCTGTCTGCAGCCCCTGCCTCATATCCAAAAGACCCATATATGTTCCAGTTGGGCCAGCTTCCTCTCCTCATGTTCACACCTTTGCTCCCCTCAAGTTAAATCCGCCTCTCGCCTCAATTTCCACACACATCAAGGTGGACTTTCGGGTTCCAGAGCACAGCAAGGCCACTCACCTATCTTCTGGCCCCAACACTGGCCTCAAGTCCCCACCCCGCCCCTCTGCTCCCACCTGGCTCCACCTCTCCACTCAGGAAAGTGCCCTGCTGCTGGACTTTTATCTGTGACCTGTGGCTTCCCTCACGTCCCAACACCACTTATTACATAATGCACATTTTCTCTAATGATCTAAGGGGCAATGTTTTGACATATTTATCTTTAGAAATTCACCTACAGATTTGGTTCTATTACAACACCTTCTATTCTGTTTCATTAGTTTGTCTATTTGGAAATAGTGCAATCCCAAATCCTGTCTGGAGGAGGAGATCACAAAAAAGGGCCCCACTGGGACCCAGAGGACTCTCCCAGGAATCAGTCCTGAGGAATAGTGGACTTGAATATGGCCTGGTCAAAGTTCTCACAGAACTCCAGCTGGCTGAAGGCACCTCTCACACCTGGTAGCCCTCTGATTCTCAAACACTTGCTGGCACTGGCCCGTTCTCCCAGGGAACCCCTCTGCCTCTCACACACAGTGCCTAGACCAGGATGGACAAATGGCATCAAGGTCTCTCCTTGTCTTTTACCTCAGGACATCCTGTGCCCATCACATACTTTGTGGAACCAGGAAGAAAAAAATGGCTCCAGCCCTGGCTGGTTTGCTCAGTGGTTAGAGCATTAGCCAGAGGACCAAAGAGTCTTGGGTGTGATTCCAGCCAAGGGCATATGCTTTGGTTGCAGTTCATCCCTGGCCTTGGTCAGGGTCCTGCGGGAGGCAGCCAGTTGATGTGTCTCTCTCACATCCATGCTCCTCTCTCTCTTCCCTCCCACTCTAGCTGAAGATATTTGAAAAAATGTCCTCGGGTGATGATTTTTAAAAAAATGATTCCACGTCTCCCCTTACCTGTTTCCGAAAGTGCCAGCTGCCATTAGCTGCTGGGCTGGAGTCAGGATACACAATTCCCCTCCATGCATTCACTGGCCCCTCATGTCCTCAAGCCTTTTCCTCAGACCCTCTTGCCAATCACTTCCTGGCTAAAGCGGGGATGGAAAACTCAGCTCTGGATTTTTCTCCATTTGCCAGGCAACCGCTTTAACCAGACAAGCTGGCTACAGTTGGGATGCAGAGTTCTGCTCCAGGTCTTTCCTGCCCACTTACCCCCAGAACCACTGTGCTCTTCACACCCTGGCTGAAGCAAGGAGGCCTGTCCTTGCCCATTATTTACTGACAACCCTTCAAAAGCTGTATGGAGAGGGGATAAATAATTCATCTTCAAGTTCACCTTAACCCTTGACCCAAACCATGCCTTTGTCTTACACTCACTGCACAAGCCACAGACCCTCACACTGTCAACAGAACTTCAAGACCCTAACTTCAAAGCCTACACCTAACCCCTAAAACCCTATCCCCCAACCGGACAAGATACCAGACCAGCCTACTGCAAAGTGGACAATAGGCCAGATAAAGTACATCAGCAGGAAATGCTGGGAGCTAAAAAAAAAAAAAAAGGGTATGTAACTGACACCCCAACCCTGATTCGAGGTTGAACCCTTCTTGGCTCAGCCCACCTGCACCCAGGCACATGCAATAAAGCCATTTTGCTCTACATTGGCCTTGTGTTGTGGATGTGATCTCCCACCGGCTCAGACCTTTTACATTGTCCACTCTAGAGGCTGTGTTGAGGAAAGGTGGTAATCATACAGGAATTTCTCAGTTAAATCTGCAACTGAGACTTCTACCCCAGAAACACTCAGGGCACCCTTTTGTGGTCCTCTCATGCTGGCTCCTCAATCCTGCTCTCCTCAACCCCCCTCACCCATCTAATTTGCTCTGCACCCCATTGCGCACCTCAACCCAGGTTCAAACCAGGCTCCACCGCTTGCAGGACACACTTCATCTGACTTCGGCCTCACTGCTCAACTGATGTGTGGACCCAGAGGTTCGTCCTGTCCCAGCTTCAAACCTCAGGAACAGGCTGCTTTTTACCTCAAGTGCAGACTCACCTCACACTTTAGTCCTGGCCCTGCCTCTCACCTCCATCCAAGACCCACCTTAGGCCTCAACACCTGACCCTCCTCTCATGAATTACTTTAGGTTTTAGTTGTCCACTCAAATGAAAACTGCCAGAAAACAGTTGTATTTTTATACATAAGGTTTAAATAAGAAATATATTAATCATGTAGACTTTATAAACTTAAAAAATAATCTGTAAAAGAAATTCAAAGAATAAAAGACAAGCCATACACCCTGAGAGAAAAATCTTGAAAAACACATTTCTCATACAAGATTTCACTAAAAATACACAAAGAATGATAATAAAAGCAACCTCAATAAAAATGGGTAAAGATTTCAAACACCTGGCCAAGAAAGATATACAATGTTGACAAAAAGGTGCTCTATAGAAAGTAACCTGTTGGTGTACCCCTGACACATAAGTTGCTTAATATTGTGCTTAAGCAAGCTCTGTCCAGTGTTTCTGTGTGTCTACATGAACATACCTCTGAAATACCCCTGGCAGTTCCCTCCTTCTTGAGAGCTACATTCTGAACTAGTTTGTAATCCACTCCTAACCTCGTTCTTTCCCACCCTCGTGTAATCTTCCTCATTTCCTCCTTATTCCAAATGAATAAAAAACTGTGAACAGATATTTGTTGGAGCATTTCAGACCTTCATGGCCAAGCATCTGTGGTCAGTCTGGCTCAAATCGAGTCATACAAAATTCTCTAAGATTTTGATGTTTCTTATCTCAACAAGACATAGTAGATAAGCTGGCAAAAATAGCCCATCATAATACATCATCAAGGAATTACAAATTAAAACAACAATGAGATAGCACTGCATACCTATTAGAACTGTGAAACTCCAAAAAATGACAATACAATATTCGAGTACCATGCAATACCCTCACTCAACAATGACAACTTTGATCTGTCCACTCTGTACAGCAAGAAACTGAGTCTAGGTGAAGAAAGACAATAAAATGGTAAGCTACTTCAGAACAGCCAAGCTGATCCACTCTCAGAAAAGTTACAGGAACAAGGACCCAAAACATGCTTCCTCAGGAATCCTATAATGGAAACACACAGAGAATTAACTGAGACAAGGGAAGTCCACCCTCGAATTCCTTATCACATTACCAAGTGTTCTGATTCGTGGACAGGAAAAATAGTCCATATCTACCTTGGAGATGCCCCCCTCGAAGTGTAAAAAACAGCTGGGAAAACAGCTATTCCCCTACAGACTGGATTTCCTTGTCTCTTCCCCAAGTTTTACCTAATGCAGTCACTGGGTACAAATGGAAGGACTGGAGGAAATAGCTTCTTGTTCATAGCAGGCAACATGGGAAAACTGAGGCTCCTCTGATCCCTACAACTTCGACTCGCTCCCTATCTCACCTGTTTCCTTTGACCAGCTGTTGATTGAGGATCCCATAAAAAGCAGATGTGAAAGTTTATCTGTCAACCAAGCATAATAGCTGGTCTCTCCACAGCTGAATCATTCAAAATGCCCTCACTATAAACCCCAGAATATTACCAAGTATTTTACCCCGTAACAGTAGACTGAAATGTTAAGAATACAGGAAAGCGTTGTGATCCTAAATTTTCATCCATGCATAAAATTATGCAATAGTCCTCAATCCTGTTAGTATTAACTCCCTACAGTTGAGGGAGAAAAAAAAAAAAAAGCTTCTACACCCCACACCAGATAAATCAGTTCCAAACATTTCAAAGCTTCAAGATCAGTCATCCTCAAACAGAAGCAATTTTTTCCCAGGGACATTCTGTAACATGTGCAGACATTTTAGATTGTCAAGCGGGCGGTATCAGGATGGACTGGCAGGCAGTGAATAAAAGGAATGGGTGCCGATAAGCACTTATGATACACAGAGCAATTCTGAAAAAGCAAAATAATAAACACAAGGTAGCCAAAACAGATTTTAAAAAACTGCATCATGTTATGAAGCTGCAATAATTAAAAAGAGCAGGGTAATGCCCCACGAATGGATGAAGTAATGAAACAGAATAGAACGTCCAGTAGAAAAACATTCCTGTGGAAGTTCTGCATAACAAGGACGACTCCTCAGATGACTGAAAAGAGTAGGCACTGGAGAGTACATGATATGAGACAAATGAAAACTATGTTGTACCCCTCTATCTTGCCCTTGAACCAACTAAATTCCTTGTGGATTTAAATGAGCTGCCATGACTAATATAAAACACTGGGTTCCTTCAAACATGAGATTGAAAAACAATGAAAGTGAAAAAATGAGAAAAGATACACATGGTTTGGCAAAAGTAGGTTTACAGTTCTGAGTACATAACACAGTTTGTTTGATTAATATTTATTAATTATCCTAGTATTATTCATACAAATAACTATAAACTGACTTCTGCCCCACCTATATTAGTCAAAAACCAAATGAAAATAATATAATAACATACAGTAGACTGTAAGGCAAAAAAGTAGAAATGAAGAGCATATCTCTAATTTTAATTTACCAGAAAGTTCCACATTCATTTTCACTCTATAACATAAACTCTAATTATATCAGAACACAGCTGCATGGAAAATAGACCAAGTTATAATCATACTAGCTTCAACACATCTCTCATTCAGGAAAAGACCACACCTCTTTTATAAACAATGGAGTCAAAGAAACTATCAGTAACAATATAAAAACCTAAAATGAGCCCTGGCCTATTTGGCTCCGCGGGCAGCCCGTGGACCAATCAGTCGCGGGTTCAATTCCGGTCAAGGGCACACACCTGGGTTCCAGTTTGTCCCCCGCCCTGGTTGGGGTCGTGCGGGAGGCAGCCACTCGGTGTGTCCCTTTCATGTCGAAGTCTCTCTCTCTCTCTCTCTCTCTCTCTCTCTCTCTCTCTCTCTCTCTCCCTCTCTCTCTCTCCCTTCCACTCTATCTGAACAAAAAATGGAAAAATGTCCTCGGGTGAGGATTAAAAAAAGGTGTCTTCTCAGATCATTAGAGAAAATGCACATTATATAATAAATGTTCGGACGTAAAGCAAGCAGCAGGGCACGATAACAGTCAGTGGCCGCCCTTTCCTGAGTGGGGAGGCGGGGCCAGTGGGGGCAGGGGGCGGGGCCAGTGGGAGCAGGGGACGGGGTCGGGACTGGAGGGTGGAGCTGGGGCCGAAGTCAGGTGCGCTCCTCGCTGTGCACCCAAAGCAGGAAGCCCGCGGTCATGTGCGCGGGTGGGAACTGCAACGAGAGGCGGGTCTAACTTGAGGGGAGTGGAGGTGTGGAAATGAGGAGAGGAAGGGGGACCCCTTGATCCTAGATAGGTGTTTCAGTTCTGGGGCAGGTGGCAGGCAAACAGGAGGTGAGTAGTGGCCCGGCAGCAGCATGGCCAGGTTCTGAGGTGTGAGGTGAGCCGTGGAGAGCACCTGAGGTGACAGGTGGGTCAGGTGTGAGGTGTGGGGCAGTGGCCAGGATGAGCGGCTGGGACCACACGTGAGGCCAGCCCCCAACTCAGCTCCTTCTGTCACTGTGACTGTTATTTCCCCGTGAGCCAAGGCCGCCCTCCTAGCCTCTCTGACGCTGGTTTTTCTATGCTAAGCACGTTGTTGTTTCAGTGGCCACAGCTTTAATGAATGTACTGTCAAAATAAGAACACTTGTTTGAGCTGTGTAAAAAAGTGAAAAGCTTGGCCACGTGGCTTGCTTGGCTGGAGCATTAACTGGTACACAGGAAGGTTGTGGCTTTGATCCCAGGTCGGGCGCTTTTGGGGAGGCAACCAATGGGCGTTTCCTGGTCCTATACATGTTTCTGTCTCCCCCCTTCTCTGTCTCTGAAATCGTTGAAGATTAAAGCAGAAAAATATATAGATAGGCAAAGCTGGGAAAGAACATGAAATGTAATGTGAGCTGCTAGAAAAGTTATTTTCCTTAGTTTTAATTATATTAATGATTAGATGAAATAGTAACAACATTCTTTTTTTTTAAAAAAAGTCTTTATTGATTTTCTGGAGAGAGAGGAAGGTAGAGAGAGAGAAACATCGATCGCTGTCACACACACACACACACACACACACACACACACACACCAGGGACCGAGGCCGCCACCCGGGCATGTGCCCTGACCGGGAATCAAACCAGGACCTCTCAGTCCATGGGACAATGCCCAATCCACTGAGCCACCCCAGTCAGGCAGTAACAACATTCTTAGCATTTAAAATGAGTTCAGGGTCTGGAGGCTTGGTGTACTGTCTTGGTGTTCTAGGTATCAGAAGTGTTATGTCAATGAAACCGTGTCTCCTGTAGAAATTCATAATATGGCAAATGTTACAATTTCAAAGAGGGAAACTTTAGAGGGTGAATTCTGGCAACTGAAAGACCAAGATGATGAGGCCCTAGCCAGTTTGGCTCAGCGGATAGAGCGTCGGTTTGCGGTCCAGAGAGACCTGGGTTCGGTTCCCGCTGAGGGCACGTACCTCTGTTGCAGTTTGTCCCTGGCCCTGGTTGGGTCATGCGGGAGGCAGCCACTCGATGTGTCCCTTTCACATCGATGTTTCTCTCTCTCTCTTCCTCTCTCTCCCTCCCACTCTATCTGAACAAAAAATGGAAAAATGTCCTTGGGTGAGGATTAAAAAAAAGAAGAAAAAAGACCAAGATGATTGATTCTTAGTTTCATTATAGAACAATTTTAAATGAGTGATTTATGAGCCATGAAAAGAAAAGGAATAATATTCAGATGCCTGCAGTGATGCCTGTCTCTCTCTCCCCCTCCCTTTCTCTCCTTGAAGTCAATAAAAACATTACAAAAAAGTGCAAAGTAGAAAAGCAGCCACTTTGAGGTAAACAATTAGAGTTTTTATTCTCTTCAGACTGACAAAAGAGCAGGCTGGGAGAGGAAAGAGAAGCTTCTGGTGTTGTCACAACAGTGGAGCTTATTTTTAAATTATGTCATGTTTATTCTCTAGTACTTTTGCCCTAAAATGAAAATGGCCTTGTTTTTTGCAGCTTATTTAATACAGATAAAGAAAATTTATTCAAAATTCTACCCCAAGAAGTAAAAAAAAAAAAATGCCATGATTTTAAGAACAAAGCTTTGCAGATATCTCTACATGCACATTTCTGTTCTACTTATTAGATACCATGTACTATTTTAGGTTCTTAATATTGATGCAAAACCTTTTTTTTTCCTTTTCTAATATGTGCATTTAAGGGTACACATGTTTTCATAAGTTTTGGAATGTAATTTTTATTGATTTTTAGTGAGAGAAGAAGGGAGGATAGAAACATCCATGGGCTGCTTCCTGCACACCCCTATAGAGGATTGATCCTGAAATCTGAGCATGTGTACTGACCGTTGACCTCTTGGTGCATAGGTGAACACTCAACCAGCGAGCCCCACCAGCTGGGTGGTACGTAGTATTTTTAATTACCATTAAGTTGAAATTGTTTTCTAGCTCCAATGGAGGTTTTTGTTATTTAGAAGTGTGTTTCATAACTTTTAAATATAAGAAGTTTCTAGTTACCTTTTATTCATGGTTTTCAGACTAACTGCAATGACAAGAAACATACTTGATATAAATTCAAGCCTTTGTATTTTGTTGAAACGCTTTTGAATACAATGTGGTCACTGAAGAATGTCCTGTGTGTCCTCTGCCATTACCTCATGTGCATCTTGGGAATGACAACTCAGTGCGTGTCTTAGTGCACAGGGGTTCCGTATTTAGGAATACTGACTGCAATTTGCTGCTCATGTTCAGTTTTTATACCATTACCAATTTTTTTTGAGTCTACTGTTTATAAGAGGTGCGGTCTGTCCCTGAATGAGAGGTGTGTCCAATCTAATACGATGATCAATTTATTTTTCTTGCAGCTCTGTGTATATAATTTCAGTTGTTACAAAGTGCATAGAAATTTGGAACTTCCTGGTAAAGTAAAATTATACATAGGACGCGTTCTTCATTTCTAGTACTGCTTTTTGTCTTGAAGTCTATTCTATGTTATTCTGTAATTTTAATTAGGTTTATGTTTGCATAAGAAAGGTTTGTTTCCATAGAGTCAGGTAAGAGATGGGGCCCAGAGCACATTAGATGAGCAGTGGGTGTCCCTGAGGTGAGCGGGTTCAGGGAGCAGGTACAGCCAGTCTGTGATGTGAGGACCAGAAAAGGGTTTCTGGACTGTGTGTGAGGTACAAGTCTCAAGTGCCTGTTTAACCGAGCAATTACTCTAGGACCACCTTTCCTCAGCACATCCTCAAGACCGGATAACAACTTTAGGGGTGCACCACTTCTGGTCCAAGTGTCACCACAACCTGCGTGGCTAGTCGAACCAGACCTGAGGAGGGGCAACAGGAGACTAAGAAAGACACAGAGACATTATAGAGAGAAAAGCTGGGGCCAGGTGGGACACTGCTCTCTGATGGAGAAACGGTGACCCCGAGCTAGCTCAGCCAGTTTATTATATAGCCAATTGAAGGGGGGGGGCGGGTAAAAGTTTTATTGTCTTCAGCCCTGGCCAGTTTGGCTCAGCGGTTAGAGCGTCGGCCTGTGGTCCAGAGAGACCCAGGTTTGGTTCCCACTAAGGGCACGTACCTCGGTTGCAGTTTGTCCCCGGCCCTGGTTGGGTCGTGTGGGTGGCAGCCACTCGATGTGTCCCTTTCATGTCGATGTTTCTCTCTCTCTTCCTCTCTCTCCCTCCCACTCTATCTGAACAAAAAATGGAAAAATGTCCTCGGGTGAGGATAAAAAAAAAAAAGTTTTATTGTCTTCAAACCCGATATTTCTCATCGGCCTCTGAAGTCAGGTTGAGACTGTTGATACATTCTTGCCCTTGGCTCATTAGGCTCCTGCGTGGCTTTGCCAGTGCACAGGATTTACGAGACCTTGGGCAGGATGCTTCTGCATGAGGTTTTCCAGCACGCAGTCAACAGGAGGCCAGGGACTAAAAGCTCCTGGGCGAGCCGTGCAAACACCACAGGGCCTCGTCCCTGGCACAGAGCTACTGGGTGAGCCATGCAAACACCACAGGAACAAGAGACCTTGGCTCAGCCGCCCTCCACACACCTCCACCCACCCCATTTACAGACGGGTGAACTGAGGTCAGGAAAGGGGTGTGACCGGGCTGTGGTGACCCAACACAGAAGCCCCAGAGGAAACCACGAAACCATTGAGTGCAGACCAAAGGAGGGGTGTCCTCATTAGAAAAATAATATAAGAATGGACAGGGCAGCAGGATGGTAGCCAACAGAGGGCAGGCAGGACAATCTCATCTCTGGTCTTACAGTGCTTTCCCCATGTGTTGTGCTTCCCAAAGTCCGACCTGCCACAGGGACTTCTGGGAAGCCCACTCAGCAGCACTACACGGCACTCACCTTTGCGTGTCTCTCCCCCAGACAGGGCAGTTACTTTCTTAAAGCTGTTTATTCTCCCAGAAGCCTAGACCTTGAGGCAGGATTAAGTTGTTTACTTCAGGAGCAGCAACAACAAGCAAGATGGGAACAGGGGAGTGGACCCCATCAGAGAGGCGGTCAGGAGCCTAAAAATGTGCAAGCCCTACCCGGGGCCTCATCCACCAGCCTTCACATTGCATCCTGGGCACAATAAAGTGACTGGTGAGAGAAATAGTGCCCAGCGTGCATGAAGGATCACTCTGGCTGCAGACAGGAGTATCAGGGGTACTAACCCTGGAGGCTCAAACACCAGTCAGGGTAAGAGATGAGGGGCAGGGGATGGGGGGGGGGGAGTAGGTGGAGGGACTGAGCACAAAGGAGAAAGTAGTCTTGCACACAGACAAGTGTGGTGACTGGCAGAGGGAGGGATGAGGGAGGGAGGTGGACAGTATAAGGGGGATAAATGGTGATGGACGGAGACTTTACTTTGGGTGGTGAACACACAATACAGTGTACAGATGTGTTGTAGAATTGTGCACCTAAATTCTGTATCATTATGTTAACCAGTGTCTCCCAAATAAACTCAAGAAAAAAATTTTAGTAAACAAAAAGAGAGGTAGGGCCAGGATCAGAAGGTCAGGCAGTGAAGTTAGATAAAGTATAGGATACCAGAGATTTATTCTGCAGACAGAGCTAACATGCCAGTGAAGTACTGAATACGTGTTAGAGAAAGAGCAGTCAAGGGTGACCCAGGTTCTGACCTCATCGACCAGGTGGGCAGTAGTGCCGTTCACTGAAAAGCAGAAAACAAACGGAAACTGTGGGGTTAACTGAATGTTTTGGACAAGTTTGAAATGCCTATGAAACATCAAAGCAGAGATGTTAAGGAGGCAGGTGGGCTACAGATACCTATCTAGTCTGGAATGCAAGTTTGGGAGATGACAGCAAAGACAGAATCAAACCCACTGAGGACTGAGAAACCTGCAAAACCCAATTCCACGCGGCACAAGCCCTGGGACCGCCTGCAGTAGTCAACATTTAGAGAGGTCATCTAAGAACAAAGACTGGCCTGCTGAGGGCCAGCCTGGTCTTTGAGGATGGCACTTGCTCAGAATAAAGGCGACACAGACAAAGGACTGAACACTGGGATGAAGGCCTGGACTCCACAGTGCCAGACGCCTGCCTCATCTGTACTTCATCAAACACAGGCAATTGGCACACATTCTCACTCATACCTTTTTTTTGTTGTTGTTAATCTTTACCCAAGGATATTTTTCCATTGATTTTTAGATAGAGAGGAAAGGAGGAAGAAACATCAATGTAAGAGAGACACATTGATTGGCTGCCTCCCACAAGGCCCCAGTCAGGGTCAAGGATTGAACCTGCAACCCAGGTACATGTCCCGGGAATCAAACCTGCGACCCTTCGGTCCAAGTATCAGCACTATGATCACTGAGCCAAACCAGCCAGGGCTCACTCATCCATTTTTATTTTATTATTTGTTTGTTTCCTTGTTTGTTTTTTTCTTTTTATTATTTTTGTTTGTTTTTACTCATCCATTTTTATAACAGAGTTTTAGTAGGGCAATGTGACAGAACGACAGAAAGCACCATCCTGTGTGACAGCATGCCCTTTCATAAGTGAATACCAATATAAGACTAAGCCGCTTCCCCACTCATCCTCAGGCACTTACTCTAACCCTGAAAACTGAGCAAGACGCTATCCCTGACACATGCTGACACTTCAGATTACTGCAGAAACCTTTCTAAACAGCCCTCCCTCTCCGAGCAACAGGAACCATTCATCTGAAAACCTACAAATGGGGTCTTGCGCTTGTTGGGACAGTACTCAATATGCTGGTCTCACATCTGCCCAACAGCCACTGCACCAGGTTAACTGACCAGCCAGGGACAGACCAACCCCACATCCATCCAACAGAGCATTCCTGGAGAGGCTCTGCACTCAAGACAAACCCCACACCCCCTGGGAAGGGGGAGAGTTGCGGGATGGGGAGACAGGCTAAAAGAAATTGAACCTAAACTCTTCATCAGCAGCGTCCAGGGTGGCCTTGGTTCCCCTTGCTAAGCGGGGCCTGCAGACCCTTCCGTTCTTCTTTCTGATGGCCTCACCTACAGGCTGCACCTGGGCAGAGTGGGCTGCTGTGGGGGAGGAGAGAGAGTGTCAGAACTGAGTAATAACAGCTACCCTCAACTGTGCCCATACAACTCTACCTACTTTACATAAATTAAGGGATACACTTCTCAAAATTATAAGGAAAGTATTATCACCACCCCATTTTAGAATCACAGAGAAATTCACAGACTCTCCCATTCCTGCCTCCCCCTTACAGGCCTGGGTTCTGTGCTCTGGAGGTCCAGGCTTTCTCCATCCCCGTTCGTTCCCTCCGGCTTTCCCTCGCCAGCTCTGCTACTCTGGGATTCTTCCTTTTCCTCCCTAGGCTTTTGGTCCTGAATCAACCAGTTCCCAGCTCCTCACCAGTCTTGAGAGCCCGCAGGACTTCGCGCCACTCGGCTTCCATCTGAGCCCTGTAATCCCCAAACAAGGAGCGCATCAGCTGCCTCTTCCGCGGCAGAGGGGTTCTTTCGCTGCGCAGGGCTCGGATTGCCCCAATAGCCTGCTCTTCTGCAGATAAAAATTAAGTGCTAAAGACCTCCTCTACCCTTACCTCTTGCACAAAAGCAAGCCCATCCCTTGGCAGGACTGTCAAGGTTCACCTCCACCCAACTCTACAGAGGGGTCTCTCACTCTGTTTTGGGCTGGGTCTCTGCATCTTGAGGCCCAGTTCCAGCTGCTCCACGCACCAGGCCAGTTCCCGAGCCAGCTGCTCCGCCTGAGATAGATTGGAGACAGTGGCTGTGAGAGACTACGAGGTCCCTGCGGCCTCCACCCCCCTCCCTCGCCTTAACTCCGCAAATCCGAGACCACACGCGCTAGCGGACTCGCACTCAGAATGCACCGGGGTCTCCCCTTTCCCACTGAGGACGGTCCTTGCCTGGGCCTCCGCGCTTAGAGGGGCTTCCTCTGGGGCTGGCTTTTCGGAGACCTTCCCGCCTCCCTTCGACACCGAGGCCCCGTTATGGCTTTTCTTCTTCTTTTGCTTCCTAGAGGCTGCACCGCCTATGGGATACACCCTGCAAGCGGCGTCACTGCACGCGGGGTGCTCGGAACAGGGGGAGACGGGATGAGGCGGGACAGCGGAAGGGCTCGGGGCGCCGGAAGGCGGTCCGGGAAGCCAGTGGCTGCGTGGTGCGTGGCCGGTACCTGCGCCTGGGGCCGCCGGAGTCTCCGGAGCAGGATGTCCTAGGGCCTGGAGAAAGCGGGGCAGCAAGAGGGTCACGGGGGAGGGCCCATGCCCGAGGCCCCGCCACCCGCGCTCCCTCTGGGTACCGCTTACCGCCATGCGCCGCAGTCGCAGCCGGAACTACGTAGAGCCCGCAGTGTGCGGCGTAAATGGCTCCTCCGGAAACGCGTCTGCGGCGCATCTGGCAATGTGGGCGGGACCCGCAGTGGGCCGGACCCGCAGTGGAAGGGACCCGTAGTGGACCGGACCCGCAGTGGCCGGGACCCGCAGTGGCCGGGACCCGCAGTGGGCAGGACCCGCAGTGGGCTGGACCCGCAGTGGAAGGGACCCGCAGTGGATGGGACCCGCAGTGGCCGGGACCTGCAGTGGACGGGACCCGCAGTGGGCCTGGCCGGCGGCGGCGCGGAGAGCGCCCTCTGGAGCACGTGTTCACGCGCACCCACCACGTTGCAGACACCACTCTGGATGAAAGGACGCCTCAGGACGAGGGACCCGGCTCCCACTGCAGCGAGAACAGCAGGTGGACACATGTGGGGAGACGTCCCGCAGGGAATAGCGGCCGAGAGTCAGCAACGACGTCCGGGGCAAGCGCCTGCTGATAAACTCAATGACAAATGACAGGGACTCAGAAAGGCGATTTGAATAAAGGGAGAGATATTCTATATTACTGTATTGGAAAATTTAGTCTTGTACGGGTATTAATTTTCTTCCAGCTAAACCTATAAACTTAAGTAATTCACAATAAAAATACCTCTAGCTTGGATAAGGAAGACCATCCAGAGGCAGCGCTGGTCCGCGGCTGGAAGGAGGGGGGGCAGGACCCCCATGGGGAGCCGTGTCTTACTCAGCTGTCTTTAAAGGTCACGCTCTTCAGAAACACCGACACCGTAAGATTCCCTCGGTGCACGCACAGTGACACCGCCTGACGATGTAATTAGGTTTCCTTAGTTTTAATTGTTTCCGCTTGGGAGACAATGTGCAAAGCACTTTATACTTTGTTATTGAACTCTCAAAAATAGTCACTTCAGGGAAGTGTGTGGATAAACTAAAGGCACTTAGCTGAGACCCTTGCCTTACTAGGTGGTGTGTCCAAGATTGGAACTTAGTCCTTTTGGAGTCTGGAGCCCCTGCGTCCTGGGATGAGTCTGGAAGTGAAGGCGGACCGCATGAGGAGGACCACGTGTGACACGCAGAGGGCATGAGCACCAGGGGGCCGGTCAAAGGCTCAGGTGGAGTCTCAGGAAAGTCCCAGGAAGGATGAATCAGGCATCCATAAGCCTGGGTCCTGGAGTCAGCTGCCATTCAGAGAAAACCTGTCCAACACAGGCTTAAGTGATGAAGATGGTTTGTCCTGGGATGTGTCTTTGAGGGTCTCCTGGTTTTCCCTCATGGTCACTCTTTTTTGTTTGTTTGTTTTTTATTTAATCCTCACCCAAGGATATTTCTCCATTGATTCTTAGAGAGAGTGGGAGGAAGGGAGAGAGAGAAACATCAACTGGTTGCCTCCCCGGAGACCTCAACCAGGACCATGGATCTAACCTGTGTGGAGGGAGCTATGGAGGTGGTGGCTGGCTGTGTATCAGGCTGGTTGAGGTTTTCCTGAGACTGACACCTCCAATCACTTTTCAGCCTAATATAAAACCAGATCTGTGATTCTAAAGGTCATATGTAACCCAGCCAGTGTGGCTCTGTTGAGAGTCAACCCATGCACCAAGAGGTCGCCAGTTTGATTCCTGGTCAGGGCACATGCCCAGGTTGTGGGCCAAATCCCCAGTGGGGAGCATGCAGGAGGCGGCTAATCGATGTTCTCTCTCATCGATATTTCTATCTCTGTCTCCCTCTCCCTTCCTCTCTCTCTAAAATCAAAAAAAAATTTTTTAAATAAATAATAAAGCCCTGGCTGGTTTGGCTTAGTAGTTAGCATGTCGGCCTGTGGTCCAGAGAGACCCAGGTTCAGTTCCCACTAAGGGCATGTACCTGGGTTGCAGTTTGTCCCCGGCCCCGGGTGGGGTCATGTGGGTGGCAACCGCTCGATGTGTCTCTCTCACATCGATGTTTCTCTCTCTCTTTTCCTGCCTTTCTCCCGCTCTGTCTGAAGATAAATGCAAAAGTGTCCTTGGGTGAGAATTAAAAATAGATAAATAAATAATAAAGGTCATAGGTACATGGACAGTTCCCAGTGTATAACGAGCCAGCTTCACCTTGTCTCCTGAAGTTTGGGACTGTACAGTTGATCCTTAAACAACACATGGGCTCCCCACACAGGCAGTTGAAAATCTGCATATAACTTTTGACTCCCCCCAAATTAACTTGTACCTCAGTATCCACTGGGGATTAGTTTCAGGAGACCCCTCCCCCCCAACAGATACCAAAATCATCAATGCTCAGGTTTCCTATATAAATTGGTGTAGATCAATGCATCCACGGACTCCCAACCACAGATCAAAACAGTACTGGTACTTATTGAAAATAATCCACACATAAGTGGAACTGCACAGTTTAAACCTGTGTTGTTCAATGGTCAACTGTATATTCAAATGCCTAATTCTCTGTTTATTAGTCTAATAGGCATCTTAAACATAACAAATACAAAACAAATATAAATGTTTACCCTTCAGATATACTCCTAGAATCTTATCTTTCTGAGTAAATGCAAATTTCATCATCTCAGTTGCTCTGTGTCTCAAAAGTCTTGGTGTCTCATCACACACCTAATTCAGTAAATCCTTTGAAATGTATCTAGAATCTTACCACTTAGCACCTGATACCACCACCCTGGTCCAAGATACTGTCACCTCTAGCTGGATTATTTCTAGAGCCTTCCCACTGGTTTTCCTGTTCCCACTCAAAGCAGCAAGTGGAGAGACCATATGTCAGGTCATATCACTGAGCCCCGACCTTTCAGACACTTTCCATCTCATTCAGAGTAAGAGCCTAATTCCTAACCCTCCTCTTTCTTGCCCCTCCTGCTCTGTTTCAGCCCCTCTGACCTCCTCACCCTCCTGTGAACCCAAATGGTCTTGCCCCTCAAGAGCTTTCCACCCGTGCCTCCTTCCTGATAACCACATAGTGCCAGCTCTCACCCCATACAGATTCTACTCTGATGTTACTCCATCAGAGGTGCCTTCCCAGCTGACCAGCAACTGCTGCCCTCATGCTGCTTATTTTCCTTATCACCTGACACAAGCCTCACGTCTGTCAACCTCCCTACTCATTTACTCACTGCTTTAGAGTGGGAGCTGGTCTGCTTATCCTCAGCTATTTTCCCACTGCCCTGGATGTCCTCAGTGGGCCTGAGGTGCAGTCCATTGTCTTCGCCAGGTGCACTGCTGGAAACCTGGCTTCCACATAGTGGCCTTGGGGCACTTAAAAGGTCTGAGCCGGCGGGAGATCACATCCACAACGCAAGGCCAATGTAGAGCAAAATGGCTTTATTGCATAAGCCTGGGTGCAGGCGGGCTGAACTGAGAAGGGTTCAGCCTCGAATTGGGGTTGGAGTGTCGGTTATATACCCTCCTTTTAGCTTCCAGCAGTTCTGCTGATGTACTTTATCTGTCCCATTGTCCACCTTAAAGTAGGGCTGGTCTGGTATCTCATCAGGCATCTGCTGGGTTATCCATTGCCTTGCGGACAATCCAAAGAAACCTTATCCATACTCAATAGAAGACTGAGCAAAGGTCATGCAAGCAACACAATTTCCACAGTTTCTGCCTTTTGCAAACTTTTGCCTTTACCCTTTAAAACATTACTAACCCTTTCAGCACTGTCATACACTGGGGTTGCTGGGGAGGATTCATGTGGGCCCAAGGGATTTAGTTTCAGAGACCACTGGATACATAGTCCACCTGCCTTTCCCAGGATTTCTGCTACCACAGACCTGTTGACTTTCATGCCTGGAGGTCTTAGAGGGTGCTGTGGGGAACAGAAAGCTGGTGACACTCCATGACACTCTTCCCTCTCCCTGCAGCTATGCTTGCCTCCTCAGGACCACCTCAGAGACTCAGTGATGGCTGCCCAGCAGCTTCTTCCTGGTGGGCCCCAGGTGAGTGGTCCTCATGGAGACACAGCTGTGTGGCCTCAGACTTTTCTTGGATGGTCCCCTCTATGAGGGGCAGGTCCCAGAGGGCTCCCTGTGTTCATTGATGTCCTTAGCCCTTTAGTTCAAGTCTCTGAAATGTGCTCTGCACTGTATCTTCCCAGTCGCTGGACTGGGCACAGTGGGCAGAGGCCAAGCATACAAAGAAAAGTCAAAGTGGCCCCTGCCTTAAAGTGCCCCGTCTTGAGGGGAAGTCAGGCTGGTGCTTGTTTGTAGAGGGGTTTTGTCCATCCTGAGCCCACTGCCCATAAACAAACTCATGTTTTTCCAACCCTAGAAAATGCTCTTTTTTTTTTTTTAATCCTCACCCGAGGATATTTTTCTGTTTATCTTCAGATAGAGTGGGAGGGAGGGAGATAGAGAGAGAAAAAAAAACATCAGTGTGAGAAAGACATATCAACTGATCACCCCCGCATGACCCCAACTAGGGTCACGGACGAACTGCAACCGAGGTACGTGTCCTTAACTGGAATTGAACCGGAGACTTATTGGTCTACAGGCCAACACTCTAACCGCTGAGCCAAACCAGCCAGGGCTAGAAAGTGCTCTTTCAATCCCAGAAAAATTGAGGGCATTCCCCTGGCAGCTGGTTCCCTATTCTGGCTGCCTCCCAGCAGCTCTGCAGCTGACTTTCGACATGCCTCTCCTCCTTGTGGCCTTGTGGTATCCTGTGGTTTTACCTCCTAGGCAGGAGAAGGAGCCTGAGAATAAACTAAAAGCAGGAGGAAAGTGGGGGTTGTAAGGACAGGGAAGCTCAGGCAGAAGAGTTTGTCAAGGACACAGACTGTGTATGAATTCAAATGTGTTTCCATGTACCAGGAACCTGGCTAGGCTCTAGCTTTTGAAGGTGAACAAACTGGTATCTCTAGGGGCCCACAGTGTGTAAGGTAGAGTCCTGAACAGAGACACATGTTCAAGGAGAAGAAGACAGCCACATTGGTCAGGGCCTCACACACTCATTATATTTGATTTTTCTTTTAATATGTTTTTATTGATTTCTTAGAGAGGAAGGGAGAGAAAGATAGAAATATCGACGTGAGAGAGATACATCGATTGGCTGCTTCCTGCAGGCCCCTCATCGGGGATCGAGCCTGAGACCTGGGCATGTTCCCTGACTGGGAATCGAACTGGGAACTCTCAGTCCATGGGACGACGCTCAATCCACTGAGCCACCAGCCAGGCTAGATTTGATTTCCACTCCAGAGAGTAGAAAACTGTGGAATGTGTGTTTCAAAATAATTTATTTTTATATAATAAATATGTATCATATTAATAAAACAACAGAACTGAGCCCTGGCTGGGTTGCTGAGTTGGTTAGAGCATTGTCCCAATATGCCAAGGTTGCAGGTTCAATGCCTGGTAAGGGCACATACAAGAATCAACCAATGGGCTCTGGCTGGTTTGGCTCCGCGGTAAGAGTGTCAGCCTGCGGACCAGAGAGACCCTGGTTCGGTTCCCACTAAGGGCACATAACTCGATTGCAGTGTGTCCCCGGCCCCGGTTGGAGTTGTGTGGATGGCAACCAGTCGATGTGTCTCTTTCACATCGATGTTTCTCTCTCTTTCTCCCTCCCTCTCTCCCTCCCACTCTATCTGAAATGCAAAAATGTCCTCAGGTGAGGATAAAAAAAAAGAATCAACCAATGGCCCTGGCTGGTGTGGCTCAGTTGGTTGGGGGTCGCCCCAGGCACCAAAAGGTTGCTGGTTTGATTCCCGGTCAGGGCACATGCCTGGGTTGTGGACTCGATCCTGGGTAGGTGACATACAAAAGGCAGCCGATCAATATTCTGCTCTCACAACAATGATTCTCTCTCGCTCTCCCTTCCTCTCTCTCTAAAAATCAATAAAACATCTTTTTTTAAAAAAAAGAATCAACCAATAAATGCATAAAGAAGTGGAACAACAAACAGATGTTTCTCTCTCTCTCTCTCTCTCTCTCTCTCTGTCTCAGAAATAAATAATGAGCCATGTGGAGAAGTACGGTGATGAGAATAAAAAAAATCCCAAATCCTGCCACACAGAAATGTTTATTCTTGGTATCATGTGACAGACCACAAACGTACTGGCTCAACCAGATGGAAGTTTGTTTCCCTCGTGTACTGGGTTCCTGCTTGGTAAGTCCTGTGTTTGACATGCTTGTTTGGAGGCTGGTTTGTCAGTCCCATTTCTCTGCTGCCCTCTGGAGCAGCATATCTGAACTCTCGAATCCAGGTTCAATGGCATGTCGTGCACACATCTTCCCTCAGACTCAGAGTGGGGGCAGCAGATCCACTATCCCAGAGGCTCTGGCCTTGAACTAGCCCCACAGCGCCTCCACCACGCAGGACACTGGCGAGAAAATGTTGATGAGGAAAAAAAAGTCAGGGCCATTCCCTGTGTGGAGTTGGCATGTTCCCCCATGTCTTAGTGGCTTTTCTCTGGAGACTCCATTTTCCTCCCACGTCTCAGAGATGTGCACGTAAGATTCATTGGTGTGTCTGCATTGTCCTAGTCTCCACGAGTGTGGGTGTGTGGTGATGCAGCCTGTGAAGGCCTTGCGCCCTGAGCTGCTGGGACAGGATCTGGCACCTGCAACCCTGAACTGCAATAAGCAGGTTGGAAAATAATTACGTTCCTTTTTTTTTTTTTGGTTAATCCTCACCCAAGGATATTTTTCTATTGATTTTTAGACAGAGTGGAAGGGAGAGAGGGAGAAACATCGATGTGAGACAGACACATCAATTGGTGGCCTCCCACATGACCCCCACGGGGGCTGGGGATCAAACCTGCAACCCAGGTACATGCCCTTGACCAGGAATCAAACCTGCAACCCTTCAGTCTGCAGGCCGACGCTCTAACTGCTTCGCCAAACTGGCCAGGGCATCTTCCTTGTCTTTACAATTATTATTATTATTTTTTTTTTTTTATCCTCACCCGAGGACATTTTTTCATTTTTTGTTCAGATAGAGTGGGAGGGAGAGAGAGGAAGAGAGAGAGAGAGAAACATCGACATGAAAGGGACACATCGAGTGGCTGCCACCTGCACGACCCAACCAGGGCCGGGGACAAACTGCAACCGAGATACATGCCCTTAGCGGGAACCGAACCCGGGTCTCTCTGGACCGCAGTCCAACGCTCTAACCGCTGAGCCAAACCGGCCAGGGCTACAATTATTTTTAAATTGATCTGCAGAGGTGGTAACCTTGCATGCCTCCATTCCCTTCTTCCTGATCACCCTCCTCACCTTTCTGAGAGATCATCTACCTCAGATCCTGCCTTGGTGTTCCTGCTGCATCTGTGCCTGGCAACCTGTCTGCGCATGGAAGCCTGTGACCTGGGCTTACTTTCTTTCCTTCCCACACCAGCTCTTGTTGCTTTCATAGCATGCTTCTCTTTCCTCTTTCTTCTCCTCTTTCCAGTGAGGTGGTGTTTACATTCTGAGAACCCAGCATCCTCCTAGGAAATGGCTGTTTTGTTTAGTGTTTCTATGCTCTAATCCTTTCACCCATAGTAAAGCATGAATAACTCAGTTTCTCTGCATTCTTTCAGGTTATGAGTCTAAGATGGAAAAAAAAGTAAGTGACTCCAAAGCAGGAAATTTCCAAGGACATTGAATGCCAGAGAGAAAAATCTAAACATGGGAGGGATATTTCCAAGAAAAATGATTTTGAAGAGATGAGTAAAACATAAGGAAAATTAAAGAATTGCTATAGAAAATCTGCAGTGGAAGGACCTCAGAAATCCTCCTAGAAAAGCAGTTTCAGGCCAGTGACAGACACCAGAGAAAACCCCTGCTGGGGAGAATGGAGAGAATTTCAGGGCTGTTGAAGTGAACAGCATCACAGCCTCATGGCCGGGCAAGTGTCTGCAGTGGACAGTCCCCACACCAGTGTGTCACGTGCAGAAAACACTCAGTAGAGTAGGGCCCTTGTTAACCTCCAGAGTTCTTGTCTAGGAGGAAGCTGTCAGACAGATGTGTCTGTGAAAGTGCCCAGGCGGAGTCCAGTTCTTAGTGACAGAGGGTTAACAATCCGGAAAAGCTGCCTGAGTGTGGACACACTGTCAGTCAGGGCAGAGCTCCCACTCAGCACCGCGGGCTCACGCAGGACAGAAGCTCTCTGAGTGGCGAGTGTGGGCAGGCCTTCAGCGGGCGCTCGCTCCGCCCTCCGCACGTCACTTTCACACTGGAGAAGGGCCTGTGATCATCAGGGATAGGGGGACGCTTTTAGCGCACTTCCAACTCATAGTCAACCTTTAAAATTCACACTGGGGACAAACCTCATGAGTGTTATCGGTGTGGGAAAGCCTTTCGTCATGGCTCTGACCTGATTCGTCATCAGAGAATTCACAGCAGAAAGAAACCTCACAGGTGTAAGGAGTGTGGGAAAGCCTTCAGTCGAGGGTCACACCTCATCCAGCATCAGCGAGCTCGCTCTGGAGAGAAACCTTACGACGGTGCTGAATGCGCAAAGCCCTCAGTGCGCAATTTCTCTCTCCTTCAACATCTAAGAATTCATACAGGAGAAAAGCCCTATGCTTATCATGAGTGTGGGTAATCCTTTAGCCTGAACTGCACCCGTTATTGTCCGTCAGAGAATTCACAGTGGAGAGAAACCCGATCGGTGTAACGAACGTGGGAAATCCTTCTGTCAGTACTTGCAAGTTATTCAGCACGAGGATTCACACTGGAAGGAAACCTTATGTCTGCGGTGAGCGTGGAAAATCATTCAGTGCTCACCTGCCCCTTATCCAGCATCAGAGACTCTGTACTGGAGAAAACCCTTATGTATGTAATGAGTGTGGGAAAGCCTTCGGACAGATCTCTTACCTGATTAAGCATGAGAGGACACATAACGGAGAGAACCCTTATGTATGTAATGAGTGTGGGAAAGCCTTCGGACAGATCTCTTACCTGATTAAGCATGAGAGGACACATAACGGAGAGAACCCTTATGTATGTAATGAGTGTGGGAAAGCCTTCGGACAGATCTCTTACCTGATTAAGCATGAGAGGGCACATAACAAAGAGAGAACCCTTATGAATGTGGCAACTGTGGGAAAGCCTTAGGCCAGAGCGCACAGCTCACCTGCCATTAGAGAATTCACACTGGCGAGAACCTTTATGACTACAGTGACTGTGAGAAGGCCTTGAACATTTGCTCCTCTCTTGTTCAACATCACAGAATTCACACCGGCGAGAAGACTTACGAATGCAATGAGTGTGGCAAGGCCTTCAGTCAGCATTCACAGTTTATTCAGCACCAGAGGACACACACTGGAGAGAGACCCTACATGTGTGGCAAGTGTGGGAAGGCCTTCAGCGCTCACTTGTCCCTTATCCTGCACCAGAGGGTTCACACTGGAGAGAAGCCATACCACTGCACTGTGTGGGAGAGCCTTCCGACAAAACAAAGCTCTCACCTTATTCGACATAAGAGAGTTCACAGTGTAGAACAGCCTTATACATGTAATGAATGTGGGAAAACTTTCGGTCAGAGAGTAACTCTCACTAGTCATGAGAAAATTAATAAAACATTGGCGAGCAAGCCTGGTAGTGAGTGTGGGGACTCTGGTCCACAGGCAGCCGTCACTCAGCACCGGGAAGTTCACAGTGCGGCATGCCTGATGCATTGGATAAATTCAGTGTTTTACATCAGGAGAGTCTTACTGGCTAGGAAGCCATCACTGTATTTACTTTGCTTTTGGAGATTCACCTCTTAAGAGATTTAACTGTTTCCCACTGAGCTGCTAACTAAAGACAGGCTGCCCAGTATGTGGTAAAAATTCCAAGGTACCAACCTTCTCACAGACTCAGAGGCTGGCCCTCTGCTTCAGTATATTATATATGAGCAATTTACATATTCTTTTTTTTTTTTTAAGTTGATTTTAGAGAGAGAGAGAGATAAGGAAACAGAGATGAGAGAGAACATCGACTGGCCACCTCCTGCACACCCCTCACTGGGGAATGGGCCCACAACCTGGGCATGTGCCCTGACTGGGAATCAAACCGGTGACCTCTTGTTGTATGGGTCAACGCTCAACCACTGAGCCACACTGGCCAGACGCAATTTACATATTCTTTTTAGGTGGTGTTTTCATAGCACTAGCCCCATGGCCCAGTCAGGTTCTTCATTTGGTCACTTGCTTTCTTTCCTCTTCATCTATTTCATCATCAAGAATACTAACTGGGACCCTTCCAGCTTCAAGTGTGAGGGAACCAGATTGGGATGTTCTTGTTTCTTTGTTTGTTTGTATTGCTTATTTGAACATCTTCAAAATGTTTTTGTTCTGTTGAGAGGGATATGGTGCCTTTAACTCCAAAAGCATTATCCCTTCTCAGCATCAGATATCCCACACAGGAGAGAAACTTTATGAGTATATGCAGAGTTTTGTAAGGAATGATTTGAGGCTTATAAGTAGAATAAAAATGTTGAAATCCTACCAATAAGTCAAATGATACATGTAAAATGGGTTATTCTATAATTTGGAAATAAAACAACCTGTGAATTGGGAGAAAAATGGGCATAAAGTAGACATATGGGGACATAGGCTACAACTTACAGTTTCTATTTTTAAAACCAAAGTGGTTCTTTTCCATGTCAGTTTCTTAGGAAGAGAAGGTGAGCAGCAGCAGCAGGTTCTATCCATGAGGCCTCTAGCACCAAGTGGACTAGTGAGACTGGCCGATCCTTCTGCTGCCAGAGGATAGGACTCCAGGTGAGGCAGAGTCACGGCATTAAGCATATTTTAGTAGGTAGCTAACCATACAACTTGTATGTCAACCTATGAACTCTTCTCTGCGTGTTTTAAAGGTGCCTTTACTATTGGTTGGGAGTCAGGCTGTCCTTGCCGTGCACAGCCTGTCTGTACTACATACGATAATTAGGTGGTAATTAGCACAAAGAAGGCACCTACCTAGTGCCTCCTGGCTTCCAGACCGAGTAAATCAGTTACAGTTGACAACAGAGGGCATTACAATTTCCCCAGGGGATGTAAAGACACTTTCTGGAGGAGTGGTATGCCAGCAGCAGCAGATGCACCACATCCCAAGGACCCTGCCATGGCCCACACTGGTGGCACAGGCCGTCATGACCTGAAACGTCCCAGGAACAGGGAGACTGACATTGGCCAGGACAGTGTTCAAAGCCAGGAATTTGAGCTCTGCTCTGTAGACAACATAGCCTTCTAGTGACTCCTTCCAAGGCATACCAGAACTGCATGAGTTTACAGAGGAGGCTAGAGGCTTGGGGAGATGGGAATGCTGGAGTGGATATGGGGACCTGCTCACCCACCCCACCTATGTCCCCCAAGTGGGTGCACAGACACTCCTTTCACTCAGGCTTTGAGAAATGCACTGATGAGGAGGTACCAATGTCTGTGAAAGACTATGGCGGCACCCTGGTGGGGTGGCTCAGTTGGAGCATCGTCCCAAACACTAAAAGTTTGTGGGTTCAATTCCCAGTCAGGGCACATACCTAGGTTGTGGCTTCAATCCCCGGTCAGGGTCTGTACAGGAGGCAACTGACTGATGTTTCTCTCACATTGATGTTTCTCTCTTCCTCTCCCTCTACCTTCCTCTCTCTCTAAAGTAAATAAAATACATATCCTCCGGTAAGGATTAAAAATACATTTTAGCCCTGGCTGGTTTGGCTTAGTGGTTGGACTGTCGGCCTGAGTACTGAAGAGTCGTGGGTTCAATTCCTGGTCAAGGTCATGTACCTCAGTTGCAGGTTCAATCCCCAGCCCTGGTCAGGGTCGTGCCAGAGGCAACCAATCAACGTGTCTCTCTCACATCAATGTTTCTCTCTCTCCCTCCCTCCCTCTTACTCTATCTAAAAAACAATGGAAAAATATCCTCAGGTGAGGATTAAAAAATAATAATAATACATTTAAAAAATAGGTATTGCATGTTTTTACAATTCTTGTGGCACACTGTTTGAAAATCACTGTCACTAACAAACGTGTTAGACATTTCATCATGAATGAAACACCCCAATTTTTTTTTCTTTATTTATTTTAGAGAGAGAGGAAGTGAGAGGGAGAGAGAGATAGAAACATCGATGATGATAGAACATCGATTGGCCGCCTCCTGCATGCCCCTCACCGGGGATTGGGCCCACAACCTGGGCATGTGTCCTGATCGGGAATCGAACCGGCGACCTCTTGGTGCATGGGTCAATGCTCAACCACTGAGCCACACTGGCCAGGCAGAAACACCCGCTTTTTAGTGACGGGTCTAAGTCACTTTGACACAGAAGCAGCCTTGATTAAAACTGGAATCTGTCCGGCCGGTGTGGCTCAGTGGTTGAGGGTCAACCCATGCACCAAGAGGTCGCCGGTTTGATTCCCGATCAGGACACATGCCCAGGTTGTGGGTCTGATCCCCAGTGAGGGGCATGCAGGGGGCGGCCAATCAATGTTCTCTCTCATCGATGTTTCTATCTCTCTCTCCCTCTCACTTCCTCTCTCTCTAAAATCAATAAAGGGGAAAAAATGGAATCAGATAAGGAGTTCTGGGCAACACATTCCACATCTGAGGAAGTGAGAAACATTGATGTGAGAGACACACGTTGATTGGTTGCCTCTCCCACGACCCTGACCGGGGCTGGGAATTGAACCTGCAAACTGAGGTACATGACCTTGACCAGGAATTGAACCCACAACTCTTCAGTACTCAGGCCGACAGTCCAACCACTAAGCCAAACCAGCCAGGGCTAAAAGTAGTTCACAGTGAAGACCTGTAGACCCCTGGCTTTGTGTAGGTCTCACCTGACTGCATCCTTTCCTGTCCCCGGTCCTACAACAACTCTGCTTCCTTTGTTCAGTGAAACACCTACAGTTCTCGTGTTGTCACCCTCGTGACAATGGGTCCATACCCTTGACTTTTGGAATACAGGCTTGTTCCTGGTGACAGGGCAGGGTTAGGTTGATCTGGCTCTGAATTGCTGTTGATTCAAAATGCTGCTGCTCACCAGTCAGAGTAGGAGCTCATGGAGTCCAGTGGCAAGAGAAGGTTCAGCTCAGGGCCAAGTCACACTAAGACTATATTTTACACTTTACGCTGGGTTCCATAGGTGTGACAATGAACTGATTTGCTTTTCATTGCTTTATAGTCTGTAATTTTCCATCTTCAAAGGTTATGTAGATACTGTTTCATAAATTGCAGTGCTTAAGGTTTTTGATCAACTTTTTATGTTTGTTTGTTTTTTTTTATCCTCACCCGAGGACATTTTTGCATTTGTCTTCAGATAGAGCGGGAGGGAGAGAGGGAGGGAGAGAGAGAGAAAGAAACTTCCATGTAAGAGAGACACATCGACTGGCTGCCACCGGCACAACCCCAACCGGTGCGGGGACAAACGGCAACCGAGGTACGTGCCCTTAGCAGGAACCAAACCCAGGACTCTCTGGTCCTCGCGGATGCTCCAACCGCTGAGCCAAACCAGCCAGGGCTATTATTTGTATTCTTTTTTTTTTTTTAATCCTCACCTGAGGACATTTTTCCATTTTTTGTTCAGATAGAGTGGGAGGGAGAGAGAGAGAGAGAGAAACATCGACGTGAAAGGGACACATCGAGTGGCTGCCTCCCATATGACCAACCAGGGCCAGGGACAAACTGCAACCGAGGTATGTGCCCCTAGCGGGAACCGAACCCAGGTCTCTCTGGACCACAGGCCGACGCTCTAACCGCTGAGCCAAACCGGTCAGGGCTATTTGTATTCTTTATGTCTAAGTGTATCATCAATTTTTGTAAATGTCCCATGAAGAGTCCCACGAAATGCATACCTAAGGAATCTGAGTTTTTCCATCCGTCGTTTGAATCCTTTGATTGAGGGATTCAGTTCTTCCACTGCAGTCTCGTTGTTGTTTTTTTGTTTTGTTTTTTTGTTTGTTTGTTTTTGTTTTGTTTTGTTTTGTTTTTAATCAATCTACAATCAGTTCCTATTCTGGAAGCTGTGTATCAAAGTCCCACTACATGCATTTCTTTTTCTTTTTATTTCTTTTTTTTTTTTTTTTATCCTCACCCGAGGACATTTTTTCATTTTTTGTTCAGATAGAGTGGGAGGGAGAGAGAGGGAGAGAGAGAGAGAGAAACATCGACGCGAAAGGGACACATCGAGTGGCTGCCACCCGCACGACCAACCAGGGCCGGGGACAAACTGCAACCGAAGTACGCGCCCCTAGCGGGAACCGAACCCGGGTCTCTCTGGACCGCAGGCCGACGCTCTAACCGCTGAGCCAAACCGGCCAGGGCTCTTTTTCTTTTTAAATGTTTTTTTTTTTTTTTTTTTTTTTATCCTCACCTGAGGACATTTTTTCATTTTTTGTTCAGATAGAGTGGGAGAGAGAGGAAGAGAGAGAGAGAAAAACATGGACGTGAAAGGGACACATCAAGTGGCTGCCACCCGCTCGACCAACCAGGGCCAGGGACAAACTGCAACCGAGGTACATGCCCTTAGCGCGAACTGAACCCGGGTCTCTCTGTACCGCAGGCCGACGCTCTAACCGCTGAGCCAAACCGGCCAGGGCTAAATGTTTTTTTATTAATTTTTAGAGACAGAGGAAGGGAGAGGGAGAGACAGATAAAAACATCAATGAGAGAGAACATGATTGGCTGCCTCCTGCATGTCCCCTACTGGGGTTCAGGTCCACACCCGGGCATGTGCCCTGACTGGGAATCCAACCGAGGACCTCTCGGTGCAGGGTAGACACTCAACCACTGAGCCACACCTGCTGGGCCACTACATGCATTTCTAATTTGTTTGTTAATCTTCACCCATGGATATTTTTTCTATTGACTTTTAGAGAGTGGAAGGGAGGGAAGGTGGGAGAGAAAAACATTGATGTGAGAGAAACTTCCATTGGCTGCCTCCAGCCTGTCCCCCACTGGGGCCGACGCTTCGGTGGGTGGGTGACGCTCTAACCCCTGAACCACACGCCAGGGCTCTGTTGTCTTTTTTCTGTTTAGTTGCCAACTCCTTGGTTGCACCCACCTACTCTGACAGACGATGCGGCTGGGAGCTCCGTCCCGGCTAAGGTGGGGGGCGGACCACCGAGTTGCTGCGGCCTCCAGCCACCTAGAGCGCCTACGCTGGCCAGGCAGGCGGGCCCTGGGACGGGAAGTTGGGACGAGACTTCCGGAGTCGGCCTGGGGCCGAGCCGCTTTGGTGCGCGGCGTTGCACTTTCCGGAGAGACCCCCGGGCAGAGGCGAGGGTGAAGGCTGTGCCCTGCCGGCTGTGCTCCGCGTGGTGCCCTGGCCCCGCGGTGGGTACCGCCCGGGCTGTCCAGCGCAGACGGGCGAGGGCGTGGGAACGGCGGGCGGAGGGGCAGGGGCTGCGCGGCCTGGGCGAGCCCGAGCTTCGGGGCCAACGCGGTGCCGAGCTGCCCCTGCCCCGGAGCCCGGCCGCGGGCCCGCCCGGCGCAGCTGCCGCAGGGCGGCGGGCCGTGTCCGGTGAGTGCTGCCCTGGCGGTGCGGTGGGCGCGGAGGAAGCCTCGGGAACTCGCTGGTAACGTCGGGCCGGGTGCGAAGTGAGGCCGTCGCCCAGCGCCTGCTGTGCTGCCTGGAGGCCCCGTCAGCGGTGGGTTCGCTCTCCGGGTGGAGTAGGGGCTCTGGGGAGGGGAGGAGTTTGCTCTCCCGTGGGAGTGGGGCCGAGGGGTGGGTCGTGCCCATCCTGTGAATGCCTGCGCTGGACTCGTGACTGCTGTCTTTCCGCTTGTCCCTTTGCTCAGCACCAGGTTGAGCCCTGAACCATGAGAATTTGCTTCCACGTTCATTGGTAGGATTCTGTTTCTTGAGATCGTTGCACTGAAGTGCATGTTTTCTTGCTGACTGCCCTTATCTCCTGGAGGCCCCAATTCTTGCACATGACTCGTGCACATGGGTCTCAGAGTCAGCAACAACGCATGTAATTACTTACAGTCTACTAGGATAAACCAGGCCTATACCCTTAATTCCCTCTGCAAAGTCTGTTTTATTGTGTAATGCAGCATATCCACAGATTCCAGGCATTCAAGTGTGGACATGGGTGGGGTGGAGCATTTTTCTACCACCAACTGGGTCTGTGACCTCCTGGACAAGATCCCACATATACTGGGATGACAAAAACAAGATCTAAAACGACCGTAGTTTGTTACACTTTATAATGAAAAGGCAAAGAAAAATACACATACTTGTTTGTGTAGCTTACAATAATCTGGAAGGGTACATTAGAAACTGGGAAGGGAAACAGAGTGGCTGGCTGGAAGATACTTCACCATAATTGTTTTTTACCTTTTGAATTGAGCCATATGACTGTGCCCTGTTTGGTGATAGTGGTAATGATTTTGAGAATTTTAAAATGAAATGAACTGACTATTGCAAATGACTGAGTCTCCCCTTGGGAGAGGGAGTATGAGCCAGTCCCCCATGGAAGCAACATCTGCTCTGTTCTGTTGTCACATGGATAGATGCCTTAAGTCAGGGCTCTCCCTGCTTTCAATTTTGTCTGTGCCAACCCGCTTACCACCTGTGCCAGGCTAATCTTCCTGACAAGGTTCATTAGTTCTGTTTCTTTTGTAACATAGAAATGTGGCTGGTGCCTCACCTTCATCAGACAACCAAGACTCCTGTAGTCTGTCTGCCCATGACCATGCCTCTGAGCTCTGTCCACACCTCTGCCCGATCTCACCCCTGCCTTCCACCTTTCTAGCCAGGTGTGGCCTAAAACCCCTCTCTGAGCCTGGTTTAAATGACCCCCAGACTCCACCCCTTCCTTGCTGCCTCTGCACAGAGTACTTGCCCATCTTACTGGTGCATTTGCTACGATCTGTCCTTCCCATGGGGTCCATGAGTGTCACGGTCACTGCTGTATCTTCACAGCATCCCCAGAACACACCCTGACATATGGTGGATGTTTGGGAAACACTGAAAACCTGTGTCCAAAAGGAAAAATCTACCCTGGCCAGGTAGCTCATTTGGTTAGAGCATCATCCTGATAAGCCAAGGTTGCAGGTTCAATCTCCAGTCAGGGAACATACAAGAATCTATCAATGAATGCATAAATAAGTGGAACAACAAATCGCTGTTGCTTGTGCACGCTCTCTCGCTCACGCTCTCTCTCTCTCCTTCCCCTTCCCTCCCCTCCCTCCCTCTCCCTCTCCTGCTCTCTCCCTCTCCCTCTTCCTTTCTCTAAAATCAGTCTATAAAATGTTGTTAATCCTTACTGGAGGGTATTTTCCATTGATTTTTTTAGAGAGAACGAAAGGGAGGGAGGGAGGGGGAGAGAGAGAGAGAGAAACATTAATGTGAAAGAGACACATTGATTGGTTGCTTCCCGCAGAACCCCAACCAGGGCCTGGGATCAAACTTACAACCCAGATATGTGCCTTTGACAGGAAATTGAACCCAAAACCCTTGGTTCCTCAGGTCAGTGCTCTAACTGCTGAGCCAAACCAGCCAGGGCTAAAAATTTTCTTTTTAAATCCAGTCCAGGCCCTGTCTGGGTAGCTCAGTAGGTTGGAGCATCATCCCTATAAGCCAGTGTTGCAGGTTCAATCCCCAGTCAGGGCACATGCAAGAATCAACCAATGAATGCATAAATAAGTGGACCAATAAATCGATCTCTCTCTCTAAAAATCAACAACAACAACAAAATGGTCCATAAGTTGGCAGGCAATGTCCAAAATGAGCTTCTGCCAACGTTTCCTACCTTGTCTTCTTCACCCCTGAAACGCAGAGGGGGTCAGTGTATCTATCGATGGTGCAGTGTGAAAAGGGGGCTAAGGGGTGTCATCCAGCTCCTAGGTGGGCCACTGGGCATACTGGATTTGCACAGGGATGAGGCAGTACGAGGGGTGGGGGAATCAGTAACTTGGTGATGCCAGGGACCCATCATGTATCCAGGTAGGAATGTTTTGTCTTCCTGCTAAGAGGGAGCAGTTGGGGCTGGAGGTGAGCCCAGTTTGGGAGTCTTCACAGGATAAATGGGTTGTTGATGCCTCAGGACTGGACAGATTAACCGAGGAAGTTGGTGTAGCTACAGAAATGAACCCTGGAGCACCTGCATGAAGAGGGAGATGAAGAACCTTGGAGGGAGCTGCTGGTGCAGTGGGAGGATAGCCCAGGAGGGTGGAGTCGAGGATATCTACTGTGGATGCTGCCAGGAGGGCACAGCTCAGACAGAACTGACAACTAGGATGCCACTGTGATGACCGTGTACCTGTCTGCAGCACAGGCTGCCCCTGGCTACCCAAACTCTGGGGTTGCTGGTCCCCCTGTGAGTGGGTCAGGTGGTCTACCTTCAGGGCATTGTCAGGAATGAGGAGTGGGTCCACAGTGGGTGGAGGCTCTTTGAGGGTTGCTATCTTCCTGGCAGGCCTGGGCTCTTCTATGGCGTGCCCTCAGGGCACTCTCTACTCATCTTGCCCTAGGGTCAGCATCTCACCCCTTCACAGCTGTGGCTGTGGCTCATGAGTCTGTGTTCCTGTGGCTGGCTGCCCGCCTCCTTGGGTCCAGGATCAGGGAATGTGGTGGTCCCTGAGACTCAGTACCAGGTTCTCCCTGGGTCTTGGGGCTGTAGGGGTGGAGGATAGGTCCCTGGGGCTAGCCTTTCTGTACACTCACCAGTGTCATTTCTGGTCTCCAGGTCCCAGTCATGCCCAGCCTCAGAGCTCGCCCCGAAGAGGAAGAAATGGAGCCCTTAGTTCCTGGACCGTCCCCTTGGACCCCTTCAGCCCAGGCCTATGTGAGCGATGCTCCCATCGTGACCCACCCTGCATCTGCATTCCGTGGTCCACTCTGCTGCAGTGACACTGAGCTGGGAACCATCCCTCCTTACCATCAGCAGCCAGGTACTGGGACTGAGTTCCCCACTGGTGCTCTCATTCTGGGGGACTTTGTCTGTGTCACCCTGCAATCCCCATTAGTTGTGCATGTTATCATTAGGGGTAGGGTGCCTCATGGACTTGAGGGCCCAAAGCTGAAGGTCAGAGAGGAAGTTGGCCAGGCCCCTAGCTGCCCTGTTTCCCTGAGTGTGACACTTTGGTTTCCTTGCCTGACAGAGGGGTGCAATGTGATGGTTGCCAGCTGAGCTCTGCTCGGCCCAACCACCAGGTGGTGGTAGTCCACTTCCCTCAGAGCTCTGCCCTATTCTAGGCCTTGGCCCTGCCCCCTCTGCCTTCCTTCACATTGCCCAGCTGCTTGCATCCCCTTCAGAACCCTACCAGAGAATCCTTCCTAACCCCTCACTCTGTGGACCTCTCAGCAGTGATCAGGATGGTTACTTAGTGTTAGCTTTCCTTACTGGGATCTGATGAGGTGTGTTGTACAACAGGACACTTTTGTGTCCTACATATGACCTATTATACTCGGGACATCTGGTCAGAGTACCCTTGTTAGAACCTGTGTGGCCAGGGAAGGCTGGGCTAAGGGAAGAGATGGTGTAGGACAGTAATATGTGTGTCAGAGGGAAAAGGTGGATAGAGAAGAGAGACATAAGGTCTCAGGAGGTAGCCCTGAAATATAGGCCTGCTTACTGCCCCAGGCAGAGGCAAAATCTTAACCAGGTAGACAAAGGTATGCTAGTTAGAGAATGGTGAGGGAAGTTAGGACGTTTACTCCAGAAAACAAACAAGTAGCTCATGTTTAAAAAACCACTGTGGAGCAAAATGGTGGAGTAGGTAGCTCAAAACACCTGTTTTTCCACATAAATATTTTTTTAAAAACAAACAGAAACTTCCTGGACCAACTTTGTCAGAAATCTAGACAACATATTTACAGCAACCAAGCCAATGCTGAATCAAGGAAAAGGCAACTTTAAAATGGTAGGAAAGCCATGTGGTGTACTTGCTCATGCCCCAAACACTCCATGGTTCAGTAAATAGCAACCAAGAGAGCAAGCTGCCTATGTTCCCAGTGTGGGACCCTAGTCCCTGGTTGCAGAGGGAGTGGAGTAGAACTTACTCAGAAATTATTTTATTTGTTCTAACCTGTGTGGGTTTGGGTAAAGGGTTTATGCAGAGTTCTCAACTGTTTTGCCTAACTCAGAAGTTACTCAGGGCAGAAAAATGGTGAGGTGAAAAACATTGTAAAGTGAACTGAAACCCCACAGCTATCTAGGACAGCAGTTAACAGTACAGTCAACCACCTAGGAGGAAAAGCCAGGAAAATTAGGGTATTCAGAACCACCCTTGTATATCAAATTTTGAGAAGACAGAATCTATGCTCAGAAAAGATCTATGAATGTCATAGCTTCAACTCCCTGGCAGATCTCTAAGCTCAGTGAAAGCAGGAAGCTAAGGTAGACTGTCAAGTGGTTTCTTATGGCCAGTGAGCAAGGAACAGTTTCGAGGTTTTTAACAGTTGTAACAAAGCAGACCATACAGCCACAAAGCCTAAAGTGGGTCCTCTCTGACCCTTTATGGAAAAGCTCTGCCCACTTCTGTGTGAGTCCCTTCCAGTCCCTTCACCAAGTGTAGGCAGAAGAGGGAGGGGGGTTCCCTGGGTCAATTACTGGGAGCAGCGGGGGCACCATGAGCCCTGGGCCATCCCTTGCAGGCCATTGTTTCATGTGGTAGCCTCCCTGCCTGTCCCTGCAGCCCTTGCTGCCCTCCTCCATTACTTCTGAGAACCCAGCAGCATGTGGACATTCCCTAGATACCCTGGGGCTTCTAACCCTGGGGGTGCCACAGCACAATGTGTCTGGACCACAGGTCGGGTGACACGTGGGTGTGGTGGGCAAACTGAACACGTGACCATGCCAGGTCTGCACTGAGGAGAACAGAAGCATCCAGATGAGGCAGGGAGACAGTGCTATTGTGGTGGCAGATTCTTGCAGTTCCAGGTGGTATTGATCTGGGCTGAGGGGCAGGTTGGAGGGTGATGGGCCCAAGGAAGCTGGGAAGTGGAAGAGGGGTGTCCTTTACCTATCCACTCAGCACCATGACTGGCCAGACAGGGGGTTTCCCTAGTCCCAGGACATGAGCCCTGTTGCAGCATGGTCTGGGCTGTGCAGGAGACAGCAAGGAGGAAAGGTGGTCAGAAGGCCTTTCCAGTAAGGTGTGTGAGAACCATCTGGGGAGTGTGTTCCGTATAAGGCAGACCCTAAGTGGGGAGTATCTACCCTGCTCAGGAAACATCAAGAACAGAGTTGGGGGTGAGCTCTGGGAGGATGAAGTGCTTTGATGTCACCAAGCTGCCTATGGGCAGGAGAGGGAAGGTGGGAGGCCAGGGACATGATTCAATGTCCAGGCAGGAGAAGATGGCAGCAATATGGCCTGGGTGTCACAATTTGAATGACACAGAGACTCAAGATCTTCATTCAAGTGAAAGATTCAGGGGAACGAGGGTTTCCTTGTTCCTTCAGGTGTGACATGGAACCTTCAGAAAGATGGATGCAGCTGCTTGTACCAGGGCAAGAAATTGTTCAGCTGACACCAGTCAGATTTGCAGGTTCTAGAAGGTAAAAGTGTCTTTGGTAGGACAGGGCATGGTCTCTGAAGGCTCCTGTATTGAACAGGACAGAATCTGACATTGCACCAGAGTCCCCACCACACAGTCAGAACCAGCTTAACTTCTCTGGGCCCACCTTCCCCCATAGCAACTCTCACAGCAAAGCCCAAAATCCACTAGTTAGCACTGAACAAACAACAGATGAGCCCAGGAAGCTGACAACGTGCATCATGAAAAAGAAAAATGGGTAGAATGTTTACCAATGTCATGCAGGGCATGTAATGTTTTCCTTGTACAGGTGGGAGGGGTGAGTGCCTGGGTTTGGGACACACGCCAAGATACAGTCAACAAGACTTGCTGATGACCTGCTGTGGGTGAGAAGAAGGGCAGTCGAGGGGCGCCTGGGACTTTGGCCTGAACCAGTAGGTAGACTGCAGGTGATTTCCTGAGATGTGGGTACTGGGGCAGCGGGCTGAGGGTTGGTCTTCAATTGCCATGCCGCCTTGTCCCCTCAGAGCTTCCCTGCCCTTCCCTGGTCCCCTGGAGAAATCTGGGACTACCACCCCCAGTGGATCCCACACTCTCAGACTTGTCATCTGTGTGTTTTCCTGTTTCCTTCCACGTGACGTTGTCATTTCAGATTGGGACACTGGGATTGAGAACAAGGAGTTTCTTCAGAAGGAAGACATATCTGAGGATTTAGAATCACAGGCAAAAATATCAGAAAACTGTACCAGTGATGTATCCTTGGCACCTGAGCTCAGAGAACTCTCTGAGAACGTATTAGAAAGAGACTGGGAAGTCCCTAACAACATGAGACAGGTGCAGTCTCTCTGTCAAGAGGAGGACTTCACACAAGAGACAGTGCTCCTTAACAGCCCCTTAGTGGAGAGGGAGATGGACTGTGATGATTTTGAGAGAAGCTTTAGTCTGAGTCCAAACCCAGGGGCATATCAAGAAATTTCTGTGGAAGGGATGCCACATCCGTACATGTGTGGCCAAAGCTTCCAGCACAATGTGGACCTAACTAGCCATGAGGGGCTCCACACAGCTGAAAGCACTTTCATATGTAATGAGTGTGGAAAAACCTTCAGAGGAAACCCTGATCTTATTCAGCATCAGATCATCCACACTGGTCAGAAGTCCTTCATAGGTAATGATTGTGGAAAAGCATTCAGCCAGAATTCAGTTCTTAAAAACCATCGGAGGTCTCATGTGAGTGAGTCCTACCAGTGTAGCGAATGTGGGAAAGCGTTCCGTGTGCAGTCAAACCTCATTAGGCATCAGGTCACCCATGGTGGAGAGAAGCCTTATGTTTGCAATGACTGTGGAAAAGCCTTCAGCCAGAATTCCAGCCTTAAGAAGCACCAGAAGTCTCACATGAGTGAGAAGCCCTATGAATGTAGTGACTGTGGGAAGGCTTTTAGGCGGAGCTCAAACCTTATCCAACATCAGAGAATTCATTCTGGGGAGAGGCCGTATGTGTGCAGCAATTGTGGGAAGGCCTTTAGGCGGAGCTCCAACCTCATCAAACACCACAGGATTCACACAGGCGAGAAGCCTTTCGAATGTAATGAGTGTGGGAAAGCATTCAGCCAGAGTTCACACCTGAGGAAGCACCAGAGAGTTCACACTGGGGAGAGACCTTATGAGTGTAATGAGTGTGGCAAACCATTCAGCCGGGTCTCCAACCTCATTAAGCATCACCGGGTTCACACAGGAGAGAAGCCCTATAAATGCAGTGACTGTGGGAAGGCCTTCAGTCAGAGTTCAAGTCTCATTCAGCATCGGAGGATTCACACTGGAGAGAAGCCTCATGTGTGTAATGTGTGTGGAAAAGCCTTTAGTTACAGCTCAGTACTCAGAAAGCACCAGATAATCCACACTGGAGAGAAGCCCTACGAGTGTGGCATCTGCGGGAAGGCCTTCAGTCACAGCTCAGCCCTCATTCAGCACCAAGGTGTACACACGGGCGACAAGCCCTACGAGTGTCGGGAATGTGGGAAGACGTTTGGCCGCAGTTCCAACCTCATCCTTCACCAGCGAGTTCACACTGGAGAGAAGCCCTATGAATGTACCGAATGTGGAAAAACCTTCAGCCAGAGCTCAACTCTCATTCAGCATCAGAGAATCCATAATGGATTGAAACCCCATGAATGTAACCAGTGTGGTAAAACCTTCAACCGAAGCTCAAATCTCATCCACCACCAGAAAGTTCACACTGGAGAGAAGCCATACACATGCATTGAATGTGGTAAGGGCTTCAGCCAGAGCTCACACCTCATTCAGCATCAGATCATCCACACGGGTGAGAGGCCCTATAAGTGTACTGAGTGTGGGAAATCCTTCAGTCAGCGCTCAGTCCTTATCCAGCACCAGAGGATTCACACTGGAGTGAAGCCCTACAACTGCACTGCATGTGGGAAGGCCTTCAGCCAGCGCTCAAAGCTGCTCAAGCACCAGCTGACCCACACCAGAGAGTGAAGCCAACCCCCAACTCACAGCCGAGCTTACTCCCTGCCCACCACCTACAACTTCTGTTCACAAAGCCTGGGACCCTCCTTTGGGGCATTTTTCATAGGCTCCTCCCTCTTGCCATTGCACCCACCTCATGTAACCTTATTGTTTTTACATTTTGTTATGAGACTGACATGTTTATTAGGAGGGAAAAAATGATAGAGGCTGCATATTTATGAAGTTTATTACTATAATCAAACATAACCAAAAAAGTAAACTGACATTTGCTTCAAAGTAACCACAGTAATTATTATTTTGGCGGGGGTGGGGGCTAGTCACTAGGAAGAAGTACTTTGTTAGTGGCTGTAATCCATATTCTGTTTACATAAAATAAGGTCAAAAGTTTTTCAGGTCTGATTGCTGTCACCCTTCTCCAGTGTGGTGTGCACTCATTAGTTGTCCATTCCATACCTAGACACGACTCTCATGCCGTTCCCTATCCTTTGCGCGAATCTGTGGTCGGCCACGGTGCTTTCTCCTCACAGCTCCACTATGACTCAGGTCCCTGCTCAAGGCTGCTGCACAATGACACATGCGGCTGTTTTCCAGCCTCCAGTTCTGTGCCTTATAGTCTTAGCTGTCGGCCCACAGAGGACAGCTCTCTTGTCCCTCCTGTTCTCCCTACGATCTCCCAGCCTTGGGTTTTTTTCCCAGGTCCATTCATCACCAGATATTTGTGAAGTACACGTTAGGTGTTTCTAGAAGGTGGGGACTGGCCCCCCTCAGTTTCCCAGAGCTTTGCGCGTGTTCCCTGAGCAGGGGGATCTTGGCCCAGAAGCAACACGTTTGCCAGCAGGAGGAGGTCCCTGGTCACCAGCCAGCAGGTCTCAACCTGTGGGTATGGTAGGGTGGATGGGTGGATAGGCCCCTCCTGCACTGTTCCAGGAGGAAATGGACAGGTGTGGTCAGGTTTGTAAATACGGTGGGAAGGTAAGGGTTTGGCTTCTGTGTTTCCAGTGAGGAGAGAGGTTGTAGGTCTGAAGAGAATAAAGTGTGGGAGAGTTGGCTTGCAAAGGTCAGTCTCATGGGCTTGGGCTAGAATGTACTGCCTGCCCTCATTTCAAAGACCATCAAAAGTAGCCCATCACTTGCCCAGCCGGTGTGGCTCAGTGGATTGAGCATTGTCCCATGGACTGAGAGGTCTCAATTCAATTCCCGTTCAGGGCACATGTCCAGGTTGTGGGCTCGATCCCTAGTGTGGGAGCATGCAGGAGGCAGCCAATTGATGACCCTCTCGCACATAGATATTTCTCTTTTTTTTTTAAATTTATTTTTGTTACAGATGTTTCTCCTTTTTCCCTCATTGACACCCTCCTCCCGATCCCCACCCCACCTCCCGCCCCATACCCAGCATTGTTGTCTATGTCTGTGGTTATGTATACATGCATATAAGTTCTGTACTTTATCTCTTCCCTCCCCTGCCCCCCGCCCCCGACCCCCTCTTCTGAGGTTTGTCAGTCTGTACCCTACTTCTATGTCTCTGGGTGTATTTTGTTCATCAGGTTGTTTTGTTCATTATATTCCACAAATAAGTGAGATCATGTGATATTTGTCTTTCTCTGATTGGCTTGTTTCGCTTAGGATAATACTCTCCAGGTCCTTCCATGTCGTCTCAGAGGATAAGAGATCTTTCTTATAGCTGCATAGTATTCTATTGTGTATATGTACCACAGCTTCTTCATCCACTCATCTGTTGATGGACACTTGGGCTGTTTCCAGATCTTAGTGATTGTAAATAGTGCTGCTATGAACATAGGGGTACATATATTCTTTCTGATTGGAGTTTCAGGCTTCTTAGGATATATTCCTAGAAGTGGGATCACTGGGTCAAATAGCAGATCAATTTTTTATTTTTTGAGGAGACACCATAGTGATTTCCGTAGTGGCTGCACCAGTCTGCATTCCCACCAGCAGTATACTAGAGTCCCCTTTTCTCCACACCCTCGCCAGCACTTGTTGTTTGGTGATTTGTTGATGGAGCCATTCTGACAGGTGTGAGGTGATGCCTCGTTGTTGTTTTAATTTGCATCTCTGATGATTAGTGACGCTGAGCATTTTTTTCATATGTCTCTTGGCCATTTGTATGTCCTGTTTGGAGAGGTGTTTCTTTAGGTCCTCTGCCCATTTTTTAATTGGGTTCTTTGTCTTCCCTTTGTTGAGTTGTATGCATATTCTATATATTTTGGAAATTAGTCCCTTATCTGACATATCGTTGGCAATTATGCTCTCCCATACAGTGGGTTCCCTTTCCATTCTGATGGTTGTTTCTTTTGCTGTGCAGAAGCTTTTTAGTTTGATATAGTCCCATGTGTTCATTTTTCCTTTGTTTCTTTTGCCTTAGGCATTGTATCAGTGAAAATTCTGCTGTGTGTGATGTCAGAAATTTTGTTGCCTACCTTCCTCTTCTAGGATTTTTATGGATTCACAAGTCACATTTAAGTCTTTTATCCATTTTGAGTTTATTCTTGTGTATGGTGTAAGTTGGTAGTCTAGCTTCATTTTTTTGCATGTAGCTGTCCAATTTTCCAAACACCGTTTATTAAAGAGGCTGTCTTGACTCCAATGTATGCTCTTGCCACCTTTGTCAAAAATTAATTGAGCAGCTCACCCTGATGCCAAACAGCTCGGTTCTTCCCTGGTGTCTCTGGTGCCTTTCAAGTTGCCTCCCCCAGAGGGACCAAGACCAAGTAAAGTAAGTCCGTGTGCAGGTCCTTTAAGAGGAGCTGCCTGGGGCTCCAGCAGCCTCAGCCTCAGTTCCCGCTGGTTTTATAGCCAGACGTTACAGGATTTCTCTTCCTGACACTGGAACCCTGAGCCAGGGGCCTGGTGTGGGACGGGACCCCTTGCTCCTCAGCAAGGCCCTTCCCAGCCGAGGTGTCCTCCTGATTTTTATCTGCTACACGTGGGTGTGGGACCAGCCCGTGCGCCTCTGCCCCTCCTACCAGTCTCGATGTGGCTGCTTCTTTAATTTCATAGTTGTAGGACTTCCATTCAGCTCGATTTCAGGCGGTTTTGAGTGATGGTTGTTCTGTAGTTTAGTTGTAATTTTGATGGGGTTGTGGGAAGAGGCGAGACTGTGTTTACCTACGCCAACATCTTGACCAGAAGTCTGGAAATCTTAAGAATGTTGATTCTCAAACTTTATCCCCAAAGATTCCAATTTATTAATTCTCTGGTAGGACCCCAAAATCAGACTTTTACTAGTCAGATTTCAGAGGTTCTGATGCCATGAGCTCCTCACACGCTGGGCTTCATGGATGCACAGAGCTCTGTACTCCAAAGGACCCTACACTAGGTTTAAAATTCTCTTGTTGCTGTCTTAAAAGTTTTAATAACTTTGAACAACAGGCCCCTCATTTTCATTTTACACTGGTATTGCAAGTATGTAGTGGGCCCTGTCCCCAATGACCACATTTCAGAAAACACTGCAATAGGTGAGCTCCCCCTCTCAGGAGCAACCCCCCACCCCAGCCTTCCCCCCCACCCCCCCCAGGAACATTACCTCTGCCTTTCTCTCTCCTAAGCTCCAAGGGCCCTTCTATTACCTCTGTAACTTTCTAAATACACTTTCTCTTATAATTTGAAAAAATAAATAAAAAACACTGCAGCCCTGGCCAATATGGCTCAGTTGGTTGAGAGTTGATCCACATGCCCAGAGGTCACTAGTTGCCTCCTGCAGGACCCGGATCCGCTGGGGCGGGAATCCAACTGAGACCCTTCCACTTCCACTGGCTGCTGAGCCAAACTGTCCAGGACCACACCCACATCTTAATCACTTATCGTCAGAATCAAGTTACTAAGTTTCTTCTGCAATAAACTGAGTACACAAACTTCTTAGCTTCATAAACCCACTGCTTTTCACCAGTTCACTCATCAATTAAATATTAAATGTGGCATCTCTAAAAAAAAAAAAAATGAGCATATTGTCTTGGGTCAATTTCTGGGTTCTCTGTTCTGTTCCATTGATCTATATGCCTGTTCTTGTGCCAGTACCAGGCTGTTTTGATTACAGTGACTTTGTAGTATAACCTGATATCCGGTATTATGATCCCTCCTACTTTGTTCTTCTTTTTCAAGATTGCTGTGGCTCTTCGGGGTATCTTTTGATTCCATATAAACTTTTGGAGTATTTGTCCTAGTTCTGTGAAATATGTCATTGGCATTTTGATGGGGATTGCACTGAATCTCTAGATTGTTTTAGGTAGTATGAACATTTTAATGATCACATCAATATTTCTATCTCTCCCTTTCCCTCTAAAATATCAAAACTTTTTTTTTTTTTTTAAGTAGCCCATCACCGCTCACCCACAGAGGTATAATCAGGTTTCTTCACCCCACCGGCCCCCAACCAGTGTTCCTGAGGTAGCACTCTATAAAAGAATGTTGCACCAGCAGTTTTGATGACAATCTGCCCTGTTACCCTCTAACTTGCTTGGTCTTTCTGCCTCCTGGAGACCTCCAATCTGTTGACCCTTGTCTTCCCTCCTTGGCTTCACATTTCTCCTTATCCAGCCTGACATTCTAACAATATCCAAAGGACCAAATATTTCAAGTGCACCCCTAGAAGCCCAAACTTTGGCCTGATTATTTTTGGTGATGGTTGTTAATCCTCAACAGAGGATATTTTTCCATTGGTTTTTAGATAGAGTGGGAGGGAGGGAGGGAGGGAGGGAGGGAGAATGATGTGTCATGAGAGATACATATCAATTGGCTGCCTCCCGCACGACCCCAACCAGGGCTAGGATCAAACCTGCAACCCACATATGTGCCCTTGACTGGGAATCGGATCTTCCACCCTTCAGTCTGAGGGCCAGTGCTCTAACCACTGAGCCAAACTGGCCAGGGCTGGCTTGATTCTTTTCCACTGAGCACAGTTAGGGATCCTGTGATCAAAAACCATGGTAGGGTCAAGAATGTTAGCCAAGTTCAGGGACTCCCTCTGACTGGCTGGGTCAATTTGGATATTTTTAAAGTAACTAATAATCATAATGACAGTTAATTGGATCAAGTGGAGTTGGTGAAAGGCCTTGAATTCATTATGCACTCAAAAATATGGAAACAAAAAAGTACCTATAATAGAAAGGGGGACTGTTTACTCCATTTGTTTTAACAAATAGGAGCACAAGTATACACATGTGTTTATGTTGTCTGTAAGTGAACTGTTTTAGGGTTCAGAGAAGCAGAACCACAGAAATTATATACGTAACATATGTAATGTTACAGGGATTACATCTCACAGAATCATGGGACAGTTAAACAGTTCCTGATACCAGGCAGGACAGGAAGTTGGGAAGGGAAGATGGATGGAAAGTAGGACAAGCTGGAGCCTGTGGTCATGAGCTGAAGTCGGAAATGGACTGAAAACCGTTTTCCTTGATATGGGTGTCCTCCAGAAGTGGGAGCCTTCAGTCATTGAGCTACACACAGTCAGAAAACAGTGAAGCTAATTGATCCAGAAGAAGGTGTGGCCTGTTGCTGTTTCATGCCACTCAGTGAGCCAAGGAGCATGTGTGAGCCGCTCAGACCTGTCATAGCACTCAGCCTGTCTGGACACACTGTAGTTCACATATCCTGTGTGCTGCCTGCTTTCCCATTCAACCATGAGGTCCAGGAGCAGAGGGATGTATTGGGGATGTTGCCTGTCTTGTTCACTGATGTAGCCCTGTACTGAGAACAACCTAGCACACAACAGGCACTCAGTAAACACTGTGCTGTTGAAGCAGAGACAGAGACGAGGTGGCAGAGCTGGGCACAAAAAGATGTGCTGGGGAAATGCTAGCTGTTGAGTTGCCAGAAAAACTAGTGAAATAGCTGTTGAATCTAAAAGAGGTGTCCAAGGGTGTTCATAGTATTGTTCTTTCAACCTTTATGAATATACTAACATTTGCAAAATAAAAAGTGTTGTAGACAAAGAAAGCAGGTGTGCTGGGTCTTAGAAGAATCAGCTCTCTATTGGGACCAAGGTTGCTGGTGCAGAGCTCACTCCCCCTTGTTAAAGATAAACTGAGGCATATTAAAATTTCGAAGGGTTTACTTGAACAAACATGCATTGGAATCGGATAGCGCCAAACCCAGCGCTCTGCGGAGGAGAGCCAGAGAGGTTTCCATAGAGAAGATGCAGAAGCAAAGCACAGAAATCATTTGGCTACAGCTTAGCAGTCGCCTTACTTGGGAAGCCTGGTTGGAATTTGCTTAAGTAGGTGCCAAGGCAGGAGAGCCACCCAGAGTGGTGGCCTCCTTATTTAACTTAACACTCTCAACTGGCAAAACCCTCCAAGACGACCTTGACCCCGAGCTTCACAGTCCTTGGTCGCCGCGACGCTGCTCCACTGGGGGGGGGGGGGGGGGGGGTTGATAAACAGAGTTCCCTGGAGAAAGTAGCCGCTCACAACTGTTAAGAAGACACGGGTGCAGGACTGGCTCGGCATCCCCAGCTGCCTAACTACAAAATCCCGCACGTCCTCCCACTGACCTCCGGCCTGCCTCGGCCGGACAGACCGAGCCCTCCAGCAACTTGTCTTGCTGAGACCTCTGAGCCGCACGCCACACGTGCCAGAAGGAGCGTCACAGGCCCACGCTCTTCCCAGGGAGTCCGGACCGCCCCCCTCGGGCCACCTCCTGGGAGGGCGCGTCTGCCACACCCCCCAAATCGATAAACACCAATGAGATTGACCAGGAGGCGGTCACTGTCACCCATGACGACCACCGCCAGGCCCTCGCCGGGTGCCAGGGCAGCAGGCAGAAGCTACGCCACGGAGGCAGTGGCAGCCTGCACAAACTGAGTAAGGACCCTCCGGCGCAGAGGCCAACAGCGCGGCGCGAGGGGGTAGGAGGTCACGGCCCCCAGGGATGGTGCTGTGCGGGGTGGGTGGGGCACCGGAATCGCCTATGAGGCCGCCGGAAGTGCGCGCAGTACGAGGCCGGGGGCGCGAGGTGGCCTCTCTAGGCGGCGCGGAGGCCTCGGCTCTCGGTGGCTCCAGAGCGCGCGCCCCGGCCGTCAGTTAGGAGAAAGGCGCCGGGCGGGGGAGGCGGGGCCGACGGCCGGCGTGGGGGCGTTGTCGCGCTCTCGGACTGGAGGTCCAGGTGAGTGGGCGGGGGCTGAGGAGGCGGGGCCCCCGGAGATTGGTGGATGCGCAGACCAGGCGGGGCGTCCTCTTTGTCCGAGTTCGCTGCGGACGGCCGCCCCTTTGCCTGTGAAGCGGTGGTGTGGACGGTGAGTGAGGGCGCGTTGGCGCCGGCGGGTCGGGGCGCTCGCCCTCGCGGACGCGGGAGCCGGTGCATCCTCCGCAAGGATCCGGTGCTTCCCCGTGAGCGCGCACTGCCCCCACCCTTCGCGCCGGTTCCCTCCCGCAAGGACGCGCGGTAGCCCCCTCCCCTTTCCCGGACCCCACCGAGCCCCACCCTCACCCTTTGCCCCGCCCCCCACTCTCCCTCTCCGGTACTCCTGAGCCCCTTCCCGGCCCCCTCCCCCGCGGACGGCGAGCCCTGGCGGGTAGGAGGGGTGCGGCGGGGCTCCGCGGGGTGGGTGAGCGCGGATGGCCTGGGAGGGTGGGCCGCCGCGAGGGCGCCCGGCTCGCCGGAAACCGCCTGGGGCTCGGTTGGCGGCAGTTTCCCATCGGACCTCACACCCTCCCTGCGTTTTTCTACCGGTCCTGTCTTTTCCCTGCTACTTCGTGAGAGCCCTTTTTCAATGAATGAAACGAACCTTTTAACACGGTTTGCAAATATCTTCATGGCTTATCACCTGCTTTTTAATATTGTAGTAGACAACAATATGCAATAATTTTCTAAAAATACACGCATTTCAGAAAAATAGAAAAAGTGGAAGTTCCTCCGCGACAAGCTGCCGTGCGCGGAGAGGCCCTGGCTGGTTTGCTTTGTGTCCTTTCCGGAGCTGCGTGCGCTTTTTTGTTTTTAACATAAAATGAGGTTCAGGGTGCGCGGTGTTTGTTGGATTTTCTCTGCTGCAAACTGTCTTCGCCGCCGCGCGTTCGATGGGCTGTGGCGCCCGGTCCGCTGTGGGGCGACTCAGGTGGACAAGGTCGAGGCTGGGCCTCATCCCCGAGGTCCCGCGTTCTCGCCAGACCAGTGTTTTAATTTCCGTTCCGATGATCGATGAGGTCGACACTTTCCGTGTTTTAGCCTCTATTTCCTTTGTGATCTGCCAGTTCATATTTTCCATTTACGTGGAAAACATTCTTCTCAAACGGTCGTTTTGTTCTGGTTTGGGTTTTTTAAAGATGAAAAACATAGTTTTTAATGGTCAAATATTTACCTTTAAGGCTTTTCGGCTTTGTATTGTTTTAAGGGCTTTCCCCACTCCAAAATTATTTTTAGAGCAAACTCTTGTTTCTCTGATACTTGTAAAATGTTGGATCCATCCAGATTTTGTTTTAGTGTGGTATGACCTGGGAATCTAGCTTCATCACCCCCACCCCCAATCATGCTATTTCTAAGTCTCCTTATTGAATAATACATCTTTTCATTGATTTGGAAAACCACAGCTGTTGTGTATTAAGTTCTTACATGTCTTTCTAGATTTTGCGAGGGCATTGGTGTGCATAAAATTTTTATTTCATGTAGCAGGTTTGCCCCCCAGGCTTTCTGCTTTGGTTATTTTGCTTAGAAACGCCCTTCCTACCGAAATTAATGAAAATTTACCTGCATTTTTATTCAACTTATTTTAGGATGTAATTAAAAACTTTTGCCCTAGACGCAAAACTCGGGGCCTACCGCAGGAGCATTAGAGAGGCCACAAATTCCATTTGGAGCTATCTTTGAGCTCGCTTAGACACCATGAGCAAAGCTCACCCTTCCAAGTTAAAAAAATTTATGGACAAGAACTTATTGTTGAAATTAAATGGTGGCGGACATGTCCAAGGAATATTGCTAGGATTTGATCCCTTTATGAATCTTGTGACAGATGATTGTAGAGATGGCAGCTAATGGGCAACAGAACAATACACAATACTGGAATACGAGGAAATAGCATCGTCATGTTAGAAACCTTGGAATGAATATAAAGAATGGCTGTTCACCAGAGAAATCAGCTGCTTCCACATGTTCCCTCCACAGCACCTGTCTTACCACAATATAAAAGTCAAGTAGTGTCCATTTTCACATTGAACTTTTGTTAAATAAACATTTGTATTGGTCAAAAAAATTTTTAATTAATAACAATAAAATTTTAGGCTCGGCTAGTTTGGCTCAGCGGTTAGAGTATTGGCCTGCAGACTGAGGGGTCCTGGGTTTGATTTCTGGTCAAGGGCACATACCTCCATTGCAGGTTCCATCCCAGTGCAGCCCGGCTGAGTCTGGTCAGGTCGGGCAAGAGGCAACCAATCAATGTCTCACCCTTACATCAATGTTTCTCTCCCTCTTTCCCTCTCCCTCCCTTCCACTCTATTGAAAAATCAATGGAAGAATATACTCTGGTGAAGGTTAACAAACAACCAAAAAACTAAAAATAAAAGTTTTTTAAACTCCTATTCATTAATTAGCATAATGGATTCATTAGACTTTTCATATATGTTATGAGATTATCTAATTTTTTTTGGTCCTATTTTTTTGTTTCTTTGCCTTGGCTCTATTTTCTGAGAGATTTGTTGACCTTTACGTGAAGGTAGTTTTATTTTTCCCAAGGCACTGAACTCTTTGTCCTGGCACCATTTAGTGAGTCGTCTTCCCCACGGGGATTTGAATCATAGACCCTGCACTGCACGCTGTTCCGAGCCCCCTTCTCATCCAGGCCCCTCTGGCTCTGGCCTGGGCTTTGTGGATACGGTGGGCAGGATTGACATCACATTTTTAAGTTTACGCTAAGCATGTTTCTTTGCCATTTCTGACTAGAATCTTTTCCCCGTGTTTTCTGATGAGGGGCTGCTGGGTAAGGAAACTAGCAGTTTGGATGCACATTTATGGTCACTTAACTCCAGAAGGTCGTGGGTTGTACTTGGTGCTCACACCTGGCTCAGAGCTGCCTCTTCTGAAGGTGCTTACACCCTGGAGGGCAGTCTCGGTGGACATGAGGGGGCAGGGCATTCCAGCAGGGAAACCTGGGGGTGAAGGGGTGAGGGTAGAGGGAGGAGATCTGGGAGCCACCAGCCCAGACCAGGGACTCTGAGGGTGTCTGTCACAGCTTGTCACTGTGAGTGGTGTCTTTGGAAGGACAGGCTTTCTTCCATCAAAACCATCAGAAATGGCTGCTCTGCCTGTGGAGTAGCCTACTCTCAGTCTCAGCGCTTCACTAACAAACTCACTTTCGCTTAAACTCTTAAAAATAAATAAATAAATAATAAAAGTTGAATCTCAAGCTCTTTGCCTCTCTGCAGTCCCTGTTTTAGATCCTGTCTATGTTTTTATTCATCCTTGAAAAGACTCACATTGGAATTCTAACGAGAGTTACATTGCAGTTACACAAATTTGGGGGAAATGAGCATTTTGGATGAACAGGCGCAGCTGCAGTGAGTTCAGTGTGTATCTCCTGGAAAGGTATATGGGCAAACATGCACACACACCTGATGTTCAAAGAGAAAGCAGGGTTGGGGCGCACCCTCCGGGTGGCCCACAGTGTGTTCTCCAGAAGGGTGACTGTGTTCTTCACTGTTTTTCCTGGGGTGATCTGCCTGCTGGGCTACTGTGCCTGGTTGCAGACCCCCCTCTACACTCCAGAAGATGGGAACCGCACTCCCCTGTCAGAACAGCCCCTGGTCCCCCCCCTTTTTTTCAGCAGTTTGGTATGACAGGCACCTCAGCTTAACTTGTCCAGAACTTGCCTATCCCCAGGCTTACCTGTCAGATGCTTAGACCAAATCCCTGGGTCACTCCAGACTTGCTCCAGCAGAACCGAAGCCTGCTACAGGACACCAGGGCTGCTGGACACAACCAGGCGTAGCTGAGGTGTCAGTGTAGCCATGGAAGGTCATGGTCAAGCCAAGCGTGCAGGGCCTGGGGTGGGGTCCCCATAGGAGTGTGGGCCTTGAGCAGAGCCATCCCTTCCTAGCCTCTCCTCTCCAGGGGGTTGTCTCTGGGGTAGCCTAGCCTGGTACCCACACCAGACCAAGTGATGACTTGGCACCTGTGTAAATGCTCTTACACAGGCCCTTGTGGGCAGACCATGGACCAGGCCAGGTGAGTTGGGCAGATGGCCCAGAGCTCTCAGGTGCACAAGCGTCCTCAGGCATCCCAGGGTCTTGAACTTCCTGGGTCCATGCCCAGGAATGGCATGTTTCTGTGGCTCCTGAACAGTAGAGTTGGAGCACACAGAGGGCAGGGCTCCCCCAGAAGTCAGGGTCCTGGGGCAAGCCCAGGCTTTTCATGTGCTCCCTCCTCTTCCTCCACCACACAGGCTTCTCTCAGTTCCATCTTCCTCAGAGACTCCAGGGGACCAACGATGACATCCGCCAGTCTCCTGACAGCATCGGCAGGACCCCAGGTGAGCTGCCCCTTAGGCTTGTGTAGCTGCATTTCTCCCAGGCCCAGGGCTCCCAGTGGCAGCCTGAGTGCCAGCACATCCCCTGAAGTCCATGGCCCCTTCCTGTCACCCCATCAGCTCCCAGGGTGTCCCCATGTACTATAGGGCTTTCCTCCATTTGGGGGTATACCTCAACCTATGTGGCTTGTACCCACTCTGTCTCAGACGTGGAGACTTAGCCTGACCTACAGCAGCCCCTGTCATTCCAGGTTAAGGTGACCTTCGAGGATGTGGCCGTGTTCCTCTCCCAGGAGGAGTGGGACCAGCTAGGCCCTGCTCAGAGGGGCCTCTACCGACATGTGATGATGGAGACCTACGGAAATGTGGTTTCACTGGGTAAGGCCCCCCTCAGCAGGCGAGTCTGTGTCTGTGGGCTTCCCAGAGGTGGGGCCGTACAGTGGGGGCCTTGGAGTCTCCTCAGGGTGCTCAGCTCCAGAGGGAGGTCGGTCCTGTCTGTTTCGCACCCATAGGCTGCTCAGGTTGGGTGGGGACACCCTAGACAAAAGACCTTTCCTCCCCATGAGCAGGACTTCCAGGAACCAAGCCCAACGTGATCTCTCAGCTCGAACGAGGAGAAGAGCCCTGGGTCCTGGACGAGCATGGGGCCAAGGGGAGCAGCGGCCTGGGTGGTGGCAGTTCAGGTGAGTGAAACGAGCTAGCCTTCCTGCACTGTGGGCTGAGTGGCTTCCACCTGGGGCCTCTCCCAGCAAAGGAACCTGTGGGCTGGTGGGACTGAGCCAGGAGAGGCCGTGTGGAGGTGAGTGCACACTTGTGGTGATTCTGCCCTGCCACATCCCTGTCCTTATGGAATGTGTGAAATTTGAAGGTTACCCGGTTCATTTAGAAAAGAGTGAAGCACTCTAGTGTGGAAGGGGGGGTTAACCTGACCCCGAGGTGGGGCTAAAGCACACTGTTGGAGATGATGAACAAGGGAGCCTCCCATCCCTGTGTCTGTGTAATGTTGTCCGGGGATCCCACACACTAGGTAAGGCATGATACACACACTAAAAAACAAAACTGAAGGTAAAAGAATTGGGAAAAAGAAGAAAAGTATTGTTTGCAGCTGATATGATTATTTAGTTGGAAAAAGATATATTAGAATTCACAAAAGAGTTTATCCATGTGGCTGGAGACAAATTCAGATTTTACTTCTCTTCATCAGCCACAAAGGTGTGATATTTTCCCCAGTTTTATTGAGATAAAACTTGTCCGTCTGCTCAGCCAGCGTTACTCAGTGGATTGAGTGCCGTCCCATGGACTGAGGTCCCCACTGGATTCCGGTCAGGGCACATGTTCCGGTTGCAGGATTGATCCCCGGTAGGGGGCGTGCAGGAGGCAGCCGATTGATATTTCTCTCTCACATCGATGTTTTTCTCTCTCCCTTCCTCTCTCTCTAAAAAATAAATGAAAACGTCAGGCCGGTGTGGCTCAATGGTTGAGCATCGACCCATGCACCAAGAGGTCACCAGTTTGATTCCTGGTCTGGACACATGTTCAGGTTGTTGGCCCAATCCCCAGTGAGGGGCATGCAGGAGGCGGCCAGTCGATGTTCTCTCTCATCGATGTTTCTGTCTCTCTCTCCCTCTCACTTCCTCTCTCTCTGAAATCAATAAAGGGGGAAAAATTTTTTAAATAAAAACTTTTTTTTAATCCTCACTCGAGAACATTTTTGCATTTTTCTTCAGATAGAGTGGGAAGGAGAGAGGGAGGAAGAGAGAGAGAAACATCAATGTGAGTGAGACACATCGAGTGGTTGCCACCCACACGACTCCAACCAGGGCCGGGGACAAACTGCAACCCAAGTACATGCCCTTAGCGGGAACCGAACCCGGGTCTCTCTGGACTGCAGGCCGACGCTGTAACCGCTGAGCCAGACCGGCCAGGGCTAAAAACTTTTTAAAAAAAAAAAACTTGTCTGCCGTCCTCACGGCTGCCCTATAGGCCCTGTCTCTGGCCTAGACCTGTCTCTGCTGTCTCGCCTCCCAGCACACTCTACACAAGGAAGAGCTCACAGCCCCACACACAAGTCAGGTCCTGTGTCTGGGATTAGGCTGTGCAGTGTGCGTGTTGCCTCTGCCTGGCAGGATTCCCTGCAGTTGGCAGTCCTGCATTTATTTCTGCTCCTAACGTCCTCTGGGAGCCCAGTGCACAGATGACTCCAGGGAGTGCAGGGCTCAGGCCTTGCTAGGCTGTCACCTGCTGCCATGGGCCATGTGTGCACTTCACACAGGACTGACCTCGTGCACCTTTCAGCCTGGACATGTCTCTTGTTTGACACCACTGTGCTGTCCCATTCTCTCAGCTCACACAGCTGAGTGCACAGCACCTCTTTAGCCATCCCTCAGCAGCAAAGCCACCTTCAGGGGTACACCTGAGCTGTGGTTTGAGTGGGTTAATGTTTGAGTTAACATTTTCCCTTTGGATGTGTCTTTTCAGAATGTGAGAAGAAGGGAGAAAACCAAAATAGCCTGAAGCCATTCATTTCAGAGGAAATATCCATGATTCTTGGGAAAACACCCCCCAGGTGGGTTGATCAAGGAAGTTACAAACCTGAGCAGAGCTTCTGTCTGAGTCCAAGCCCGGTGAGCCCCCCTGAAGTTCAGGGCTCCAGCCCAAGCGAGCCGCTCACTCGGCAGCCAGCTGCTGCTGGCGGGGAGAGGCCCTACAAGTGCATCGAGTGTGGGAAATGCTTCGGCCGGAGCTCCCACCTCCTGCAGCATCAGAGGACCCACACTGGAGAGAAGCCCTACGTGTGTGGGGTGTGTGGTAAGGCCTTCAGCCAGAGCTCGGTGCTCAGCAAACACAGGAGAATCCACACGGGTGAGAAGCCCTACGAGTGTAATGAGTGTGGAAAGGCGTTCCGTGTGAGCTCAGACCTTGCTCAGCATCACAAGATCCACACAGGAGAGAAGCCCCACGAGTGTCTCGAGTGCCGCAAGGCCTTCACTCAGCTCTCGCATCTCATTCAGCACCAGCGGATCCACACCGGGGAGCGGCCCTATGTGTGCCCATTGTGCGGGAAGGCTTTCAACCACAGCACTGTGCTGCGCAGCCACCAGAGGGTGCACACGGGAGAGAAGCCGCACGAGTGTGCAGAGTGTGGCCGGGCCTTCAGCGTGAAGAGGACGCTGCTGCAGCACCAGCGGGTGCACACTGGGGAGAAGCCATACTCCTGCAGCGAGTGTGGGCGTGCCTTCAGTGACCGCTCGGTCCTCATCCAGCACCACAACGTGCACACCGGCGAGAAGCCCTATGAGTGCGGGGAGTGCGGCAAGGCCTTCAGCCACCGCTCCACTCTGATGAACCACGAGCGGATCCACACCGAGGAGAAGCCCTATGGCTGCTATGCCTGTGGCAAGGCCTTTGTGCAGCACTCCCACCTGATCCAGCACCAGCGGGTGCACACTGGCGAGAAGCCCTATGTGTGCGGCGAGTGCGGGCATGCCTTCAGTGCCCGCAGGTCTCTGGTCCAGCATGAGAGGATACACACAGGCGAGAGGCCCTTCCGCTGCACACAGTGTGACAAGGCGTTCAGCCTGAAAGCCACGCTGATCGTGCACCTGAGGACACACACGGGTGAGAGGCCCTACGAGTGCAGCCGCTGTGGAAAGGCCTTCAGCCAGTACTCCGTGCTCATCCAGCACCAGAGGATCCACACGGGCGAGCGGCCCTACGAGTGTGGTGAGTGTGGCCGTGCCTTCAACCAGCATGGGCACCTGATCCAGCACCAGAAGGTGCACCAGAAGCTGTGACCTCTGTGGCCATGAGAGTCACTCACACTTGGCACAGACTCAGGAAGCCTCTAGCTCAGAGAAACTTCTATCAGCTCCACGGGAAGCCCTTTGGTAATTGAGGGTCACAAATAACTCCAGGGAGAAGCACTGAGCTTGTTACTCCTGGGGAAAAGCTTGAGAGGATGCCTGTTTTATTTTTTTCAATATCTTGAGCTCATATTGGAGAGTAATCACAATTGTAGTGAATTTTGGTGAGGACAGCCATAATTCTTTAACATTAGACAGTTTATTTGAAATGAGAAACTAATGGAAATTAAAGCATAAAGATTACTGTCACAATAAAAAGTTCTTACATTTCAAATAAAGGTTTCTTCTTAGGACATGTCATGCCTCTCCTGAATACAAGGATTACTCTAATTATTGCACTTAGAATTAGAATGTTGTCCTATTTTCAGTATCCTACTAAACCACTGAAGTGCTGTGTGAATGAAATGAAATTAAAAAGTGTCATCAAGTAGCATCATGTAATATGGCTGGAAATCATGAGTGTGGAACCTCCTTTTTTGTATGGAAAAAAAAAAAATTAGTGAGAAATTATATAAATTTAGAAAACTCTTTTAACTGGGGCTTTAACTTTATTCAAGATCAGAAGGGATATCCTAACTTTTTAGTAAAAATTTTATCTCAAAAATGGATCTATTCCTCAAAACGCACCCTTATGACCAACAGACCCTGTGTCCAGAAATCATGGGATGTCTTGGTTATCTGGGCCCCATTTGAGAGGAGATGAGGAGCTCCACTCAGGCCCAGACATAGTTGCTACACCGAGTGAGAGCTGCTACACACTTGTTTCCAAAATAGGTTACTAGAAAGACTTCTTTGGTGCCTTTTTTTGTTTGTTTGTTAGAGTGGAAGAGAGGGTGGGGAGGGAAACATTGATGTGAAAGAGACACATTGATTGGTTGCCACCCACACGACCCTGACCAGGGCCAGGGATCGAACCTGTGACCCAGGTACATGCCCTTGATCAAAAATTGAATCTGTGACCCTTCAGTGCGTGGGCTGTCATTCTAACTGCTGAGCCAAACAAACAGGGCATTTGGTACCTATTTTTAAAACAAAATTCTCAAATTCAAATAGCTCTTTTTCCTGGCAAATATATATATATTTTTTCCTTTATTGATTTTAGTGAGAGGGAGGGAGAGAGAAACATCGATGAGAGAGAACATCGATTGGCCACCTTCTGCATGACCCCCACTGGGGATCAGGCCCACAACTAGGGCATATGTCCTGACCGGGAATCGAACTGGCGACCTCTTGGTGCATGGGTCGACACTCAACCACTGAGAAACACCAGCTAGACTATTTTTATTCCTAACTTTGAGGGATTTAGTTTAGTTCCATTTTTTAAATTCCCAGTTCCAAAATAGGTCTATTTTCCATTGTCATATACTGTAATGAATCTGGTTTAAAGTTTTTTCTCTGAAATGTTACTCATTTCTCAGGAAAAGTGCTAAGCACTAGGATGTTGGTCCTTAGGTCCACAGCAATATGCTGATGCAGGTAAAAGCTTGTTTACCCTGTGCAGAGCCCTGCTGAGGAGCTATTCAGAGGAGTTACCATCAGTCTTTCCAAGGGCAACTCCATCCCTCACTCATGTTGCCCACAGCCGACCTCTAATTCGGTGGTTGCTGCCCACAGTCCCCTGCTATTCAGGACACAAGTCCTAATCCTGTAGGAGAGTTAGAGTAAGAACTAGCCATGTTCCCAGCAGGACGAGAATAAGTTCAGTTAAATTGTGCTGTTCAGTGTACAGAATACCATTCTGCCTTTTCTTGCATCAGCTACCATGGACCCCTTGGTGAGCATCAGGCTCCCTGTCCGTGGAGCTGGGAGGTGAGCAGTACCCTCTCCCTGCGGAGGCTCCCAGGCTGTGCATTTCTGATCCAGGAGCAGGAGAGAGGAGAGCACACCACCTGCTGGACCATATGGCAGTCGTGGCATCAGACAGAAAAATGACCTTTGGGTTCCCCTCACCCTGATAACTGCCTTCCCAGCCCTTGCTTCCCAACTCTGACTTGTCAACAGCATTCAACACTTAACACTTTATTTCAAAGTCTTCACACTTTATATATTTAAATCTTTATAGTATTTCTTATTACAGCTAGCAAGAATTTGACAGTTCTTTTCAAATTTTCTGTTATTGGGGAACATTTTAATCTACCTGAAATTTGTTTCTGTGTAACTATATAAACGACGTACCTTCCAATAAAAAGCAATGAGTTTAACATTTGTGGGTGAAGGAAAAGCAATAACTTTGGCATAAGGCACTCCTACAAATAAGGGAAATTACAACCAGGAAAGCCTGAAAGTGGCTCGTGTGCCATTCCAAACACAAGCAATGAGAACAGGTATTCTTTAACACAGAGTTGCGAAGGCATGGGGATGGGCTGCTTTGGTGCTAGCTGCTGCTGTTAAAATACAATCCGACTTCACTGGATGTGGGGACACAATGCACCACCCATATTTGTGGGAAGATGACTGTACCAGGACTCTGCTGAGCAGGTGCCAGGCAGCCTGAGGCGGCCCTGAGAGAGGTAGGGGCACTCCTGGAGAACAGGCTGGGGAAGTTAGGCCTCCAAAGGCCACTGCATTCAGAGGGCCTGGTGGCAGAGTCCAAGGATGATCTTTCTCACGCGTGGACTTGGCCCAGGGCAGAGGAAGATCACAGTGGTGGCACTGGAAACAGTGGGGGTCTCTGCTACGGCCCACTTGGGTGAGTTTGGGAAATGCTTGGTTTCGTGCGTAAAAGTTACCCAGCTGAGAAATGAAGGTGATGTGGTGTGGAGTTCAAGGGTCCCCAAGACTTGCTCTCACTTCCAACACCAATCACAAGTTCAAAGGTCACCAACATCACCCCCAACTTCAGTAATTTGCTATATTGACTCAGAACTCACCCTGAAAGCTGATACACATGATTACAGTGTATTGACAGGGAACAGATGTTAAAATCAATCGACCGAGGGATTGCATGGTGCCGAATCCAGGGAAAGTACCAAATGCAAAGGTTCTGTTGTCTTCTCCCTGAGAAGTCATGGTCAGCTTTTCTTTCCTGGCACCAATGTGTAACAGTGTGCACAGGCTATTGCCAGCAAGGGGAGCGCACCTGATCCTTGGCATTCAGAGGTTTTATTGCCTTGGTGACATCAACATAGCTGACCGCCTATATGACTGACCTCAGACTCCAGCCCCGCCAGAGATCACACCATAAATCACACTGTTAGCAGACTATTGGCCATGGCCCTAGACTACAGGTCAACACTCTCATCAGACAAAAGCCAATCCTCTCCTGGGGTCAGGTTAGTCCTTTCTGCACAGGGGTTAAGAGTGGGTTGAGGCCCTGTCCTGTTTGGCTCAACGGTTAGAGCATCGGCCTGCGGACCAAAGAGTTCCAGGTTCGATTATGGCCAAGGGCACAGACCTCCGTTGTGGTTTGTCCCCGGCCCCGGTTGGGGTTGCGTGGGTGGCAACCAGTTAATGTGTGTCTCACATCGATGTCCACCCCCCCACACTCTGTCTGAAGATAAATGTAAAAAAAAAGAGTGGGTTGAAGCCCAGGCCCGCCTACAACTGCTCTGTGATCTCAGTCCAGTCACTTCCTCTCCTGAGACTCAGGTTCTTATCCATGTCATAGGGTCACTTCAAAATGAAATGACATCACAGCAGGAAGACCAGTACAGGACTCGGTTTCTGTGTGACCGTCTTTTGAGCTCACAGGACACAGTCACCAGGGAGCCGCTCACCCCTACGAGGGGGGTGTCCAAATATCCCACAACCCCAACGGATCTCAGAGAGGCTCTGTCCTCATCTACAGGAAGCATGAAGGAAACTGGGACAGGCTAGAGTGGGGCACAGAAGCTACACAACCACCTCCTAGGGGGACTCAGGGAGAGCCTAGGCACACTCAGACTGGCCCAGCCCCAAGACGAGTGGGAGGGCCCATATCCAGCTCCCAGCGACCCTCTGGCTCAGATCTGATGTCCTGCCTGGGTCTCTGTCCAGGGATGTGCACAGGGTCAGCCACAGACCTAGGTCATTGGCACCAAATATGCCACTGTGAGCATGACTCCAACTGGCCTCACCAAGCCCATCAAGATGGGTGCCATCACCTCTCACCTGGGGATGCTGACTTGAGACGGGCCAAGGGCTTCAGCTGTCTGACCCTCAGACCCAGCACTGCCAGCTGCTCAGAGCTATCTACAGTTATCAAACAAGCAGCCATGGTCTGAGACGACTTTCTGGAAGGCCCTCGTGTGAACTGAGAGACAACAGGACAGCTGCAAGGAGTCGGCCCACCGGATGCTCGAGATGGCCCCGCAGAAACATCTAAATCCATAAGGCCCTTTGTCCATGCTGCCCCCCCCTCCCTAGATGGGAGTTGATCTTGGCCCTTGTGAAAGTGTCACCAACTCATGTTACAAGTCCTCTTGAGCCAGAAACAAGCAACCCAGAAACCTTGTCAAACCACGTTGTTTAGTTTTGCACAATGAAAACAACCAGCATTTTCCTCCTCCAGGTACACTATACCATTAAATATGCTTCTTCAGACTGTGCCGCCCCACCATCCCTACCTGCCTCTCCAGTCCTCCCACCCAGTGCTTTGGCGCTCCCTTCAAGGCGGCCATAAGCACTTGGTTGCCACTGTGGCACCAGGGGACATCCAGGCTGATGGGATTAGGGGCACAGAGCAGGGGTTCTTAACAAACAACCTAATGGAAGAGCAATTGGGCCAAAAGCAGTGTCGGGTATGATTCCCACCAAAACCAACATGAAGAAATGAAGGTTTCCTGAGTAATCAGTCCAATTCAGTATCTGCCACAGAGTCGTGCCTGCTCAGTTAGCAAGCAGAGGTCACAATTACAATGTCCAGTGCAGGGAGGCTGTGTGGAGACCAGACTTTGCCTACTCAACTGTGTGTCCTGAAAGGCAGTACTGGTGACATTATATATTGGGGACAACCCTCTGGAAAGCATTTGAATATATACATCATGTCCTTTATTTTTTATTATTATTTTTTTATCCTCCCCCGAGGACATTTTTCCATTTTTTGTTCAAATAGAGAGGGAGGGAGAGAGAGGAAGAGAGAGAGAGAAACATCGACGTGAAAGGGACACATCGAGTGGCTGCCTCCCGCACGACCCCAACATGGACCAGGGGCAAATCACAACCAAGGTACGTGCCCTTGACCGGAATCGAACCCACAACTCATTGGTCTGCGGGCCAACGTTCTACCGCTGAGCCAAACTGGCCAGGGCTACATCACGTCCTTTAAATAAAAAGTTCATCTTGCTCCTAAGAATGTATCCTAAAGACATACTTTTTTAAAAAATATGTTTTTATTGATTTTAGAGAGGAAATGAGAGAGAGAAAGAGAGTAACATCAATGAGAGAGAACATCGACTGGCTGCCTCCTGCATGCTCCCCACTGGGGACTGGGCCCACCACCTGGGCATGTGCCCTGACCGGGAATCGAACTGGTGACCTCTTGTTGCATGGGCCGATGCTCAACCACTGAGCCACACTGACCGGCCTAAAGACATAATTTTAAAAATTAAGTTAAAGGACCAAAATTAGTCACTATGGAATATGTCCAAATGGTAAGTTTTATACACTAAAATATGTCAATTAGATACAAATTTGCTACTATTATAAAAGCAATTACTGGAGAGTCATGGAAGACAGCAGAATAGTAAGCCCAGGAACCCATCCCTCCACCTAAACTACTACTGAGCAGCAGGAACTGTCTGAAGTAGCTATTGTGGAACTCTGGGGTCTAGCCAAACACTTGAAGCCCAGGAGAGAGCTTAAAGAAGGGGGCAGTAACCTTCAGCAAATTTCATGAACTTCCACATTTAGCATAGCGCCTGCCATGCCCTTTCCCTAGTCTCATGGTATGCAAATAGGTCCTGCATTCTTGGTGCACCTTGTCTGGGCCAGGGAGTGTAATAAGGACTTTGTCCTCCAAATATCAGGGTTGTGTATTTTCATGGTTGATGGCCACTTTTTTAAAAATTGAGTTGAGAGAGGGATTTGTTGTTCCACTTATTCATGCATTCATTGGTTGATTCTTGTATGTGCCTTGACTGGGGATGGAACCTGCAACTTTGACATATAGGGATGATGCTCTAACCAACTGAGCTAACCAGCCAGGGCTGACTGCCACTTTTTATTGCTGTTGTTAATCCTCACCCAAGGATACTATTTTTTTTTTTTTAATACTCATCCCAGAATATTTTTCCATTGATATTTAGATACAAGGGAAGGAGGGAGGGAGGGAGGGAGGGAAGGAGAGAGGGAGAGAGAAACATCAATGCGAGAGAGACACATCAACTGGTTGCCTCCCTCACAACCCTGACCAGGACTGAGGATTGAACCTGCAACCTGGGAATCGAACCCATGACCCTTCAATCCAAGGGCCAATGCTCTAACCATTGAGCAACCAGCCAGGGCTGATTGCCACTTTTTTTTTTTTTAATTTATGTTCAATAGAGTGGGAGGGAGAGAGGGAGGAAGACAGAGAGAGAAAAACATCGATGTGAGAGAGACACATCCAGTGGTCCCCACCCACACAACCCCAACCAGGGCGGGGACAAACTGCAACCGAGGCACGTGTCCCCAGCGGGAACCAAACCCAGGTCTCTCTGGACCACAGGCTGACGCTCTAACCGCTAAGCCAAACCGGCCAGGGCCATTTAAGGAAATCTTTTACAGGTTACTGGATGACCACACAGATAATGAAACAAGAATTTCAGGGACCACACGCGTCAAAGAATATACACTTTGCAGGAAGTGTGGCAAAACCGCAAACAGATGGGTCCAGCCCTCAAAAAGCAAGACTCGGCCATCCCTGAGGGGTAGGAGGCTTAGTAATCCAGAGTTCCCACAATGTAACTCTCAAAATGTCCAGTTCTCAACAAAAATACACAAAGTATATACAGAAACAGGAAAATATGTCCCAGTCACAGGGAATACAAGAATTTGACATAAACCATCCCTGAGGAAGCCTGGACAATGGAGTTATTAATTAGGGTGTTAAATCAGTGGTCTTTAATATGTTCAGTGATCCAAGGAAACCATGGACAAAACCTAAAGAAAAGAATGTATGAACAAAATGGGAATATTAATAAAGACACAACTTAAAAAAATGAACAAAAAAAATTTTGGAGCTGAAAAGTACAATAACTATAATGAAAAGCTCACTAGAGTGCTTTCACATCAGACTTGAACAGGCAGAAGAAAGGATCAATGGACTTGAAGATAAGAATAAAGAAAAATGTACATAGCCACATAAAATAGTGAAGTTAGGCTCTTACCTTACGCATATACAGAAATTAGCAACTTTGGGTGGTGGGCACAGTGCAATATACAGATCTTGTACCATAGAAGTGTGCACTTGAAACCTCTATGATACTATTAACTAATGTCATCCCAATAAATTTAGTTAATAAATAAATGAAATAAATTAAGAAAAAAAGATTGACAATACTAAAAAATAATAAATTAGCTCAAAATGGATCAAAGACCTAAACTAAGACCTAAAACTATAAAACTCTTCCAAGAAAACATGGAGTAAACTTCAGAACCTTGGATTTAGCAATGATTTCGTAGATATGATACCCAAAGCACAGGCAACAAAAGAAAAAAATAGATAAATTGAATTTCATAACATTAAAAACTTTTGTGTATCGAAGGACATTATCAACAGAGTAGACAGTAGACAGACAACTCACAGAATGAGAAAAAATATTTGCAAGTCATATATCTCATAAGGACTTACTATAAAAATATATAAAGAACTACACGACAACAACCATAAACAAAAGAACCCAATTCAAAAATGGGCAAAGGAGCCCTGGCTGGTGTGGCTCAGTGGATTGGAGCACTGTCCCATGCACCAAAAGGTAGCAGGTTCAATTCCTGTTCAGGGCACATACCAGGTTGTGGGTTCAATCCCCAGTTGGGACATGTACTGGGTGATCAATATTTCTCTCCCTCTCCCTTCCTCTCTCTCTAAAATCAATAAAATCATATCCTCGGGTGAGGATTAAAAAAAAAAAATGGGCAAAGGAATTGAATAGACATATGAATGGCCAATAACCACCTGAAAAGATGATCATTATTAGTCATTAGAAAAATGCAAACCAGTCTGGCACCAAGAGGTCACCAGTTCGATTCCTAGTCAGGGCACATGCCGAGGTTGTGGGCCCAATCCCCAGTGGGGGGCATGCAGGAGGCGGCCAATTGATGTTCTCTCTCATCGATGTTTCTCTCTCTCTAAAATCACTAAAGAAAAAATATTTTTAAAAAAATTTTTTTCCTTTATTGATTTTAGAGAGAGAAGAAGTGAGAGGGAGAGAGATAGAAACATTGATGAGAGAGAACATCGACTGGCTGCCTCCCGCATGCCCCCCACTGGGGATTGGGCCCACAACCTGGGCATGTGCCCTGACCGGGAATCGAACCGGCGACATCTTGGTGCATGGGTCAACGCTCAACCAGTGAGCCACACCGGCCGGACAGAAAAAATATTTTAAAAGAAAAATGCAAACCAAAACCACAGTGAGATACCAGTTCAAACCCATCAGGAAAGCTATTACAAAAAATAATAACAAGTGTTGGCAAGGATGTAGAGAAATTAGAGCCTTCATGCATTGCTAGTAGAGATGTAAAAATGGTATAGCCACTGTGAAAAATCATTTGGCTGTTCCTCAAAGTTAAACACAGAATTACCATATACTCCATCAACTTCACTCCTAGGATTACACCCAAAATTATTGCAAGTAGGGATTCAAACAAATACTTGTACACCAATATTCACAGTATTATGCACACTACTGAAAAGGTAGACATACCCAACTGTCTATCAATACAAATGTAAACAAAATGTGGTGTCTACAAATGATGGTATATTATTCAGCCATTAAAAAGAATAACTTTCCGATATAGGATACAACATGGATGAACCTTGAAAACATTAATTATGCTAAGTGAAATAAGCCAGGTATGAAGGGCAAATATTGTATGATTCCACTTATATGGGTACCTAGAATAGGTAAATTCATAGAGACAGAAACTATAATAGAGGTTGCCAGTGGCATGGACAACGAGAGGATGGAGAGTTACTGTTTAATGGGTACAGAGTTTCTGTTTGGGATAATAAAACAGTTCTGGAGACAGACAGTTGTGATGGTTATACAACACTGGGAATGTATTTAATACTACTTAACTGTACACCTTAAATGGTTAAAATTGTCAATTTTGTTATATTTTAGCACAATAAAAAAAGCAATTATCCACTCTAGTAGGTACACAGAAAATTATGAATGATGTTAATTTTTTAAAAATTTACAATATGTAAATATGTGAAAAAAGAAAAATGTAAATATGTGGAATTCTTTCCAGTGTGAATTTTCTGGTATTGAGGAAATAGCAAAGGTAACGGTCTGGGTGCAACAATGACAGGCACAACAGTGTTTTCTTTAAAAAACTTAGATACCTCCCCTGGCCAGTTTGGCTCAGCAGTTAGAGAATTGGCCTGTGGACTGAAGGGTCTTAGGTTTGATTCCAAGTCACGGGCATGTACCTAGGTTACAGGTTCGATCCCCGGCACCAGTCAGGGTCGTGAGGGAGTCAACCAGTTGATGTGTCTCTCTTACATCGATGTTTCTCTCTCTCCCTCCCTCCCTCCCATTCTATCTGAAAATCAATGGAAAAATATCCTCAGGTGAGGATAAACAACAAAAAATACTTAGACACCAAAAATAATTTTTTTGACACCTCTCAAAGTGATCTTCAGTGTGTCTGAGAAGAAACACACTAAATTAGCGGTGATCAGTTCTTTTTCTAAAAGGGAGAGATTACAGGAGCCTCTCCCCTTTGCTTGTCTTTCTCAGCTTCTCCAAAATAAGCGTGCACTGCTTTTGGTTTAAGAGTTTTTAAAAATTAGAAATGTCTTTCACCTGTGACAACATTGCGTGGCCAATAAATAATGGGGTGGGTAGGTTGTGGGAAGTGCATGGTAGAACTCATGGGCCTCCAGCATCATGTGGAGAAGTCTTCCCGGAGGTGGATCCTCTGATGTTGGAACACGTTGGAGCTGTGCCGGAAGGCCTTCCCACACTCGCTGCACTTGTAGGGCTTCTCCCCGGTGTGGATCCGCTGGTGCTGGGTGAGGTAAGCGCCCTGGCTGAAGGCCTTCTTGCAGTCGCTGCACTGGTATGGCTTCTCTCCGTGGTGCGACCTCTGGTGATGGATGAGTCTGGAGCTGTTGTGGAAGGCCTTCCTGCACTCAGCACACTGGTAGGGCTTCTCCCCCGTGTGAATCCTCTGGTGCTGGATGAGGTGTGTGCTCTGGCTGAACACTTTGCCACAGTCATTGCATTCATAGGGCTTCTCTCCCGTGTGGCTTCTCTGATGTTCAACAAGTTTGGTTTTTTGGATGAAGGCTTTCTCACATTCATTACATTTATAGGGTTTCTCTCCAGTGTGAATTCTCTGGTGCTGGATGAGGTTAGAACTTTGGGTAAAGCCTTTGCCACATTCCTTACACTCAAATGGCTTCTCTCCAGTGTGGGTCCGACGATGGCGGATAAGGATTGAGCTGTCACTGAAGGCTTTCCCACAGTCACTGCACTTGTAGGGTTTCTCTCCAGTGTGGATTCGCTGGTGATAAATAAGGGAAGAGTAGGCGCTGAAGTGCTTCCCACACTCAGTGCACTTGTAGGGCTTCTCCCCAGTGTGAATTCTCTGATGCTTCATGAGGTTGGGTCTCCGGTTGAATGTCTTTCCGCACTCGTCGCACCGGTAGGGGATCTCCCCTGAGTGCATTCTTTGGTGATTGATGAACTCACAGCTCTGACTGAAGGATTTCTCACACTTGTCACACTTGTAGGGCTTCTCTTCACTGTGAAGCCGCTGGTGCTTGATAAGGTTAGCACTGTACCTGAAGGCTTTCCTACAGTAACCACAATAATGCAATTTTTTCCCAATAGGAATTTTCTGATCTTCTTTAGCTACTAAATGTGCACTGAAGATTTCTTCAGAATCATGAACTATATTTGTTTTTTTTGACCTGTGTACACGCTTATGGTTATTGAGGTATGATCTCTGTTCAAAACTTTGCTCACATATATCGCATTTGTGAGGTCTGTGATCAGGGACAGGACTTGACCCCAAGCTGATTCTTCCACCATAGTCCTGCCTGCTCTCCCTGTTGGTCACTGTGACTGGCCTGGGACCTCTCTGCTCCATGGGCTTGTCCTGGCTCTCCTCTGGTTCCTCAACATGTTTACAGGCTTCTATTGGCTCAGGTCCCTGGGCAACAGCTCTCCTGAGTTGGTCCAGTTCTGCCCCATCAAGCATCTCCCCTGAGGTAAACTCCTTGTACTCAGTCCTGGTCCCATAAACTGAAACAACAAACAGAACGTCTCAGGGTCATCTATTCTCACTCTGGAAGGAAGGTACAAAGACACTGCTGACCACCTGTGCAGATGGTAATTCCATCATCTCCAAAGTCACAACACCTTCCAGACATAAGAACCTGGAGCTCAGAGGCTTAAAAATCTCTCCCAAGGCCAGTCACATGGCAGTGCAAGCATTTCACTCAGTTCTGATCAGCACCCATGCCCTTCCTCCCTGCCTTCTGCCTCCAAAACCTGCCAGAGTGAGACAGTATGATGCTTGTCCTCATTACAAAGAGAAAGGAGATGGAGGTTTCATAGTACCATGGAAACCAGAGAAGGGAGGGGCCCAAAAGTCATGGAGAACATCTGAAAGACAAACAAATGAATGCCAAGCAAGTCTAAGGCCACCTAAAAATACCCCAAATTCATGCTAAGAAAACCAGTTGCCTCCCCAGGAGAGCAGAGGGCCAAGCCCATGCCAGCCATAGAGGAAGAAGGCAGAGCTCACAGAGGCTGGAGTTCCTGGCTCTCCCTAGCAGGCTGCTCCCATTCCCAGGGCTCTTTCAAGGGGCATGAGAGGCCACAGGTGAGCTACCAGTACCTTAAACTCAAGATGCCACACAGAGCCCTGGCCGGTTTGGCTCAGCGGTTAGAGCATTGGCCCACGGACTGGAGAGTCCCGGGTTTAGTTTCCGCTAAGGGCACGTACCTCGGTTGCAGTTTGTCCCCGACCCCGGTTGGGGTTGTGTGAGTGGCAGCCACTCGATGTGTCTCTCTCACATCGATGTTTCTCTCTCTCTCTTCCTCCCTCTCTCCCTCCCGCTCTATCTGAAGATAAATGCAGAAATGTCCTCGGGTGAGGGGAAAAAAAAGATGCCACACAGAGTGTTTCCTGAGCCCTCAGGCCTCCCCTCTCTCCTCCTTGACTAGACATTCACTCACTGACTCTATGGGCAGGAACACACCCACCAAAAGTTGTTCTCGGTGAGACAAGAGAGATACAACAACCCCAAAATGGGGACAATCGAACATCCTCCGCAATAGAATGGAAAAGTGTATGTTCACGACAGAACACTGTAAGCAGAACAGACTCCATGCAACACGGCAACCCTCCCAATGCTCAGGTGCTCACATGTGTCCAGCAGAAAGAGCCCAGGACTCAGAGGGAAAGGCCCTTGGGGTGCAGCAGGAAATTAGGGAGGAAGCACCATGGGCTCCTGGGGAACCAGAAATGTTCTGTATGTTGATCTGCAGTACATTTTTTAAAACTTAATAAGCTGTATAAACTCAGGGTTTGTCCCATTTCTGTAAGTATTTATATTCAAATATACAAATTTATAAAACAGAAACTCAAGTCCTTTGAGTCAGGAGTTCCCTCCTAGGACATCATCAAGATGGGCAGCACTGTCCATCTTGGTGAGGCTCAGACTGGTCCCTGGGGGCAGGGGCAGCAGAGACAGTCTCAGCAGACAGCAGAGGGTGACTGTAGGCCTAATTCCCCAGCATGGCCTAGGTGGGTGGTCTGACCATTTGGCTACTGAGGCAGCTAACTTGGGGAGGCTGGGGGAATCCCAAGGTCACCCCTCCTCTGCTCAGCACCCAGAAGGTGGGACTAGATAACACCTTCCCTGCTGGCACTTCCAGTGACAGCAGCGACTGACAGTCCTGTGCACAGAAATGGACATGCTGAGTGAAGAGCAAGGGATCACCAAGTCCAGGTGTGCACCAGACAGGGCTAGAATGGGGACAGCAGGTGCAGACTAGAGCACATGTGTGTTTGACTGCTGACACAAGTGATATATCTTCTCTCACTTCCCTGTAATGGTCTGGGATTGGGTGGGGGGGATGATACAACTAGCCCCATCTGACCCTGCTGGCTCCTAGTGCTAAGCTCTCAGGGGCAGGGCTCCCCGGTATCCCACAGCCCCAGCCCTCCATCACAGTTCACCCAAATGCCCTTCCCTCTTCACCTCTACCAACACTGCCCCTCTCTCACCGCCTAGAAGATTCAGCTCAAGAATCATCCCACTGAGGCACGCAGGCTGCTGGAGGTGACCTGGGTTCCAGTAGAGGCTACTCCCAGGGCTGCAATGCTGGCCCAGATACATCTCCCCCCAAACTCCTCAGTCATTAGCTGCATACCCTGGACCCCACAAATACTTGTTCAGTGACTAGTGAGGGAATGAGCCCCTCGCGCACCTGAGCCATCGACTCCCAGCTGCTCTGTCCCCTTGGCACCCTGAGTGTTCAGGACCCACGGCTCATCCCCTCGCTCCAACTGTGTGATCACCCCAGGCTTGGGACCTGCAGGTCCAGCTCCTGGAAAGGAGACGGGGCCTGGGGTTGGTGCCAAGGACACAGGGATGGGGGACTGCAGGGGCAGGGGAAGCACAGATGAGGGGGTGATGGGAAATCGGGACACTCTGGGGCCTTGGGGTGGGTGATGGAGATCAGAAAACAGGGAACAGCAGCACAGGGGGTTCTCCCCACAGTACTATGCAGCCTCCCCTGGGAAGCAGTCTGCCTTGGGCCTGGGGCAGAGAGAGTCGATCTATCCAGGAGCTCAGAAGAGGGAGAGGCAGACCCAGCCCCACTGGGACCCTCCTCTGCACAGACCAGATCTGTTTCTGGGCCCATGGGTGAGGCCCTCAGCCCAGGTCCTTCTGAGCCCTCAGTGCCCAGGGCTGTTCCCTGAGCTGCATCCTGGCAAGGGGCCTTACCCAGGGAGACCAGGTTCCTGTAGGTCTCCAGCATCACGTCCCTGTAGAGGACCCTCTGAGCAGGGCCCAGACGTCCCCACTCCTCCTGGGAGAGAAGCACAGCCACATCCTCGAAGGTCACCTGGGCCTGAAATGACAGGGGCTGCTGCAGGACCAGGTGAGGCTCAGACTGGTCCCTGGGGGCAGGGGCAGCAGAGACAGTCTCAGCAGACAGCAGAGGGTGACTGTAGGCCTAATTCCCCAGCATGGCCTAGGTGGGTGGTCTGACCATTTGGCTACTGAGGCAGCTAACTTGGGGAGGCTGGGGGAATCCCAAGGTCACCCCTCCTCTGCTCAGCACCCAGACCAGAAATGTCTAACAGTGTTTGCTGAGGCAGAGCAGGAGGGGAAGCCCTGGGTGGAGACCTCATACCTCCCAAGGAGAATGGATGGTCACCTGGGGTGCGGTGGACAGACGCAAAGCCTCCATTACGTGGTTCCCTGGACTTCCCAGGGGTGGTAGGCAGAAGTCAGTCACTCAGGTGCTGAGGGAAGAGAGAGGAATACATGGAGGCCCAGCCTGGTCCCTCCTGTGGGTGGCTTCAGAGCCCAGTTCATCGCCGTGGGGCAAAGCTGGCCTCCCAGCAAACTTCCTGTCTCCAATACATGAACCCGTGCAGGACTTCCCAGGCCACCTGCCCCTCCTCCTCCATGGCACGCTAAGTTGTCCCATTCAGGAGGACAGAGATAGTCATTCCCTTTCCGTGAAAGAATAAAGACAACATGTTATAGGTTGAGAAAAGGAAGTAAAAAAATTCAATAGAAGGCACAGAATGAAAATATAAAACTAGTAGAAACAAGTTCCATGGATGAGTGATGGTGAGAAATAAAAGGATTAAACTCACCTACGAGAAGCACAAGACGCACCTACATAACCTAAAATGAAACAGTACAGACAGGATGAATAGAAGACACACCAAACACTAATTAAGCCCTGGCAGTTGTGGCTCAGTTGGTTAAGCATTGTCCAGTGCACCAAAAAGTTGCTGGTTTGATTCCAAGTCAGAACACATGCATTGGTTGCTGTGGGCTCTATCCCCTAGCTTGGGGCTTGCAGGAGGCAGCTGATCAATGTTCTGCTGTCACATTGATGTTTCTCTTTCTCCCTCTCCCTTTCTCATTCTTTGAAAAATAAATTAAAATATTAAAGAAAAAAACTAAGGGCCCCACCAGTGTGGCTCTGTGGATTGAGGTTGGCCCATGGACTGAGAGGTCCCAGTTGGATTCCCTGTCAGGGCACATGCCCGGGTTGTAGGCTCAATCCCCAGTAGGGGTCGTGCTGGAGGCAGACAATTGATGTATCTCTCTCACCTTGATGTTTCTATCTCTCTTTCCCTTCCTCTCTCTCTAAAAATAAAAATAAAGAAAACAAACAAAAATCTAATTAATTTTTTAAAAAAGAAGAAAAACACTAATGAAAATAAAGCAGCTTTTTTCTTTTTTAATCCTCACCCGAGGACATGTTTTTTATTGATTTTAAAGAGAGAGGACTGGTGCAGCCACTGTGGAAAACACTATGGTGTTACCTCAAAAAATTAAAAATTGAATTGCCATTTGACCCAGTGATCCCACTTCTAGGAATATATCCTAAGAAACCTGAAACACCAATCAGAAAGAATACATGTACTCCCATGTTCATAGCAGCACTATTTACAATAGCTAAGATCTGGAAACAGCCCAAGTGTCCATCAGTGGATGAATGGATAAAAAAGCTGTGGCACATATACACAATGGAGAACTATGCAGCTGTAAGAAAGAAAGATCTCTTATCCTTTGAGACAACATGGAGGGACCTTGAGAGTATTATCCTAAGCGAAACAAGCCAAGCAGGGAAAGACAAATATCACATGATCTCACTCATTTGTAGAATATAATAAACATAACAGTCTGGGGAACAGGGTAGACCCAGAGATGTGAAAGTAGGGTACAGACTGACAACCCTCAGAAGAGGGGGTGGGGGGGAGGGAAGAGATAAACCACAGAACTTATATGCATGTATGCATAACTGATGGACATGGACAACAAAGCTGGGGAAGGGGTGGAGGGTTGGGGAGGAGGGTGTCAATGGGGAAAAAAGGAGAAACATCTGTAAATAAATAAATAAATAAATAAATAAATAAATAAATAAATTTTAAAAAATAAATAAGTAAATAGAGAGGAAAGGAGATGGAGATTGAAGGGGAGAGAAAGAGAGCAAAGAGGGAGAAACATCAATCAGTTGTCTCCCACATGCGCCCCGACTGGAGACTGAACCCGAAACCTGGGTATGTGCCCTGACTAGGAATCGAACCTGTGACCTTTCAGTGTACAGGATGATGCTCCAACCAACTTGGCCACACCAGCCAGGGCAAAAGCAGCTCTTTACAGGAGTGGCACACAGAACCCGACCAACATGGGGTACTGCCCTGACTTCCAGCATGAATCAGCTGTGCCTCTGCTGAGCTTGCCCACAGTAGCTGTGGCTCTGCACTCCTCTATGCTGGCTTCGCCCCTTCGGTGTGATGTTGCTGAGCTCAATATGCATTGCTATATGTGGTTTAGGGTTATTTACATCAATCAAAACAGAACTGAAAGCAAAGACTTCCGTGCCGCCCTCACACTGGTGGGGAGAGATTCCTCAGGTGCAGTTTCAAGCGCTGACCCTGTCCCGGCCATATCCTGGCAGGACCCATCACACGGAAGCACGTCCTAAGTTTCAGTCCCCAGCCGGAGGGTGCGAGCCCCTGGTGGGGCAACTGGGCGCTAGGCTCGGCCCGCTGGTGCGTGCAGGTGCGCCAGCCACGGCCTGTATGCGTGCGCGGGACTGAGCCCGCGGGGCCGAGGAGCACTGAGCCTTCAGGACCGGAAGCCCACCTGCGTGCCCTCGCCCGTTTGCCCCAGTGCACGGAGGCCGGCTGACCGGAAACGGCGCCCAGTGTCCGGCTCAGGAGGGTGTTGCAGCCACGTGCTGCGCACTTAAGCCCTTAAACCCAAGGCTAGAGCGGCCTCCTTCACTGTGGACCTGGTATTAAAACAACCCCTGTGCGGCCGGGGAGGAGGACCCCCACACTGCGGTGGCCAGCACCAGGGAGGCCTTGGGGTGGCAGCTGTGGCTTCTGAGCAGCCCCTGGGTGGAGGGAGAGGCCCAGGGGCAGCAGGTGCTGACCCCAAGGAACTCAAGCCCCCTTTCAGTTTATGTAAGAAATCTGGATGTGCCTGGCTGGTATGGCTCAGTGGCTGAGCTTCCACCCATGCACCAAGAGGTCGCTGGTTCAATTCCCGGTGAGGGCACTAGCCCAGGTTGTGGGCCAAATCCCCAGTTGGGGGGCATGCAGGAGGAGGCCAATCATGGTCTTTCTCATTGATGTTTCTGTCTCTCTCTCCCTCTCCCTTCCTCTCTCTAAAATCAATAAAGAAAAAAAAAATTTTAAATGATCATTTAAAAAATAAATAAAAGTACCCCCCTCCAAAAAAAACATAAAAAACGGAAAACAGGGTAGAAATGTCAACAAAGGCTCCCTAAGGAAAAATGTGCATCCTTAACGCACTAATTTGAACACAAAAAAGTCAAATAAATGATCTAAACATTCAACAAGAAATCAGACACAGAATAAAAAAGTAATTCAAGGAAAGATAATGGTGCCCTGGCCGGTTTGGCTCAGTGGTTAGAGCGTCCGCCCTCAGACCAAAGAGTCCTGGGTTCAATTCCGACCAAGGGCACGTACCTCGGTTGAGGTTCGTCCCTGGCCCTGGTTGGGGTCCTGCAGAAGGCAACCTATCAATGTGACTCTCTCACATTGATGTTTCTCTCTCTATTTCTCTTCCTCCCTCCTTCCCACTCTATCTGAAGATAAACAGAAAAATATCAAGAAAGGATTAAAAAAAAAAAAAGATGATGGAGCCTAAAATAGTCCAAATCCTAGAAGCAGAGGGAATGGTGGTTGTCAGGGTTTTGGGGTTGAGAGAAAATGGGAAGATGTTGGTCAGAGTACAAATTTCACTTGTGCGAGATAAGTTGTGGAGACCTAATTACAGCGTGTCAACAGCAGTGCACGTGTAATATGAAATTTGTGAACTGCCTCTTGCATACCCCCAACTGAGGTCTTGGCCCACAACCTGGGCATGTGCCCTGACCAGGAATCAGACCAGCAACCTCTTGGTGCATGGGTCCACGCTCAACCACTGAGCCACACCGATGGGCTGGTGGACCTTAAGTGTCCTCACCACAGAGAAAGAAAATAGTACCATGTGCTGGATGTGATTATTTCACAGTGTACACATACATTAGAACATGAAGTTGTGCACCTTCAATATGTACAATTCCTATTTGTCAATCACACCTCAAAATAGGGGCTGCCTAAGGGAGCCAATGCCCTGGGACCCTGGGTCTCTGTAATTTTACTGCAATAGTTCTCCTAAGCCCTGGTCTGTGTGCCTCCGTTGGCTGAACGTCCTCCCACCTGCCGACGGGTCACCATTTCCATTTCGGGTCAGGGCACATGCCCAGGTTGCGGGCTTATTTCTCTCTCTCCCCCTGTTCTTTCCTATCTCTCTAAAACCAATAAAGACATTAAAAAATTAAATAAAATAGCATTAAAAAATTTTAAAGTTCTCTTTAAAAAGTGGAGGCTGGGCTTGAACAAACATGTTAAAAAGGAAACTGGCAACCCCAGTCACAGGTGTTCGCCAATCCATTCGTATTTTCTTTTATTTTAAAGTTTTCTCAAAAGAGATTTATATGTATATATATAAAATGAAATAAAACAATGAAGCAAACAAAAGAAGGAAGAGAAACAGGGACGTGGCTGACAGAGACCGGCCTGGGAGCGCCCGAGGCCGACGGGGGAGGAGGCGCACGGGGGCCGCGGCAGCGGACGGGAAGCCTGTCGGCATGAAGTGCCGGAGCTGCAGGCCCAGCGAAGAAGGAAATGCGGAGACCCGGGACCTGAAGGACCCGGCGGGAATCCGGGCGTCGGGGGCAGCTCGCGAGAGAAAGGCCGGCGACGCTGGGGGCGGGTTACCGTCGTCCGGGCCGGCGCGGGCCCAGGATGCAGAAGCTGCCCCGTGGGGCAACCTGGGGCGTCAGGTCGGGGGACGCCGAGCCAGGGGAGGAGGCCTTTCGGGGCCCAGGGCGGGAGGTGTGGCCGACGGCGGAGGGCAGTTCGCGCCTGGGAGGCCTGCCGCCAGCGCCCAGTCCGGCCCACACTCACCTCAGCGTTGCGGACCGGCGGCCGACCGGACACCGCCCTCCCTACCCGCCCTGCCAATCGAAACCAGCCGGAAGTGACGCCGCCCCGCCCCCTCGCATCCTGACCGCTCTGGGAGACGGCTCCCATGTCTCGGTGGCTAGACTACTCCAGGAAGGTAAGTGCAGTGCAACAAGTAGGGGACACTGCCACGATGTGGCGGTTGGGGAGCAGGCTTCGGAACGGAGGCAAGGGCGGGGCTTTGTCGACCAACTCCGAAGACCAGATTACAGTAATTCTTTTTCAGTAAAAACTCTCTAGTGAGCTCTGCTCAAGGCACTACAACTTTCTCTGTCACAGAGAAAGGCAGAGAACCACAACGTTCACCAGGGCCATGTGATCACCAAGTTAAGATACTTACTGGTCAAAGCCGTTTTTTTTTTAATCTTCACCCAAGGATATTTTTCCATTTATCTTCAGGTAGAGAGAGAAACATCGATGTGAGAGGGACACATTGACTAGTTGCCTCCCGCACGAACCCGACCAGGACCGGGGACGAACCGCAACCTAGGTATGTGCCCTTGGCTGGAATCAAACCCAGGACTCATTGGTCTGCAGCCAATGCTCTACCGCTGAGCCAAACTGGCCAGGGTTCAAAGCTGTTTGAGTTCAATCCACTTCCCCTACCCCCAACCCCTGTAAGTGGGCCCAGTGTCCATTATAACTGGACAAAGGGCCCCCTCTGTCACCCGACTGCTTCTACTGCAAACCCTCCCTGATGGCCAGTCTCTTGGCCAAGACACCAGGCCACCTTACAAGAAGGGAGTGCCTCCCATCTTCTCTGCTTATGTTTGAGATGTCATCCCTGCTGGGATGACTTCCCAGGTGTAGTGGATGGCCAAGAGCAGGTTGGGCTGTGGAAGGAAAGACATCCAGGAGGGTCCCTGCAGCTCAACTCACAGAACAATTCTGAGGTTACCAGTTCTCACGCAGTAATCAGGTAGGAGACTCCCAGCCAGTGCCTTCCACCAGTGGTCTGTAGGGCACCCACCTCAGCCTGCACAGTGAGTGCCCTGCAGTACCTTTCACACTGGCTCACAAGGAAAACACTGTGGGGAAGGAGTTCTTGGAAGCGAGCATCCTGATCCTAATTAACTGATGGGCCTCCACTCACATCGGTGCCTGCTCATCAGCATCTGCCGTGGTTCTGTCATCTTTGACAGAATTGTCACAAAATTTGAGAAGAGGTATCATTAGTTGTAGCCAAACAGCAAGCCCAGCTGTTATGAGAAACTCCCCGTCCTCTCATCCAGTTCCCCTGCTGTCCAACCTGTGGCTTCAGAGCAGCACTCACACTTTCACCTAAATTCTCCCACTGCTCAGGACAAGTTAACGAACACACGTGGGCTTCTCAGTTCCATGTGCTGGTGGGGTTCCAGGAAACAAGGTGTGATGGGACCAAGCACCCCCCCACCTCCTCTGCAGAGGTCCTCCCAGCAGGACCCTTCCCTCTGAAACCACGGGCAGTAACAGCTTAGTGGCAGGAGAACAAACTTTATTAAGCCCCCAGCCCTAGTTCTCTTTCTCCTGCACAGTCTTGGTTCCCCGTAGACGTCCAGTCCTGCGAGCAGCAATGAGACCCACTTTGCGGCCAGCAGGGGCATCTCTGCGGATAGTGGAGGGTTTGCCAATGTGCTGGTGGTTGCCACCTCCGAATGGATGCTCCACAGGCTGCAGGCAAAGGGAAGTGGTGTTAATGTGGGGGTGGCCCCAACCTATTTCAGGAGGGCTTGGGAAAGGGCAGGATCAACAGGCCTGTGCCTGTGAACCATCACCCAGATGCTCATATCAAATCCCCTACCAGAGAGGAGAGGAGATTCTAGGAAGGGATCTGCCTGGCCAGCCTCACAGCCCCTGTATCCAGAATACCCCTCACCGCCCATTTCTGGGCCACTTACGTTCATGGCCACACCCCGCACTCGTGGCCAGCAATTCCTCTTTGCTTTATACTTGTGGTAGGCACGGCCTGCCTTCAGGATAGGCTTGTCAATGCGGCCACCTCCGGCCACCACACCTGTTGGGGATTATCAGGCACTTCAGGAAGGTGCATCACACCCTCCCACCAGAGTATCCCCTGCCAGGTCTTTGCCAGCACCCCACCCCACGCACTAACCACGTTCTCTGTACTGTCATATAGCATCACAAAGTTCACAGAAGCTGCAGTAACACTTTGCAGCTATAGCCCAGCAGTAAGCCCTTTGCAGACTGTCAGTTGATAGCAAGTTTCTTCAGGCTCCACAGGGTGCCAAGCCAGACTTTTACTCACATCATCTGGAATGCCTATCTCAATCCAAGGCTCTCCAGGAAAGCCTCCACCCCCATGTCTGACACTAGGCAGGCAGGTCAATCTCGGAATCCCAACCCCAATTTAACAGCTGACCCAGTCTGTCACACCTCAGCCAATGTTGCTCATTCTTTGAACATACCCCTATAGAGCCTCCCCCATGCAGGACTGAGTTTGCCACAGGGCTTGAAAGTGTTGCCAAACAGCACAGTGAACAAACCTGGATGCAAATCCTTTTTAATCCTTGTGATGTTAAGGAAACCACACAAATCCAAATTATGGGAGAGTGCAGACAAGTTCCAGTAGGTTAAGCCCAGTTTCCTTCAACTCCCAACCAGCAGTGAAATTGGTACCACTATGCCCACTTTTCAAACGTTGTGGACTTAGAGGCTGTGTATGTGCTCATGCTTTACAGAGCCTACGCTTTAGTGGAGTAAAAAGTTAGGTTCCAGGGCCCAGGTCTACCTGCTGGCTGTTTACAAGGTACCCACAGCATTCAACTGTTGCCTGCCACTTACCGACCACAGCTCTGTTAGCAGAGGAAATGACCTTCTTGGAGCCTGAGGGCAGCTTCACTCGGGTCTTTTTGGTCTCGGGGTTGTGGGAGATGACAGTGGCATAGTTTCCCGAGGCTCGGGCCAGCTTGCCCCGGTCACCAGGCTTCTCCTCCAGACAACACACGATGGTGCCCTCAGGCATGGTGCCCACTGGGAGCACATTGCCAATGTTCAGCTGAGCTGCAAGAAGAGCAACACAGCGAGATGATGTCTTAACTACTGCTAACCAGAGGCAATGCACACCTGCTCCCTCCACACAGCACCCCAAAATGGCCAGCACAGCACTCCTCCATTCTGAGCACCCCACTGGCTACGTTTGGCCCAACAGGGCTCACTAAGTGACGCTTCTTCCTGGATGCCTGCCCTGCTTGACTTAGGATATGCACCTCCTCATGCAACCCCGTCCTCCCATCACAGGCCCGTCGCTTACCCTTCTTGCCGCAGTACACGAATTGGCCAGTGTGGATGCCTTCGGCGGCTATGAACAACTCCGTCCGCTTCTTAAACCGGTATGGATCCCGGAAGACCACCTTGGCCAGGGGCGCGCCGCGGCCTGGATCATGGATGATGTCCTGCGGGACGAAGAAACATGAGCGTAGGGTCCCTGCTGGGCGCCCTGTGGCCCCACCGCCCGGACCAGCGCCGCGCACCTTCACGATGCCCTTAATGTAGCCGTGCCTCTCCGCGAAGTCCACGGCGCGCAGACGCGCGGCGCCCTTGCGGTGTTTCACGTGCGCGCGGAACACGGAGCCAGCGCCCTTCCTCTGCCCACGAATCACGCGGCCCATGACGGCACTCTGGGGGAAGCTCACGGTCAGCGCCCAGGGTGCCCCAGCCACTCTCACCACCCGCCTTCATGGTCCCCTTTCCTCCGGCTCCTCCCTCCAGCCCCTGGGCCCCTCCGCGCTCCAGTCCCCGTCCGCAGACTCCGGTGTCATCTCAGGAGCCAGCCTGGGTCTTTCGCGGGGCCCAGGGCGGCGGATGGCAGCGGATGACATCGGGGCCGCAGCGCCGCAAATACAGCTTACCTGCTACTCAGCCCGGTCGAAAGAGGATACGCGGCGCTCGCGAGCCGCCTTATCTTCCGGGGCTGGGCCGAAAGCCACTTCAACTTCCGTGCAGGCGCTGCTGCCGCGAGCAAAGTGCACGACGGGACATGAAGTCCTACCCGGCGGCTGGGACGTCTGCGCAGGCGTACTGGGGTGATCGGCTCTTGGTGCCCAGAAGGTCGGGAGGAGAGTAGAGGGTCGCCCCACCCTCAGAGAGGCCTCCCGGACGGAGGGCATCGCCCACTGAGCAGCGGAGGAGGCCCAGAGGGGTTGAGTGGTTTAATTAGGGTCACGCTGCCCCCCACAGAGTGACTCACTCTGGGCGCGTGGAGGGGGGGGGGAGCTCTCACCGTCTTGGCCTGGTGAGGTCCCCTTTAAGGAAACGGGTAGAATCCGGCAACATGGTTTACAGTGACAAAAGCGGGGTGTGGACGACAGAGGGCAAATGTCCGACTCCTGCGGAGGAAGAGGGGCTGCCAGTCAGGAAATGGGAAGAGCAGAGCTGGGGGTTACGTGGCTCGGAAGGCAGGAGGGAGTGGGCAGGACACGCGCTGCTAACCGGAGGGACTGGGTGAGGGAACAGGACGACCCTGCCCAGAGCCTGTGGGGAGAGGTGGGGAGGTTGGAACCGGGAAAGGGAGCAGCTGGCGGTAGTTTGGGGGCACGTAGCTGTGGAGAGGGCGCTGCAGGGAATCATGGCCCTGCGGAGTGAGAGTGGTCCCTGGAGTTACAAGAACAGTAGGTGAGACCCCAGTCTGACTGAGAACTGTCAGGGAGGCCGTTACCTGGGCTGTGGGTGTGCAGACGGGGTTGTGGAGGGACCTCCAGCAAGGTACGGAGAGAGTGAGGGCAGGGTCAGTTTTTTTTGTTTTTTGTTTTTTTAATTTAAATAATAGTTAGCCCATGGCTGGTGTGGCTCCGCAGTTAGAGCACCGGCCTGCAGACCAAAGGGTCGCGGGAGGCAACCAACTGATGTGCCTCTCTCTCCCTCTCTTCCACTCTTTAAAAAAAAAAAAAAAATCAATGGAAAAATATCCTTGAGTGAGTATTACCAAAAAATAAATAAACAAAACAGTCAATTTTTTTCTGGCTGGGTAGCTAAGTTGATTAGAGCATCATCCCCATACGCCAAACATGGATTGGGGTTCCATCCCCGATCAGTGTACATGTAAGGTTCAACCAATGAATGCATAAATAAGGGGAACAGCAAATGGATGTTTCTCTCTCCCCCCTTCTCTCTCTCTCTCTCAAATCAATAAAGAAAAAAAGTTTGAAATATATAGTCCATTTTATTCTCCTTAAACCACAAAATAGAGTGAGTCTTTGAAAGAGAATTTCTAAGTGTGTCTTGTGTTTTATTTATTTTTATTTTTTAATCCTCACCCCAGGACATTTTTGCATTTATCTTCAGATAGAGCGGGAGGGAGAGTGGGGAGGAAGAGAGAGAGAAACATCAATTTGAGAGAGACACATCCACTGATTGCCTCCCACCCCAACCCGGTCCAGGGACCAATCGGAACCGAGGTACGTGCCTTTAGCGGAACCGAACTGGGGAGTCTCTGGTCCGCGGGCGGATGCCCTAACCGCTGAGCCAAACTGGCCAGGGCTGAAAGAGAATTTCTTTCCGGGGGCTCTGGCCCCGCCCCTTCCCTGGGCTTTGCCCGCCCCAGGCTCTGGCCCGGCCCCTCGCTGGATTCCGCCCTCCCCAAACTCTGCTTCGTGCTCTCCTCGGGCCCTGACCCCGCCCTCCAGTGACTCCCGCCTTGCCCTGTCTCTAGGATTCACTCCCGACCTTTATCGACTCTGGCCCCGCCCCTTCCCTGGGCTTTCCCCGCCCCAGACTGTGGCCCCGCCCCACCCCAGACTCCTCCTCCGCCCTTCCAGGGCTTTGTCCTTTCCCTTAGCTCTGGTCCCTCCCCTTCTCCGGCGCCCGGGCTGCAGAGCTGGGAACCACTGAGACGGCCGAGCCTCCAAGCCGCCCAGAAGGCCCGGAAGTCTGTGGGACGGAGCGGGCGCTGGCGTCGAGGCCCGTTTCCGACGTCTTAGCGAGTTTCGAGCCTCCGGCGGTCTTCGGGGAGGGTGAGTCGAGGCGGCGACCGCGCCCTCAGGCGGAGTGCCGCGGCGGACCCCAGTGTGCGTCCGCCTGCGGCGCTGCGGGCCCCGCGTGCCCCGGCCTCTGGGCCAGGGAGATCGTGAGGCGCGGGCGGCATAGAGAGGCCGTGAGCGCCTGCGGAGAAGGTGGTGGAGCCGCGGCAGCCCTGCCTGCGGAGGCGGGAGGCGTTTGGCTGAGTCCTGCAGGTTCCAGTGCGGCCTTCCCGCCAGCCTGCTCCAGAGGGATCCTTGGTTCTCCTTCCTGCATAGCCATCCCTTTCAAGGGCCCTCATTTCCCCTCACGTACAGCCCCTGGGAGACCTAACTTAGTCACTGTCTTAAAGGGCTGTGCCTTGCGTGGGTAGAAAGTTTGCCTTCTCTGAATGATGACTGCCTCTCAGGGCTACCCTCCTCTACTAAGGACCAGGATCTGGCGCTGCCCGACAGTGGTCACTTCTGCCCGGACAGCCTTGCTGTGCACACGGCCAGGGGCGTCCACACGCAAGCCACTTTCTGACCCAAAAGCTCCACTAGGAAACCCGCTCCTCATTCTGACCTACCAGGGAGACCCATGGGGAGAGGACCAAGTTTATGTAGGGGCATTCTTGTATCCCTTTCTCTTTTCCCGGCGATTCATTGTCAGGCTCCTGACTACTCCGACCTCCATTCACACCATGCTTTGCCTTGCTGCCTGTGATCCAGCCCTACTGGCTCATTCAGCCTATTCCTTCTTGCCTCAGCCCCTTTGCACATGCTGTGCCTGCTGCCTGGAGTGCCTCCCCCTCCTCCACCTCCTTGGCCTAGTTAGCTCCTCTGGGAAGTGACCCATCAGACTAAGTCAGGGTTTCCTAGTTTAAATGCTTTCAGAGTTCCTTGTACTTTGGTGCCATCACGGTTGTCATTTTGCATTTATTTGTGTGGTTACTTAACTGTTTCCTCCACTAGAGTGTGCTTTGTGAAGGCAGAGACCTTGTGCATTGTCTACTGCTGCATCCTATTGCTTGGTTGAGCACCTGTTGCACATGGCAACCACCCCTTAAGTGTTCATGGAGTTATTCACAACCACCTCATGCTCTGAAAGATGAACGAAGCCTCAGGGGGCAGATGCTCAAGTGCTGTGGCTGCTTTGGTTTCATCCTGTGTCCCTGCCAAAGAATATCTGGGGGTGGAGGTAAAGGATCAGAGAACACAGTGCCCCCTGGATTAACCTGGTAGTCTGGGGTGGGGGGTCCTCCAACATCCTGACCTCTGACTCTTTCACAACTGTCAACAGGTCTCTCAGCCAGGACACATGGATGCTCACCCACCGAGCCTCATGGTAGGAGTCTAACTGCCTTCATTTCCTCACTCGTCCTGTGAGGGTTCTGCTGCCTCCTCTGGGTACCCACCCTGCCCACTGTGCCTGAGCCTAGACCCTGCCTTGTTCCTTTGCTGTGGCCCTTGCCAGACCCTGGCATGCCCATCCCCAAGGTAGTGAGCAAACCCCTGCCCGGACTCAGGACTCAGGCCCACCTGAGACTCTCCAGGGAAGGGTTGTAGGTCCTTGGTCTGGGTTCCTCCCCTTCTCCATGCTGCCCCTCCTCTTGATTTTAGAGCCAAAGGGGCCTGGTGACTGTCTTGCCCAACCCTGTGTTGCATGTACCTGAGATACACCATTAGGTGGCCCCAGAATGGGGCTGGCACCCAGGGGTTCCTGGAGTGCTGGTGTGTGTCCTTTCAGGAGGCAGTGACATTTGGTGATGTGGCTGTGCACTTCTCGCGGGAGGAGTGGCAGTGTCTGGACCCTGGACAGAGGGCCCTCTACAAGGAGGTGATGCTGGAGAACCACAGCAGTGTTGCTGGACTAGGTGAGGCTGTACCTCAGGACCCCTCCCTTTGCATCATAGATCAGCACCCACCTATCCAGACCTCTGTCAGAGCCGGGTATATGGAGGCTTTGTGGTAAGGTCCTGACCCCCAGATGGATCATGGTGAGCCAGTTAGGCTCCTAGCTTTGTTCATATCACATGATTTAATCCTCCCAGGGTAAGTGGACTTCTAGGAGGTAACAAAGCTTCCTTTTTGTCTGGGCTAAAAGATTAACTTGTAAGAAATAGAATCCAAACTAGAAACAGCTTTTTCTGGCTATCTTTTTTTTAACTTTTGGAGGAACTCATATAGATGGAATTAGTTGAACCATTCAAGGTTTTGTTATAATTTCCTGTAAAACCACCTTGGCTCTGGGGGAAGCCCTTCCTTTTCTTTTCTTTCATGATCCATGGTTGACAAGCTTGTGAGTTTCTCCTTGTGCCACTTTTGTCTTTTCTAGTTTTTCTACAAGTTTATCTATTCATTTGGGTTTTCAGGGTTTTTTTTTTTTCTTTATTGATTTTAGAGAGAGAGGGAGAGAGAGATAGAAACATTGATGAGAGAGAATATCAATCCCCCCCCCCCCCCGCCCCGGGGATTTGGCCCACAACCTGGGCATGTGCCCTGACCGGGAATCAAATCGGCGATCCCTTAGTGCATGGGTCGAAGCTCAATCACTGAGCCACACCAGCCAGGCAGGTTTTCAATTTTTTATGTATTTGTTCATAATACTCTTTGTCTTTATTTGTAATCTCTGTTATGTCTGCAGCTGTTCCCTTATGTAAGTTTTTGGCAGTATGTTGATTGGTTTTGCCCCAGGACTGTTTATTCATCTTTTCAAAGAGCCAGCTTTTGGGGAGTGGTGTGTGGGGGTCCTTGTTCTTTATTTCACTGAATCCTGCCCTGCCTTTATTCTTTCCTTCCTTTGTGTTTGTGTTTGCTGTGTTGTTTCTAATTTCTTGAACTTAATGTTTACCTCATTTGTGTTTTATTATTCTTATTTCTAGTAAATGTATTTGAAAACTTAAACTTCTGTCTTTACGTACTGCTTCAGCTGCATCCTACAATTTTTAACTAAGTAAATACAGTTGCCAGTCAGTAATTCGTTACTGAATCTCCAAGTGGCTAATAGTCTTGAGCTGCCTGTTGTGGTTACTTTCATGCCCCCTTGTATTTCGGTTTTTCGGTATTCTGGGGTCCTGTGGACTGCACCTTGATCCCTTCAAGGCTGGCACAAGGATTGTTTCTCTGATTTTTCCATGTGTGCTTAGAGAGAATATGTGTTTCCTGTTCAGTGTGGGGTCCTACCTGCACTTGAAGCCTTCAACCTGGGATCTCTCTGCCTGCCCTTCTCCAACCCCACAACAAGAAACCTGAGGGAAGCTCCATCCACAGGGCCCTTGGATGGGCTGGGAGCTCACCACACTGCCGCCCCACAGCACGGGGCTGGTGGAAGGAGGGTGCACAGTGGGCGCCCACAGGTCTCCACCACTCCCCAGGCTGCCTATGCCCTCTTGCTTTGTGCAGGGATACAAGACTGGGGGCAACCAGGTGAGGATTGGACCTCATTGCCTTCTGATTTAAAATCTGTTTTATTTGTTCTTTTTTTTTTAATCCTCACCTGAGGATATTTTTCTATTGATTTTCAGATAAAGTGGGAAGGAGGGAGAGAAAGAGAGAGAGAGAGAAACATCGATGTGAGAGAGACACATTGATTGGTTGCCTCCCACACGACCCCAACTGGGGCTGGGGATCAAACCACAACCGAGGTACGTGCCCTTGACTGAATTGATCCCGAGACTCTTTGGTCTGCGGGCCAATGTTCTCACTGCTGAGCCAAACTGGCCAGGACTGTTCTTTTTATTTTATTTTTAAATTTTTATTTATTGATTTTTAGAGAAAGAGGAACATTGATTTGTTGTTTCACATATTTACACATTCATTGGTTGATTCTTGTATGTACGCTGACCAGGGATTGAACCTGCAACCTTGGCATATCAGGACAGTGCTCTAACCAATTGAACTACCCACCCAGGGTGTTTTTTTCTTTTTTTGTTAATCCTCACCCAAGGATATTTTTCCATTGCTTTTTAGATAGAGTGGAAGGGAGAGAAAGAGGGAGGGAGGGAGGAAGGGAGGCAGGGAGAGAGAGAGAGAGAGAGAGAGAGAGAGAGAGAGAGAGAGAGAGAGAGAAACATCGGTGTGAGAGAGACACATGGACTGGTTGCCTCCTGCATGACACTGACCAGGGCGGGGGATCAAACCAGCAACCCAGGTACGTGCCTTTGACCGGGAATCGAACCCACTATCCTTTGGTCCAAGGGCTGATGTTGTAACCACTGAGCCAAGCCTGCCAGGGCTTTTAAAAATTTTTTATTAATCTACATTTTTCCATCTATTTTTAGAGAGAGTGGAAGGGAGTGAGAGAGAGAAACATCAATGTAAGAGAGACACACCGATTGGTTGCCTCACACACGACCCTTACTGGGGTTGGGGATCGAACCCACAACCCAGGCACGCACCATTGACCGGGAATTGAACCCAAGACCCTTTGGTCTGCGAGCTGACGTTCCAACTGCTGAGCCATACTGGACTGGGCTTCTTCTTTTCTTTATTTTTTTTAAAAATAAGAGTTTATTGCCCTGGCCAGTTTGGCTCAGCGGTTAGAGCGTCGGCCTGCGGTCCAGAGAGACCCGGGTTTGGTTCCCGCTAAGGGCATGTACTTCGGTTGCAGTTTGTCCCTGGCCCTGGTTGGTCGTGCGGGTGGCAGCCACTCGATGTGTCCCTTCACGTCGATGTTTCTCTCTCTCTCTCTCTCCCTCCCAATCTATCTGAACAAAAAATGAAAAAATGTCCTCGGGTGAGGATAAACAAACAAAAAAAAGAGTTTATTTGCACTGAACTGGTGGCCTATGCTGAAAAACAAGGTCTTAAATGCTCCTATCTTATTCCTTAATCACCTCTACCTCTTGGAGTGTTCCTGCCTTCTGAACTGAAGGGCAGTGCCTGGCTTTTCTCTTCTTGGGTAGAGTGGCCTCTTCTTGGCAAACTCTTGGGTGACAGGGTCCCCTGGCGGTCTTGGCCTTGAAGCAGAAGGGGATGGGCTGGGAGTCCAGGCATCCCTTGCTGTCTAGCTTCAGAAGCTGGACTGAACCAGACAAAGAGGGCCCCTGTGCCCAGATTCTTACCCTATGATGTTCCCTTTAGAGACTCTGCCTGTACCCCAGCAGCCTCCCGCTCCTTTATTCCTGGAAACCAGGGAACACTGAGCCCTGGGCTATGTTCCCAGCAACACCAATGTCCTTTCCTTTATTACCTTGACAGCAGGATTTCTGCTCTTCAAGCCAGAGCTGATCTCCCGGCTGGAGCAGGGGCAGGAGCCGTGGGTCCTCGACCTGCAGGGAACAGAGGGGAGAGAGGCACCAAGGACCCCCCAGACAGGTGAGGCTTGGTCCTGTAGCAGAGAATCTGTGCCCAGGGAAGCGGACCCCAGGGATCACCATGGGAGTTTGTTTTTAAACTACATTTTATTTAGTTTCTAATCTTACCAATATTCTTATTAAGCAAAAATACACATGTGGATGCAAGAAGCAATAAACTTGGTTCTGAGTAGCCTCTCAGGTGAACATCACATCATTGGAACCATTGCGATCCCTGCACAGCTTCTTAGGATCCTGGGGGACCCCAGCCTGTCAGTTCAGGCTCCGGGTCTGCCATAACAAAGCACCACAGACTGGAGGTTTGAATCAACAAAGATTAATGTCTCATAGTCCTGGGGCCAGAGGTCCAAAATCAAGGCATTGGCAGGGTTGTGACCCCTCTGAAACCTGTAGGGGAGGATCCTTCCTGCCTCTTCCAGCTTCTGGTGTCCCCAGGTGTTCCTCTGCCTGTGGATGCATCACCCCAGTCCTCCGTGTCACAGCGTATTCTGCTTGTGTCTCTGTCTTTCCAGGGACACCAGTCATATTAGGGCCCTCCATACTTCAGTGTGACCTCATCTGATCTAACTCCATCTCCACAGTCCTGTTTATAAATAAGTTCATATTCTGAGATCCTGGGCTGGAGCTTCAACACACCTTTTTTTGGGCACAGAGAGCTCATAACAGGGACCTTCCTATTCAAGCCCCTTTCTGACTCTTCTTCAGAAGGAGTAAAGGGCCAGACTGGCCTGGTTAAGACCCAACTCCCATGGAACATTTCCAAGGTGGAGGGAGATTTCAAAGAGGGCACCATGGCAGGAGAGCCAGCTGGAGTTGGCAGAACTCCTCAGTCGTTCATATGCAGTTGATGGTCTTCCTAGTGGTTAGGTGACAAGAAGACATCCATGTGATGAGACCTAGAGCTGCTCGCAGACCTGAGCGCTCAGGCAGAGGACAGACTCGTGGATGGAAATTTGTGGAACATGTTAGAAAACGTAAATGCCCGAGATGTGATTTTGTCTGTTGGTGCAGCGGATATCCCAGGATCCTCCTGGTGGCATGAGAGGGCAGGACCTACAGCTGCCTCCATCACAGCCACCCCTGTCCCTGGACTAAAGGCCCCCTGAGGGCTCCATGGACAGTTTCAGGACAGAATTTAGTCCAAGTGACCAACTGCAGTAGTTCAGAGATCACCAAGAGCTAATTCAGCTTCCACTTGCTTGGAGGTGAAGGAGCACCAGGGGGCATGATGGATAATAGAAGGGGAAGAGTGGGTCCATGTGACACCACCTGGGCTTACTGACGGGCCCTGCCCTTGGGCATTGGCTGGAACAAGCATTCGTGAATTTTCTCAGGTGGGTGCTTTAAAGGGGTTGTAGTCATCCTTGGGATGCAGCTTCGAACTGTTAGAAGCCACACTAGTGTTTTGTCTTTACACACTAAAGGGGAGGCCTGGTCGAACGAGGCTCAGAGGAGCCTAGCTGGACTGGTCAGGAGAGGGTCTTTGTCAGAGGAGCCGTCACTGGTAAGTGGGGACAGGAAGAGATGGGCTGTACAGCGTGTAGGTGTCATGTGGACCTGAAGGGAGGGAATGTGTGCGTGCAGAGCCAGAGAGGAGGCTGCTGGCTGTGGAATGCTGTTGGTGAGTGTCATATAGGGAGGCGAGGCCTTTGTAATGTAATCACTGCTTAGAGACTTGGCTACAGGAGAGAGGGAGGCGGACTCCAGGGCAGCCAGGTGGGTTTGCAGTGTCCTCGTCTGGCAGCAGTGCTGTGGCCGCCTAACCACAGCAGGAGGCCCAGGGCTCATGGCTGGCCTGGCAGTGCAGGCACCCTTGACTACCTTTCTGTGGCTGTTCACGGGGCTCTGCATTACAGCAGCAGGCAGAGGAGAGCAGTACTTGTCCATTTTCTCATCTCCATGGCCGCTTCTAGCCCTGTTGAAGGAGCAGGTTTGCCAAGGTCATTTGTGCAGAGAAAGAGAAACAGTGAGGACCAGGCAGGAGATGTCCCATGTCTTAAGGGCAAAGAGGTGTTGAAAGGGTGTGTGTGTGGGGAAACAGACCTGGGTTCATTCCTGAGTCTCATTAGCTGTGTGACCATGGGTGAGTTACTTAACCTCTCTGAACCACAAGCCCCTTATCCACTACTGACCTCACTGGGTTGTCATGAAGGATGGAGCAGGAACTGTCATTTTGCACAGATACTCAGTGCATGCAACCCCTTCCATACGCCAGGACTGACAGAGAGATGGGTCACCATAGCTAGAGACAGCACTAATGTGAGCAGCCAGTGGAGCCCTATCACTGGGCCCTGGGTTTCACTGGACAGCACTGGGCTGGTCATGACCCTGGATGTGATTAGGGATGATGGGGTCTGACTTCAGCAAAGGCATTTCCTGGGATTACAGAGTAGGAAGGAGGCTGACACTTAGGTGGAGAGTCCAGAGGGAAAGTGGATGTCAGGAAGGCCTTGTGGAGGCAGGTGGGGTAGGCAGACCCCCCTCAGAAACCCACAGGAAGGAGAAGTCCATATGGAGAAGGTGAGGGGCAGACTGGCAAGGGACACGGTCAGGTGTGAGTTGGAGGGAGTGGCCTGCTGTCTGCTGGGGCAAGCAGAGTTCTGGCCCTGGGTCCCACTCAGGAGCCCATCCAGGGGACAGACCAGTGCCCAGCCCTTCGGCCTCATCGTTGTATGCCTTTCCGTAGCTCTCCTGCCTCATCTTGCTCAGCAGCTGCCCATCCATCTGTCTATAGTTTAAAATCCTTCTTTCCTCCTCACTCTCCACCTCATCAGCCTAATCCCACCTCTTGCTAAACCCCCACCCTCTCAGGCTCACTTTCTTCTTTTTTTTAATCTTCAACCAAGGATATTGTTCCATTGATTTTTTTTTTTTTTTTTTTTTTTTTTTTTAGATAGAGTGGGAGGGCCCTGGCGGTTTGGGCTCAGCGGTAGAGCATCGGCCCACGGACCAATGAGTTGTGGGTTCGATTCTGGCCAAGGGCATGTACCTCAGTTGCAGTTCGTCCCCAGCCCTGGTCGGGGTCATGCGGGAGGCAACCGGTCGATGTGTTCCTCTCATGTCGATGTTTCTCTACCTCTCACTCCATCTAAAGATAAATAGAAAAATATCCTAGGGTGAGGATTAAAAAAAAGAGTGGGAGGGAAGAAAGGAGAAAGAGAGAGAAACATTGATATGAGAGAGAGACATTGATTGGTTGCCTCCTGCATGACCCTGACTGGACTGGGGATCGAACCCATGACTCTTTGGTCTGCAGGCCGATGCTCCAGTTGCTGAGCCAAACCAGCCAGAGCTCACTTTCTTTGTAGACTTTTCCTCACACTGTTTTGCCACAGGATGAACCTCTGCTGACATAGCCCTCTTGTAGGAGGGTAGGTTTTAGCATTCAGTCATGTACACTGTGGTTGAATGAATGTGTAAAGCAAAAATTGTGAATGAAACCAAATTTTGCTAACTATCAAAGGTGTCAACTTTTCATAGTGTCTTTGCATGTGGGGTGTCCTGGGAAGGAGCTCCATTCCTAGGGATGACCCCCACCCTAGCCTCTGTCCTTTCTCTGAGCTCAGGAGAAGGAGTTTTGTCCTGCCTGTGTATTTCAGATTCTACGATAAGTATTGATGGTGAGCAGGCCGGTGAAGATGTGCACATGCTGAAATCAGAATCCCTGGCTGCAGTGGTCAAAACCCCCCTTCAGGATTCTCCTCAGAGTCCTGGCTTCAGAAACACCTCTGATTCTGAGGTCTGGCCAGAGAGTAAGCTCAGCTCTCTTTTCCAGAAACACCACTTGCACATGGTGAGTCCCAGGAAGACCTCCCCCATGGAGGATGTGCAGGGACGTGGTGGCCTGGGGTGTCAGCCTGGGAAAAGTCAGGGGGTTGCTGCAGATAGGCTATCCCAAAGGTGCGAGGTGTGTGGCAGGAGTTTCAGATTCATGGCTCTGCCTCAGGAAGTCAGTGTACAGAAGAAAACTAACAGATGTCAGGAGTGCCAGAAAAAGTTCTCTGATTGCTTACAGGGGAAATATCAAAGTAGTTGCCGTGGAGAGAAGCCGTATGAGTGTGAGGAATGTGGGAAAGTCTTCAGGTTGTGTTCACAGCTTAATCAGCATCAGAGAATCCACACTGGAGAGAAACCATTCAAATGCATCGAGTGTGGAAAAGCCTTCCGCCTGAGCTCAAAACTTATTCAGCATCAAAGAATTCATACTGGAGAGAAGCCCTACAGGTGTGAGGAGTGTGGGAAAGCCTTTGGTCAGAGCTCCAGCCTTATCCACCATCAGAGGGTGCACACAGGAGAGAGGCCCTATGGCTGTCGTGAGTGCGGGAAGGCCTTCAGCCAGCAGTCTCAGTTGGTCAGACACCAGAGGACTCACACTGGAGAGAGGCCCTACTTGTGCCAGGAGTGTGGGAAGGCCTTCAGCCAGAGCTCAACCCTGGCTCAGCACCAGCGGATGCACGCTGGGGAAAAGCCTCCAGTTCCAAGAACCCTGGATGGTGCCAGCCTTGTTGCCCACCAGAGAATCCACGCTGCAGAGAAACCGTTTAAGTGTGATGAGTGTGGGAAGGCTTTCAGGTGGGTCTCTCGCCTTAGTCAGCATCAGCTGACTCATACTGGAGAGAAACCATATAAATGCAACAAGTGTGTGAAAGCCTTTGGTTGTAGCTCACGGCTTATTCGCCACCAAAGAACTCACACTGGAGAAAAACCATTCAAATGTGATGAGTGTGGGAAGGGATTTGTCCAGGGCTCACATCTAATTCAGCATCAGAGAATTCACACCGGAGAGAAACCCTATGAGTGTAGTGACTGTGGAAAAGCCTTCAGCCAGAGCTCAAGCCTCATTTACCATCAGAGGATCCACAAGGGAGAGAAGCCCTATGAGTGCCTGGAATGCGGAAAAGCCTTCAGTATGAGCACACAGCTCACAATCCATCAGAGGGTTCACACTGGGGAGAGGCCCTATAAATGTGGTGAGTGCGGGAAAGCCTTCAGTCAGAACTCAACCCTTTTCCAACACCAGATAATTCATGCTGGAGTGAAGCCCTATGGATGCAGTGAGTGTGGGAAAGCCTTCAGTCGGAGTTCGTACCTTATTGAGCACCAGAGGATTCACACACGAGCCCAGTGGTACCACGAATATGGGGGCACCCTGGAGGGTTCTACCCATGTGAGCCGTAAAAAAGTTAGCACTGTAAAGAAACTACATAAATGTAATGAATGTGAGAAAATATTCAGATGGCGCTCGCATCTAATTATACATCAGAGGATTCATACTGGAGAGAAACCTTATAAATGTAACGAATGTGGCAAAGCCTTTAATCGGAGCTCAAGGCTCACTCAGCATCAAAAGATTCATATGGGATAGACCATTCACCTCTGTAAATGTGTGTAAGTGGGAATAAACCCACAGCCTTAACCTACTTATTTTATATGGAGGATTGTTGACACTGACAAGTTAGAATGTTGGTAATGATTCAGAATTGCTTTCTTAAGAATATCCAAGTTCATACAAAGTGTGTGTTTATTTGCTGGAATTTTGACCTTATCCCACTCGGTAAAGGCTGTGCCCCTTGCATCAGGGTGCCCATGTGTAGAGTTCTTAGTGCACAGAGGGAATACCCCAGGTCCTGCAGCTGAGACCTGAGAAGTCCTTGAGCTATGCCAGACGAGATGCTCAGTGTCTTCAGCACCAGTTACTCAGACTGGCTTCAGCAAGGATGTGTGAGCTTGTGTGCACATAAGCCCAGAAGAGAAGTGTCTGAAATTCCTTTCTGCCTTCACTTGACTCCTTTTCTTTAAACCTCTTCCCCCATCAGCAGCCCAGGCATGCAGTCACCCGGGGTCAACTTGAGTTTCCGTATGGGTCAGCCACTCTGGTTAATCTGACCTACAGGCTGGGACCATGCACTTTGTCTCACAGAGCATCTAATTAAGGCCTGGAGGCCACTGGATGAGGTGGACTTGCAGCATTGACCCTAGCCCTGCCCAGGGTCCTGGACTCACCAGCCATGAGTGAGTCTTGGGGCCAGGAGTCCTGCTTGGACAGGCTGCTGCCCAGGGCCACCCACTCAAGACCTGCTGACCTTTGGTGCCATTGCCATAATCACAGGGGCAATATTTGAGAGACCCCACCCCCATCCCATTGGAGAGGCCCATTTCTCCCACATGTGGACAGGTAGCCCAGAGGGACACAGGTCACTTCAGCATCTGTTGTGACACTTGATTTGGGTCACTATCACACTGGTTTAGTCAAGCCCATGGGCAGGTCCCCAAGATCTTGCTGCTTCCATCACTGTGCATGGCATAGCCTGTAGCAGGCTGTGGATTTGTGTCAGGTGAAAGAAGTGCTTGTTGGTCCCTGTGTTTGCACCAGGAGGTTCCCGAGCTTTCTGCTAGTGTTGGGAGCAGTGGAGTTTGAGATGGTCGAGCTCATGTGAGTTTGTTTTTACAGCATGTGGGTGGGGGTCTCAACCTGCAGCTGGTCAGCTTGATCGCCCGCTGCTGCTGCTTACCCAGTGCAGTGTGTGACATGTCCCCCACCTGGTGCCAGGACACCATGAAATCGGTGTGCCCTCCTCTCCAGTCATCCGTGCTCCACCCAGAACTTGTGTCTGGAAGGGTCAGTGCCAGAGGACCAGGGACTTCTGTACATTGTGCAGAAGTTATGCTCATTGTGTCCCCGCCTTGGTTGCTGTGTTCGACCAGCTGGTAACTGCCAGTACATCTGGACAGGTGAGCCCAATCTGAAAGGGCCATAAATGTTTAGGCTCTCACCCAACAGTGGATTGAGAACCATGGTGCTGAGTGGACAGGGCACACTTCTGCCATCTGTTGGCACTTGGTACTGTTGTGCGCTGGAGGGCCTCTCCATTGGACCCCACCTCCCTTGCCTCCTAGGTAATGAGGGACAAAGGGATGGGCAGAGGGTTATATGGACTCTTCCATATCCATCCTGGGCACGATACTCTTTCTTTCCCCTAACAGTGACTGCAGGCCAGCAAGAAGGCCAGAGGCTTTCACCTTAAATCCACTTCAGCACCTGAATCTCTGGACAGCTGTGGTCCTGGATCAGGGACTAGTGAACTATGGCCTGTGGGCCAAACCCAGTCCACAGCCTGCTTTTGTGTTAACCAAACACCGAAGCCATTAGATTGGGTGGCTCGAATACCTCCATACCTACCAAGCTGACCAAAAGCTAAGTCAGTCAGTTCCTGTAAATGCATCTGTCACAGCCAACCAGGCTTCCCAAATAAGGCAACTGCTAAGCTGTAGCCAATCAGATTTCCATGCTTTGTTTCTGCATCTTCTCTATAAAAACCTCTCCAGTTCTCCACAGACCACTGGGTTTGGTGTTGCCTGGTCCCAATCCATGTTTGCTCAAGTAAACTCTTCAAAATTTTAATGTACCTCATTTACCTTTTAGCAGAGCTAAGAATGGTTTTTACATTTTTAAATGGTTGACAGGGGAAACAGACTATTTTGTGACATTGGAAAATTATATTGAAGTCAAATTTTAGTGTGACCAAATAAAGTTTACTGGAACACAGCTGGCTCACTTGTTTGCATGTAGCCTCTAACCGCTTTTTCATTATAAGAGTCAAGTTCATCACATAGTCCGTGTTGCCTCATTAACTTGATTAACACCCGAAGGCCCTCCAGTCATTGAGAAATTAGTTTTCTTCTTAGCGGTTAGTGTGGTTTGTTCACTAAAATGTACCAATAACTTCAGTAGCAATAATCCCAAGTCCTACACTCCAATCAAGAACACCAGCTGCAGAAGTACGTACAGGAGGAGACTCTTAGTTGCATCCACGTGAAAAAGGTGTGTGTCACCAGTGGGCTGCTGGGCAGGACCCTTTCAATTCAAACCACTGTGCAGGTGTGAGGTCCAGGAGACTGCTGCAGAAAGGAGGGGTCCTGGGCTACTGTGGGGCTGTGCAAGTTGTGGAATATTCTCTCCTTTCAAGCTACACTTTCCAATTGGACTTCAGTAAATATGATAAACTCATTTTAAGGATTTCCAGCACTGTTTCAGAGTAGGTTTTAAAATACTCTGGACTTTTCCTTTTGGAGTCAATAAATTAAACCCATAATCTTGAGCTGAAATTGCTTTTATTCTATTACTAAACTTTATGACATTGGATTGTAACTATTTTGAGGTTTGTGGAAGCTTCACAGTGTTGAGGGGGAGGGCAGAGCCCAGGTGGATTCACTCACAGCCCAGGAAATGTTTGTTGAAGGATGAATGATGCCTTTGGGAAGTATCCAGGTTTTGAAGTCCAGAAGTCAGAGGCCCACAGAAGAGAAATGAGCACCAAGAGCTTCCACAGAGATCAAAGTAAGGTCAACACAACTGAAAGGCAATTTTCCAGGCACATCATTTTCTGTGCAAGGCCTGTGCCAGTCTGGGAACAAAGGTTTGGACAAGGTCAGCCCCTGCCCACAAGTCCAGGTCCATGGCTGCCCAAGTCACCCCAGGTGAGCTGGGCCAAGGGAGCTGTAATAGAGCAGCCACCTGATTTTGCATGGTTCTGGAGCTAAGAATGTGTTTTTTGTTTTTTATTGATTTGAGAGAGACAGACATCGATTTGTTGTTCCACTTATTCATGCATTCATTGGTTGATTCTTGTATGTGCCCTGACCAGGGATCAATCTGCAACCTTGGCATATCGGAACTACACTTTAACCAACTGGGCTACCAAACTGAAAAAAAAAACAACTATTTTTGTTTTTTAAGAATAGTTTTTAGCCCTGGCCAGTTTGACTCGGCGGTTAGAGCATCGGCCGCGGACCAGAGAGGCCCGGGTTCAGTTCCCGCTAAGGGCACGTATCTCGGCTGCAGTTTGTCCCCGGCCCAGTTGGGGTCGTGTGGGTGGCAACCAGTCGATGTGTCTCTCTCACATCAATGTTTCTCTCTCTCTCTCTGCCTCCTTCTCCCCCTCCCGCTCTATCTGAAGATAAATGCAAAAATGTCCTCGGGTGAGGATAAAAAAAAAAATACAAAAAGAATAGTTTTTAAACGGTTGAAAAGTATTTTGTGACACATAAAGTGAAAATTTAAATGTCTGTAAAAAGCTTTTATTGGAATGTAATCATGTCCACTTGTTAACATATTGTCTCTGCTTTCAAGCTGTGGTTCCAGAGCTTAAAGATGCTTTATGACCGGAGAGCTAAAGTACTGTCTGGCCCTTTATAAAAATGTTCTCCGAGCCCTGGGCTACAGGATGAGAAGGGCCCTCTGCTGGCCTGCAAGTCTGTGCTACCTGCTCCCAGCCTTCTGGCCACAGGGCCACTTTGGAGGGAAGGTTTGCCCCGGAGCTGCTGTGGGAAGGGCAGCACAGTCAGGGCCACCATGTTTGGTCTACGAAGGATGTAGAACAATGTCCCAATGGAGAACAATGTCCCGATGTTCCTAGCCATATGACAAAAGGAACAGACTGTCTTTTGGTGGGGGGAGGGAAGTCTAGTGCGTGAGCAGAGCACTGTGCCTCACCTGGAACCTCATGAGGGTGGAGAGGGGAGCAAATAGCATGTGACCAAAAGCTGTGCCTCAGAAAGGCCCAGGACCCCCCACCCCCACCCCCGCCTCCAAGAATCTGCTGACCTTCCTCAGACCCTCCTTGGAGTGGACTACCAGAGTAGACACACCAACAGGGCCATGGAGACAGCCAGGCAACCCCAGCTGGGTGCACAAGGGTTCTCTGTGGCCTGGTGGGCAGAGAACGGGTGTGCAAATCCCAGTGCTTGCCTACCTCTAGATGCCAGCAGTTCAGAGCCTGTCTGCCCACCCCTTGCTGTGGGGGCTGCTGAGAGGCTCAAGGTAGTTTCCGAGCGACAGCCCCGTCCTCCCTCCAGTCTGCAACACCAGGGTGGCCTGGAAGGCACCTTTCCTCACTACCACCAGGTGCATGATTTAGAACCATGAGTCCCAGCTATGAGGCCCCTCGGTGCCAGTGGAGTTTGGAGCACCCTGCTGGGCTCAGGCCCCAGGTCTCCATTCCTGGTTGCACTGGACAAATGTCACCATGGTAATCTTGCACCCAGAAGCCCCCAGGTCTCAGTGGCTTTCGACCCTAATGTGCGTCCTCACTCTGGGATCACCAGCCATAGCTGCCCAGCACTCCCACCCTTGAGGTGCTGGGAAAGGCCCCTGCTCCTTCCTGCTATCAACATAGCACCCATTGTGATACTTTTTTTTATCCTCACCTGAGGACATTTTTCCATTTTTTGTTCAGATAGAGTAGGAGGGAGAGAAGAGAGAGAGAAACATCAACGTGAAAGGGACACATCGAGTGGCTGCCTCCCACACGACCAACCAGGGCCGGGGACAAACTGCAACGGAGGTACGTGCCCCTAGCGGGAACCAAACCTGGGTCTCTCTGGACTGCAGGCCGATGTTCTAACTGCGGAGCCAAACCGTCCAGGGCTCCTTGTGATACTTTTAAAACAGCTATCAGGGCCCTGGCCGGTTTGACTCCGCAGTTACAGTATCAGCCCATAGTCCGAAGGGTCATGGGTTCAATTGCTGGTCAAGGGCATGTATGTACCTGGGATGCAAGTTTGATCCCTGGCTCCTGTCACGGTCGTTTGGGAGGCAGCCAATCGATGATGTGTTACATCGATATTTCTCTCTCCCTCACCCTCCCTTCCACTCTATCAATGAAAAAAATATCCTTGGGTGAGGATTAACAAAAAAAATAAAATAAATAAAACAGCTATCAGGGCAGGACATGCCCTCAGTACCCCTCATTCCCCTTCACCTCACTTGCCCCCTGCCCAGAAGTCTCAGATCACTCTGCTACCTTGCCTCTTTATTTTATTTCCTTTATTGATTTGAGAGAGAGAGGAAGGGAGAGGGAGAGATGGAAACATCAATGAGAGAGAACATCGACTGGCCACCTCCTGCATGCCCCCCACTGGGGATTGGGCCCACAACCTGGGCATGTGTCCTGACCGGGAATCAAACTGGTGACCTCTTAGTGCATGGGTCAACGCTCAACCACTGAGCCACACCAGCTGGACTACCTTGCCTCTTTCAAGTCTCTGCTCACATACCAGGTCTTCTAGGAGGCCCACCCTATAACCCAATGTAAAATGACAGCCCAGGTGTTCCATAGCCCTGCCTCCCAGTCCCTGGACACTGGCCTATTTTCTGCATCATTTGCCATCCACTAACAAGCTACACCAGTTATCTGTTGTTATGCACTCTGTAATGTCTTCCCCTCTCCTCTACAATGTTGGCTCCATGAGGTGAGGGATTTAAGACAGGAAAATGAAATATCCACACTGAAACACAGGGTTCACAGAAGCAAATGAGCAGTGTTCAGATGCTACATGGGGCTCAACTGAACAAACTCGGCATCTGCACAAAGGCCTTGGACTGGACCCCAAACTGTGACCAGAGCAGATGGCCATCATGGAGCAGTGGGTGCCCTCAACCAGCAACACCACCAACGGCCAGGGGAGGGGTGTGCAGGGTGACACCACCTGGGAAGACATGTTTTTTACAGTTGCTTTACTCCCAAATAAAAAACGCTGCTGTCTTTTTCAGAGAATGACATGGCTGCTTCACACACTCTCACTGAAGACTGCCTCCTAGGCAGGGTGGGCTTCGCTTTGGAAATGTCTAAGCAGCCATTCCCAGGTGACCAGAGCAACTGGGAGTGCTGGTCAGTCCTGCAGTTTGTGCTCGCATTTCTTCTCCAGGTCAGCCATCTCCTTCAGTACCAGGGCCACACTGTACCGAAGCTCCTGGAACTTGGCTGTGGGGACCTCAAAGCAGTGTGCTGACCCATCCGAAAGCGTCAGCTGCATCAGGACACTCGGCTGCAGGGAGCGGGCCAGGGCACTGGTGGAGATTGCCACATCCACCCTCCACCGAAAGTTGGCAACATGGGGCAGCCAGGCCCCCTGCTGCCTGGCCACGGAGTCAAGGAGAGGCCGCTGGCTTCCAAATACCACACTGGCCAAGTCCACGACCAGGTCTTGGGGGATGCAGAGCTCCTGGAGCTGGTCCTTGAAGGTGTCGGGCTTCAGGCTGGCCAGGGGCAGCCGGAGGGCCTGCTGGAGCAGTGAGTGGGTGCCAGCGAGCAGGGCACCCAGCCGCTCCTCCGACAAGTGTGCGCCATCCCTGAGGCGCTGCACAGCTTCACGGCAGTCCTCTCCCTGCATGCCGCTGACCACCAGCTTCAACAATTTTCTGAATGTGCTCCTGTCCAGGTTCCCCAGGAGCCGGGGCATTGCTGCCACTTCTGGGGGGAGCTGGGCACCCAGGAAACTCACCTGGCCGCTGTGACTGACACCAGGGTGATGCAGGTACGGAGCTGCAGCCCCCACGGCAGACATTGCTGCTTCCTCCTCTTTGATCAACCAGCCCAGAGGCAGGTCCCGGCTGCAACTACCTGGAGGGAGTGGAGAGAAGCCCAGTGACTTCCTAAGTCCTTTGGGTCAATGACTGAGGACTGACCTGGTTTCCACCTTCAAGACAGTGGCAGTGTGAACCACTGATGACAGCTCATGTAATGGGAGGCACTCTGGGAGCAGGTGATCCCAGGAAGAGGGGAGGCAGGAGTTGGCAGGGGAGACAGGGTAGGGAGAGGAGAACCAGCAAACAGGAGAGCAGCCACCGACCCGGTTCGAGTCCTGCACTGAGCTCGTCGCGGCGCCCTGGGCACCTAAAGCGCGCACAAGCCGCGGTCAGCGTCCTGCGGCCGCGCCCCAAGCTGCATCGGATCGGCGGGCCAGCGCTCTACTGTCGCGGACAGGCCTTTGGCCTCTAGAGATACCCGGACGCGGCGACCGAGAGGCCGTGCCGCTCAGTTGTCCCCTCCGGGTAAGGGCGACCCCACCCACCGCCCGCCGCCTGGCGCGCGCGCAGTCTGCTGCGGAAAGGCCTGATGGAGAGGAGCCGAGGAGCCGGAAGCGGGGCCCGGTCCCGAGGCGACCCAGAGACACTCCCGGGAAGCTCTAGGACCCCGGGAGGACCCGGCCCTCTGTGACCCTCAGGCCCAAGAGATTTCCCCCTTCTACATAGAGTGGGAAATGCAGACAGATTCTTTCCTTTCCAAGAAAGAGAAAAGAAAATAAAGGGTGGTACAGGCCTGGCCCGGGGATGGAGAGGCGCTCAAACAGCAACTTCCGGGCCTGGAGCGGAGTGGGCTCGATGCCCAGGGTCCAGCCTGGCCGCCTGCCAACCGTCCCACTCCCCGGCGCCCCTCACCCCAGCTGACCACCGACGGCGCGAGTCCTCTGTGGTCCTAGAGCAGCCCCGGAAGTGCCGGGCAGGACCGCACTGCCGTTTCCGGCCCCCGCGATCTTTAAGGGAGAGACGCAACCGGGAGCGCCCTGCTTGGGCGCAGGACGACCCCGCCCGTTCCGCTTGGCGCCGCCCCCTGCCGGTCGACCCGCTACTCCCAGGTGAGCAGCCCCGCTGGCGCGCTCGTTGTCCCGGGACGGGCTGCGTGCGGCCGGCCGGAGCCGCAGGGGCCGACTCCGGACGGTGGAGGATCCAGCCGAGTGGGCGGGTTCGAGGGGAGGCGTGGGCGGGCCCAGCGGACCGAGGTGCGTCCCGGCGGAGCCTCGGGAGGTTTCAGCCGAGCGCGACGGGCAGGGACGGCCGCGCGGAGCTTGAAGGGGAGACTTGCCCGGCGGAAGGTCGGCCCCGACCGGCCTGGGCGCGCGGGAGAGGCGGCGGGCTGTGTCTGCAGCCCTGGATGGCCAGACTTCGCGGCCCAGGAGGAGGCCGCAGGGAAAACTGCTGGGAGAATGAGGACCTCAGCTTAGCCTGAGGGGCGGCGAGGATATGGGAGGCGACCCGGGAGGCTGGGGACAAAGGGGTGAGAAGAGGCTTCTGGCTGCGTCCCGGGTAGCTCAGCCCCACCCGCCCCTGTGCACGTCTTCTCGCCCTGTGGGTGGGGGCGGATGGGGGGTTGCACAGCCTGTGCCAGGTGTGGCTCTACACCAGCTGGACCACTGGAGCTGCCAGCTTTAACTCCTCAACTCCCGGCCCAGCTTGGACTCTGGCCCTGCCTGTTCTAGGGACTTTCCTAGTAACTGGGCAGTCGGGCACGCATTGGGTCCTGCTGCAGGGTGATCTGCCTTTGACTAGCAACTTCTACGAGACTGTTCTCATGGCCCCAGGAGTCCACTCCAGGAATCCATTAATGCCACCTTTCACCTGTCCAACCTTAACACCCCTTGGGCTCTGGAAGTTAATGGAGCGACTTAATGACACTGGGTGGGTCTGAGTGTGGGTCCCTTCCCACCGAGGGTGAGCTGGGGAGGCCCAGGCCAGGGCAGCCCCCCTCAGGTCCTGAGTCTTCCTTCAGATCCTGCTCCCCCAGGATGGCAGCCGCACTCGGGCTTCCAGCACCCCAGGTGAGTTCACCTTCCTCCCTGCCCTCCCTCCTCCGGAGCGGTGAACCCAGCTCCTGGAGAAGCTGGGCATCCTGGCACCCAAGGACAGGGCTTTGGGATTGGACTCACCCCCTCCCCAGGGAAAGGAACTCTGGGGGCTCAGCCGGGTCCCCGTGGCTGAAGAGGGCGGCTGGTCCTCGGACTGAGCGCAGCAGGTGTGCCCAGTGGGCGCAGCCCCAGGGCAGCGGCCACCTGTCGTTACAGGAGGCGGTGCCGCTGACCTTCCAGGATGTGGCCGTGTACTTCTCTCGCGCGGAGGGGCAGCAGCTGGGCCCAGACCAACGGGCGCTGTACAGGGATGTGATGTTGGAGAACTACGGGCACGTGGCCTCACTGGGTGCGGCTCTTCCCTGGGCTTCCGGTGTGGGATTCTAGGGAGCTTGGGGGCTGCTTCCAGACTTTGGAGGTGAAAGAAGAGGGTCCTACTCCTTGTCCCCAGGTACCAGTCTGGTCTCTGCCTGGCTCCCAATTCCAGACTTTACTATGCATGCTGGTGCCCACCTGTGTCTCCCCAGGGGCAGGAGAACTGATGAGTTAATCTCCTTCAGTGCTCTCTCAAGCCCTGCTTCCCTTGACCAACCCCTTCCACTCCACCAGTACACACACTTTGTGACTCCTCCCCCACTCCCACCTCTGGTGGGGCAGGCACTGTGGGAGGGCTCCAGGGAAACTACACTTCTTACCTGGCCTGGAAGACCCAGCGGGTTAGTGCTCTGCTCCAGCTCCCCAGGCCACACTAATTCAGCCAGGGCCCTCACCTCAACAGGACTCCCTGTCCCTAAGCCGGAGCTGATCTCCCAGTTGGAGCAAGGTGAAGAGCTGTGGGTCCTGGATCTTATGGGAGCTGAGGAACCAGAGCCCTTGAGCAGCTGCAGCAGAGGTGAGAGTGGGTGGGGGCTGGGTAGGTGATAGGGCTCACTTCCATGAACTCCTGGGGGCAGTCTTAGTGTTTTGTACTCCTGCAGACATGTACGTCTGCTTTAATGGCTCTCATTTTACTAATTTGTTTGCTTTCCCTTTTTTTTTTATCCTCACCCAAGGACATTTTTTGCATCTATCTTCAGATAGAGTGAGAGGGAGGAAGAGAGAGAGACAGAGAAACATCAACTGGTTGCCACCCACATGACCCCAACCAGGGCCGGGGACAAACTGCAACCGAGGTACATGCCCTTAGCGGGGACTGAACCTGGTCTCTGGTCCGCGGGCCGACGCTCTAACCACTGAGCAAACTAGCCAGGGCTGTTTGCTTTCCTTATAAAAATACAGTTCTTGTCATTAGGGAAGTTTGCATTTAGTAATTACCTCTATGCTAAAGCTGTGTAACAGCCTTATTTCTTTCTATAATAGCCTTCCTACTCTCCTCCTTTAGCCAGTAGCCATTGGTTATGTGCCAGTTTCACCTATTACACAAACTTCTCTGTCCTTTTTCTCTTGCATCTCTGAATCTTAGTCAATGGTATTTTTTTTTCTCACCCGAGGATATTTTTACATTTATCTTCAGACAGAGTTGGAGGGAGAGAGAGAAAGAGAGAGAAAGAATCATCGATGTGAGAGAGAGACATCGAGTGGTTGCCACCTGCACAACCCCAACTGGGGCTGGAGACGAACTGTAACCGAGGTACATGCCCTTGGCTGTAATCGAACCCAAGACTCTGGTCCGCAGGCCAACGCTCTAACCGCTGAGCCAAACCGGCCAGGGCTCAATGGTATTTTTTAAAAATATTCTGTTGAACATATTTTTATTAGTTGATCTCTCAGCTCTAAGCATTGTCTCTGACTCCCAGCTACTGAAACAACCAGTGATGTGTTCTGCTTTCCGCCTTTCTCTGCTCGTTATCCTCCCATTTTTGGTCAATTGTCAAAGGACATGACACATCATCACTCATATCTTCATCTTTGTTAGTGCCCTGGATTTGCAATTAAGTATTAATTGTTCACCCTGATCCTTTCTCCAAAATTTTCTTCAGCATCTTCTGGTTGGATGAAGTTTAGCCTCTAGTAGTGTAAAGTTGAGTTTTTTTGTTTGTTTGTTTTTAATCTTTTTTCTTTAGCCCGGCTGGTGTGGCTCAGTGGTTGAGCGTCGACCTATGCACCAGGAGGTCATCAGTTTGATTCCCGGTCAGGGCACATGCCCAGATTGTGGGCCCAATCCTCATATTTTTTCTTTATTGATTTTAGAGAGAGAGGAAGGGAAAAGGGGCCCACTGGGGATCAGGCCCACAACCTGGGCATGTGCCCTGACCCGGAATTGAACTGGTAACCTCCTGGTGCATGAGTCGATGCTCAGCCACTGAGCCACACCGGCCGGGCAAAGTTGCTGAGTTTTAACAAAGAGACACAACTGTGTTAACCAAACCTCTATCAAGATACAGAACATCACTGTGATCCAGAAGGTTCCCTGGGTGTGCAATGTATGTTATTGAGCACATGCATACCTTTTTTGACTGGAGATACATTAAAAACTGAATAGTTTTTTAAACTATGGTTCTAGTAGCCACTGTTTTGTGGTAATTTAGATTAACATGCTGATTGCGCTATTCTAAACTTGTAACGGGATTAGGCTATTATGTATGGTTAGTGCCACGCTTTGAACTGAGTGCCAATGTGGTGCTCAGCTCTTCTGTCCAGTCATCATGTGGATTATCTCAGGTGAGCTCTGACATCAGGGGCTCCAGCAGTGCTCATGAGAAGAGTTCTCATTTAGGAACCTGAAGTCCTGTCTGGGCAGTGGGAGAAGAGGCCGCCCAGGGGACAGTGTGAGTGCGACAGCACCCTTGACGGGGCAGCTCCCACACAGAGTGTCCAGGTGTCCAGGCCTTTCAGTTGGATGGGAAAAGATGGTTCTGTTTCTGTGGGGTTTTCTCATGTAGAGGAGCATGAGAAATTATTCCAAATGCCCCAAAGTCTGTTGGAAATGGGGGATGCCCAGGCAGAACCTGGTGAGGGTTGGATGCGGGAGAGGATGTTTCTCCGTGTCGGTGTGCCCTGGGGACTGAGCACCACTTGTCCTCAGATCTTGATGTTTGAGCTCTAGCAGCACACCTGCACGAAGATTCTTGTTGGGCTGTGGTTGCAGGGACCTGTGTCAACATCCTTGGGCCGGCCTCTGCTGTCACACCCTGTAGTGATTTGTCAGTTTACACATGCTATCTTACCACGGGCGACCTCTAGGAAGCAGCAGAGCGTCACCCCTGCTGCTGTTCGCCTCAGGGTGGCTGAGGAAGGTCCTGGCAGGCAGGTGTGTGAAGCTCTGCCTGTTCATTTATCTCTTTGTTTTCTGGGTTCTGTTTTGGCACTATTCCGTGGATTCTGGTGATGTATGAACCAGAGGTTCTGCTGGGTCTGTCATAACACCAGTGACAGAGAGGTCACCTACATGTCAGCAAGCTGCTCTGTCCCTGTGGAGTTGAGAACATGTCACAGTGGAACGTTTTTACCCACTGTCCCAAAGAAAAGGGGTAAAATGTGTATAACAGCGTGAGATCTATTTTTAAACTCGCATTTACATTAATGTGAGACATCAGGAAGGAAACAGAATTTAACATGAATTTTGTATGATTCCTAAAAGGAGACTACAGAAAGAAATGACTAGCAATTGGATACTTTTCTGAGCTAATGTAGATGTGTACTTGGGCTTGCGAGCTCTCTCTCTCTTTATCTCTTTATCTCTCTGTCTCTTTCTCTATACATATATATAAAACCTTTGTCTCTCCTTTATATTATAGCCAGGGCAAAATTTTTTATCTTTAAAAATACTTTTTGTTGAAAAATAACTTACATACATAAAATCACACCACTTGTAACTGAAGCGCTCACTGAGTTTTCAAGAATTGGACCCAGACACATAACCACCAGATAAGAAACAAAACGCGCCCTGGCCGGTTTGGCTCAGCAGTTAGAGCGTCGGCCTGCGGTCCAGAGAGACCCGGGTTCGGTCCCCGCTAAGGGCATGTACCTCGGTTGCAGTTTGTCCCTGTCCCTGGTTGGTCCTGCGGGAGGCAGCCACTCGATGTGTCCCTTTCACGTGGATGTTTCTCTCTCTCTCTTCCTCTCTCCCTCCCACTCTATCTGAACAAAAAATGGAAAAATGTCCTCGGGGGAGGATAAAAAAAAAAAAAAAGAAACAAAACGCTGTCAGCAGCGTGGAAGCCCCCTTACTGCCCCTCCAGTCACTGGTGCCCCCAGGGTAACCACAAAGTTTTGTTTGGTCTTGAACTTTATATAAACTAAATTGCTTTTCCCCTCAGAATTAGATGTGTGCTGCTCCGTGCTTGCTGTCCTGTGTCATGTTGTCTTACCTGCGTACCTCTGCTGCCTACGGTTCATCCATCCCACTGCTGGTGGGCATGTGGGTCACTCCCTAGTCAGGCTTAAGTGATCTCTGTTCATTGTAATTTTCTAGCTATTTATTTGCAACTATTCTGTACATAGAAATGTCACTAACGCTTTAATGTTTTTGTTCCACAAACTCGATAAACTATTATTGATTCTGATCACTTACATTTCCTGTGAATGGTGATTTGGTTTCTTCTTTTCTATTCTTGTCCCAGAGTATTTCTCTTTGTGTTGTTTCTCTGTCTGGGGAGCACTGACTAGGAAGTGCTGGCAGGTATATCCAGCCTCAGGTGGAGCTGTCCATCCTCACCACCAAGTGTAGTTTGTTGTAGGTGTTTGGGAGATACCAGTCCCAAGTTATATGAAGGAAGTTTCTTTCTGGTTCTAGTTCTCTTTTGAGTTTGGCTTTTTTTCCTAATCAGAAATGAATGTTGGATTTTATCAGCAATTTCTTTCTGCATCTGTTGCGATTACCATACAGTTTTTCTCCCATTTTCTCTAAGTGTGGTGAGTTTCCCTGGTTGATTTTTCTCATGATACACTGAATTTACAATCTTGGAATTACTCAAATTGTTATCCCTGTTATATATTACTGGCTTTGGCTTGTTGATGTTTATTTAGGGTTTTTGTACCTATCGTTAGAATGAGATTGGCCTGAAACTTTTCCTTTCTCATGCTATTGGTGTCAAGTGTTGGTATCGAGGTTGATAATCTCACGAAAGGAATTGGGGCACTTATTATCACTTTCTGTTTTCTGGGTGTAACTGATAAAGAACAAAAGAGAAAAGGAGACATCACACACATACTGCAGGTATCTGATAAAAAGGTATTTTGAACACATTTATGCTAAGTTTTTGAACATTGGTAGAAAATGTATAATTATCCTAGAAAAATACTATTTATCAAGATCGACACAAGAAAAGGTTAACTATTAACTACATAATTCTGTAACTATTAATGAAATTGACTCAGTAATTTAAAACCCTTCCTCAGGGAAAATGCCAAGCCCAGATGGTTTTACCAACCAAACACATAAGGAAGAAATAGCACGTACCTTACATAAATATTTTCAGTAAAAGTTGGTTTGTGCTGTATGTGTAGTTTTAGAACATTATTTTTTACTTTATAATAGATCATATAGACTTTAAATTATATTCTGTTATATAATTTTACTGGCAGAATGGTATTCCATTATATGGGTAGTCTATGATTGGTTTGAGCAATCCCCTGTTTTTTTTAAATTGCAGTAACATTGCTTATTAACACTATATAAATTTCAGGTGCACAACTTTATAAGTTCACATCTGTGTACTGTATTGTGTGCTCTGTCTCAAAAGCCTAGTCTCCTAGTGTCACCATATATCTGACCCCTTTTACCCAATTCACCCTCCCCAGCCCTCCTTCCCCCAGCAACCACCATTCTGTTATCTGTGTTAATGAGTGGGTTTTGTTTTGTTAGTTCATTTGTTACTTTTTTGTTTTATATCCCAATATGAGTGAAATCATATGGTTTTTGTACTTTTCCGTCTGATTTATGTCACTTATTATGGTACCCTCAATATCCATCCATGTTGTCCCAAATGGCAATATTTCATCATCCGTCAAAGGACACTTGGATTGTTTCCATTCTTGGCTATTGTGAATAATGCGCAGTGAACAAGGGGTTCATATATCTTTATGAATAAATGTTTTAAAATGTTTTGGATAAATACCCAGAAGTGGAATTGCTGGATCATATGAAAAGTTCTATTGTTAATTTTTTGAGGAACTTCCATACTGTTTTCCACAGTGGCTGCACCAATTTACAGTCCCACCAATAGTACACGAGGGTTCCCTTTTCTTCACATACTCACCAACACTTAACTTCTTGTGCTTTTGTTATTAGCCATTCTGAAAGGTGTGAGGTAATATCTCACTGTGTTTTGGTTTGCATTAACCTGATGATTAGTGATGTTGAGCATCTTTTCATATATCCGTTGACCATCTGTGTGAACTCATTGAAAATATGTCTGTTTAGATCCACTGCCCATTTTTTAATTGCATTATTAGTTTTTTGTTGTTGAGTTGAAAAATTTCTTTATATATTTTGGATATTAGTTCCTGATTGGAGGTATTGTTTGTAGATACTTTCCTTATCCCATAGGGTGCCTTTTCATGTTGTTGACTATTGCCTTTGCTATGCAGAAACCTTTTAATTTGATGTAGTTTCCTTTTTTTATTTTTTAATCCTCACTTGAAGCTATTTTTTCCCATTGAATTTTGTTTTAGAGAGAGTTGAAGGGAGGGAAGGAGAGGGGAGAGAGAGAGAGGGAAACATCAGTGTGAGAGAGACACGTTGACTGATTGCCTCCCTCATGCACCCTGACCAGGGCTGGGAGTGAACCTGCAACCCAGGTATGTGCCCTTGACTAGGAATAGAACCCCTGACCCTTTGGTCCTTGGGCTAGCTCTCTAACCATTGAGCAAAACCAGCCAGGTCTAGTTCTAGTGTTTTATTTCTGCTCTTTTCCCCCGTCTTTGGAGTCAAGGTCACAAAAACAACGCTGGGACCAAGGTCCATAAGCTTAGTGCCTATGTGTTCTTTTATGTAATTTATTGTTTCAAGTCTTACATTCAAGCTTTAATCCATTTTAAGTTAGTTTTTGTGCATGATATAAGGGTAAGTTTCATTCTTTTGCATGTGGCTTCCCAGTTGTCCCAACACCATTTATTGAAGAGGCTTTCCTTTGTCCATTGTATGTTCTTGGCTCCTTTGTTGAAAATTAGTTGCCCATATATGTGTGGGTTTATTTCGGGGCTTTCTAGTCTGTTCCATTGGTCGGTGTGTGTGTGTGTTTTCCCTAGTACCATACTGTTTTGATTACTATAGCTTTGTAATATAGTTTTAATATATGTGCTGCCGAAGCGAGCACTGTAATATAGTTTTAAATCAGGAAGTGTGATACCTCTGGCTTTGTTCTTTTATTTTTTAATTTTTTCCTTTATTGATTTGAGAGAGAGGGAGAGAGAGATAGAAACATTGATGAGAGAGAACAGCGATTGGCTGCCTCCTGCATGCCCCCCACTGGGGATTGGGCCCACAACCTGGGCATGTGTCCTGACCGGGAATCAAACTGGCGACCTCTTGGTCGCATGGGTCGATGCTCAACCTCTGAGCCACACTGGCCGGACCTGGCTTTGTTCTTTATCCTCAAGATTACTTTGGATTATTCTAGCTCTGTGAAAAATGCCATTGAAATTTTGATAGAGATTGCATTGAATTTGTATATTACTTTAGGTAATATGAACATTTTATGTAATTCTTCCAATAGTACATGAACATGGAATATCTTTTCGTTTCTTTGTGTCTTCTTCAATTTTTTCAATAATGTCTTATAGTTTTAGTGTACAGGTGTTTCACCTTTGTCAAGTTTATTCCTAGGTATTTTATTCTTTTTGCTGTGATTGTAAATGGGATTGTTCCCTTTATTTAGTCTTTGGATAGTTCATTGTTAGTATATAGAAATGTAGATTTCTGTAAAGATTGATTTTGTATCCTGCAACTCTGTTGTAGTTGTTTATTATTTCTAATAGTTTTTTGGTGGAGTCTTTAGGGTTTTCTTTAAAAAAAATGTTTTATTTATTCATTTGTTTTATTTTTTTCCATCACTTTAAGATTTTCTATACATAAAACTATGTCACTGGCAAATACTGACAATTTTACTTATATATATACCAATTTTTTGGTATATATTTCCAAATTTCCCTTTTAAAAAGTCATATTAATTTATAGTCCCACCAACAGTAAAAGACAGGGATTGTTTCTTCAATTCTCATCAACACTGGGTATCATTTTTTAAATATTTAGAATAAAGTCTAAGGTTTTTTTGTTTTTAATTGATTTTAGAGAGAAACATTGATGTGAGAGAGAAACATCAATAGGTTGCCTTCTGCATGTGCCCTGACCAGGGATTGAACCTGCAACCTGGGTATGTGCCCTGATGGGTAGTTGAACCCGCCACCTTGTGGTCTACCGGACAACACTCCCACCAACTGAGCCAACTGGCCAGGACAAGTCCAAGGTTCTTGAGCTTGTGTTGGTGCCCCCATGACCATTCCCTGTCCCATCTTGCCACTCTCCCCTCCCAATACTTCTAGCAGCAGCTGCAGTGAGATTCTTGAACTTGATGTATTGTCAATTTGATAGGTAAAAAATTGTAATTTGTTTTAATTTTCATTTCTTTGATTACTAAGGAACCTAAATATTTTTATCCTTTGGACTGGCCGTCTTTACTTCTGAATTCTGCTTGTTACCCACATTTACCTTTTACAGATGCTTTATGGGGTCTTTTGACACATTATGGATATTATCCCTAATAGATGGTTTTCTCCAATAATGCCTTTCTGTTTTTATATAACAGATTTTGAGATTGGGACTGAGAAGGAATTATCCATTCTAAACCAGAAATGCTCTGAAGAAGTAAAAAACCCAGAACTGATATCTAGAAGATTCTCGGGGTGCAATCCACAGGCACTTGTGTTGCAGGAAGCTTGGGACCCTGTGGGTAAAGTAGAAGGACACCTGTGGGAATCTGTTGGGCAGAGTTTGAAGAAACTCCATCTTCACAAGAGAGTTTTTAGGAAAGAAACTGCCATGTGCAGGGAAAGGTCTCCAGGAGAAAGAACCCAGGAATGTAGTGCATTTGATGGAAACTTGAATCTGAATCAAAATGCCATTAGGCTTCAAAGAAATAAAACAGGAGAGAGAGCCTTTACATGTGATATATGCAGTAAAACCTTCAAATACAATTCAGACCTAAGTAGACATCAGAGAAGTCACAGTGGGGAAAAACCTTATAAATGTGGTCAATGTGGGCGAGCCTTTGCTCTCAGCTCAGGCCTTATTCTGCACCATCAAGTTCACACTGGAAGTAAACCATTTAAATGTAATGACTGTGGGAAGACTTTTCGTCTCAATTCTCACCTACTTCTCCATCAGAGACTTCATACTGGAGAAAAACCTTTCAGGTGTAGTGAATGTGGGAAGGCTTTCAGTCGAAGTTCAAGTCTTATTCAACATCGTATCATTCACACAGGAGAGAAACCATACAAATGTAATGAATGTGGAAAAGGCTTCAGCCAGAGCCCACAGTTAACACAGCATCAGAGAATCCACACTGGTGAGAGGCCACACGGATGTGATCAGTGTGGGAAGGCCTTCAGTCGAAGTTCAAGCCTTATTCAGCACCAGAGGATCCACACTGGAGAGAAGCCCCATGTGTGTGACCAGTGCGGGAAGGCCTTCAGTCAGAGCTCTAGCCTTTTTCTCCATCACCGGGTGCACACTGGAGAGAAGCCCTATGTTTGTAATGAGTGCGGCAAAGCCTTCGGTTTTAACTCTCACCTCACTGAACATGTAAGGATCCACACAGGAGAAAAGCCCTATATTTGTGATGAGTGCGGCAAAGCCTTTAGCCGGAGTTCAACTCTTGTTCAGCATCGAAGGGTTCACACTGGGGAGAAACCTTACCAGTGCATTGAATGTGGGAAAGCCTTCAGTCAGAGCTCACAACTTGCCCTACACCGAAGAGTTCATACTGGAGAGAAACCCTATGAATGTGGTGATTGTGGGAAAGCCTTCAGCCGGAGGTCAACCCTCACTCAACATCAGAGAGTCCATACCGGAGGGAGCCCCCGTGCATGCAGAAAGTGTGCTCCGCCCTTTGTTCCTGGCTCCAGCCTTAGGCCACATGGACAGATGCCCACTGGAGAGAAACGCTGTGTGTGTGATGGACATAGCAGAGCCTTCAGCCATGGCACAAACCTTGTTCTGCATTGGGCAATTCACAGACGTTTCATGTTTTCAGAATCAGTTGCTGTGTAGCTTTTTGAATCTGGCTTCTTTAACGTACTGCAGATTCATTGTGATGTTGTGTGTGATGATAGTTCCTTCTTTTCTACTGCCAAGTAACATCTGTTGTACGGATGAGGCAGTTTATTTATCCATTCCCCACTGAAAAAGTATTTGGGTTACTCTGTCTGGGGCAAGTATGAATAAAGCTGCTATAAGCACTTACGACAGGCCGTTGTGTAGACATAACTTCTCCATTCTCTTGAATCACAGATAGGAGTGGGATGTGGGCTACATGGTAAGCTTTATGTTTAAAGATATAAAAAATTGATTTTTTAGAGAGGAAGGAAGAGAGAGATAGAAACATCGATTGGCTGCTTTCTACACGCTCCCTACTGGGGATCGAGCCGGCAACCCAGGCATGTACCCTGACCGGGAATTGGACCAGGAATTGAACCCAGACCTATATGGCTCTCAGTCCATGGGGCGGCGCTCAATCCACTGAGCCACACCTGCCAGGCATGTTCAACTTTTTAAGGAGCTGCCAGACTGGTTTTTACATCCCCACTGGCAACATATGAGTTTAGTTTAGTTGATGCCTCACCAGTTTTTTTTTATTCTAACATCTTAGTGGGGACATCGTGCTATCCATTATTTTAATATGAATTTCCCTATTTATTGTGATTTCAGCAATAAGCTTCTATTTAAAGAGTTTCACTGGGAAGTTTGAGAAACTGGACTAGTTCATGTCCATGGTGTAAGCACCTTGCCATCCTGATTCAGTTCTGAGACTACCTGGAGGAATCTTTTGTCTAATCCATTCTTCATTTCCTCCAAGCCAACTCTAACATGACCCCTTCAAGTCCCTTCCTTGATTAATATCTGCTCCCACCCTTCCTGTGTCTTAGGGAATTTGGGATCACTTCTGCATCTGGCTTGACATTTGTCTTGGGATTTGCTTGATTTATTCCACCTGCTCATGTTCTGCTTCTGTTAATATTATTAAAATTCTTAGGTACAGAACCTCTTCTGAGTGGGGACTTGACCAGCCCCATTGTGGTCTGTGTAGAAGGGTCTGCAGGCCTCATCTTTTTTTCTGTATTGGGCTTACTCTATGGTCTTTTTCCTCATTTCTAAAAGGGGATAAAAATACCTGCTCCACACAATGTATGTCCTTCTGAAAAAGTAAGTCTCCTACCCTTGGGCCCCATAGCACAACCTTCATACCCACACTGCATCTTCGCTCATGCTTTATTTCACTTTCTACTTGGTTCTCCTATATTACACCTGGAGAACCAAAGTCTTTGCTGTCAGACTTTTCTTAGACACCACTCTGTCTCCAGCACATGATACAGATAGATGCTTCAGACATGCTTGGGAAGGAAGAGAGGAAGAAGCAAGGGAGGAAAAGGAGAAAGAAAAACTCATGAAATCACTTTGTCAGTCGAAGGCAATGCATAACTCTGGAGCACTGATAGTGTTTTTGCTTGTGTTTTGTTAGTGAAGTGTGGGTGAATTACAGCTGTTTTAGTTCCTAAGCTCCTATGTGATGTTCTCCTGACAAGACCCACATCTCATACTTGTGTCTGGTGTAAGCATTGGTGCAGGCAGGAGAGAGACAAACATGACTCAGGAGAGGAGGTGGCTGAGCACAATCTTCGACAGCAGTAGAGGGAGTCACCAGGGGAGGGACTGCCTTAGGAACCAGAAAACACAGCCTGTACATTTTCAGAAGGGAAGGTGAAAGTGCAGGGTGGATGTGGCTGGGCCTTTGAGTTTTGGTCTTGTCTGGGAGGCTCAACTACTGAGGCCTGAGAAATCTGATGGTCACTTTGGAGAGTGGGAGACTTAATCCTCCTGGAAATCACAAGATTGCCACGAAGTGCTCGTTTTACATTTAAAGTGAAGCCAGCCAGCCTGGATGTGTGATGTTCTGCAGTTGTCATGATGGAGAGTGGTTGCTGTCATCCAGTTGGGTTTTCTCTAGCGGGTACGGTGGAGAGGCAGCTGGAAACTAGAGCAAAGGCCACTAGTCCTTGTGTATGGAAGAAGTCAGAGGCTGGGACACGGGAGGAAGGAGCTGCAGAACAGGAGGCAGAACTCAAACCGTGGCGTTTGAAATTGAGCTTTCAGCCCCTTGCAGTTTCTTGTGATGACAGGATCCAGGGTGTGGCCAGGGGTTAAGTGGTGTGGGCTTCGGTGTTCCGTTGTAGGAGAGTTTACGGTTGCTCAGCTTTCATTTCAGACTAAATGCAGATTAGAAAGTGCTGAAGAGCCTACTAGTAAAGATGAAGGTGAGCAATTACCAAGAGTTAAGATGACAACATGATAGACATAGAGGATGCACACTGTCCAGATTATCTTAAAAATTACAGGTGTAGCCCTGGCCAGTTTGGCTCAGTAGTTGGCGCGTTGGCCTGCAGTCCTGAGAGACCCGGGTTCGGTTCCCACTAGGGCACGTACCTTGGTTGCAGTTTGTCCTCGGCCCTGGTTGGGTGGTGCGGGAGGCAGCCACTCGATGTGTCCCTTTCAGCTCGATGTTTCTGTGTGTCTCTCTCTCTCTTCCTCCCACTCTATCTGAACAAAAAAATTAAAAAATGTCCTCGGGTGAGGATAAAAAAAAAAATTACAGGTGTAAAATAAAAAATTTAACTTCAAGGGCTGAAAGCCTTTGTAAAAGAAGGGTTTATTGGAGCACTTCTACCAAGGAAAAGGAGACCGGGTCCTGGGGCGGGAGTCTAACCCACCCACACTCACCCCACTCCCACCCCACCCCCACCCCCACCCCCACCCCCACAGCAGCGCCAGGTGGAGGCCAGGTGTCGCCGTCCTGGAGTTGACGGCTCTCCTACACATGAAGTGGGGACATATGAAATCGTCTGGAGAGAGTCTACACTGGCTACAGACACGGGTGAGAGGGGTGAGGACCGGCTCTGGGACCGGCCCAGGCCTCGAGGAAGCAGGCGTGGCTCCCGGGGAGGGTTGGGGGCCAGGTCTCGAAATTTCCCGTGTGGTCGAAGCACAGGTTCGATGACGCCTGGGTCTTCTCTCCGGACAGTCGCGGGAACAGCCCCCTGGACGTTCATCCCGCTCCTGCCCCCCGCGGCTCAGCTGCTGGCGCGCTCACTGCTTCGGCCGCTGCAATTTCACCTGGGACAGCTCGGCCGGGACCGACGAGACCGGAGACGTTTGCCCGCGGACGGGCTCGGGACCCTCCCCCCACCCCCCACCCCCGCCTGGCGAGAGGAGCCGGTCCTCCCGCGCTCCCGGCTCCCGGCTCCCGGCATGCCGCGCGCCGGCGCACGCGCATGGGACGGGCGGCGGCGCCCCCTGGCGGCGGGCGCGGGGCAGCGCGGGGGCGGGGCCGGAGGCGGGGGGTTGCGCTGGTGACGGGAGGACGCGCGGCCGCGGCGCACTGGGCCGGCGGCGGCGGCGGCGGCGGCGGCGGAGGACGCGGACCGGGCGGCGGCGGCGGCGGCGACGGGAGAGCCGCGGGGAGCTCACACGCGGCGCGCGGGCCGGGATGAGGGGCTGTGGCGGCGCGGCCCGCGTGCAGCCTGCTGGTGAGAGCGCGGGCGGTGGGCGGTGCGGGCCGGGAAGATGGCGGAGAGGCCGGCGCTGCGGCCCCCGCTCGGCCGCGCGAGGATCCGGGGCCGCGGCGACCGAGGGGACGGACGGGACCGCGGCCGGGTGCGGCAGGGGCGGGGCGGCAGGGGCGGGGGTGGCGGGGGTGCGCGAGAGGCGAGGGACTCGGGCCATGCGGGACAGGTTGTGAGGTGGGCGTGAGTGGGCGTGAGTGTGCCCGTGCCAGGGTGGGCGTGAGTGCGCTGCGGGCCCTCGGCTCGGGGCGCCGGCGCGGTTTCCGGGGCGCCGTCGGGGCGGGTGCGGGGCCGCCCGGCTTTGTCCCGGTCGGCGGACGCGCGTGTGCGGGTGCGGGTCGTGGCCGCCGGGCCCCACGGATCTGGCCTCTGCAGCAGGGCGGGCTGGGCGCTCCGCCTTCCCTCCCGGTAGCCTTCAGAGTGGAATTCCCTTTGCTCTTCTCGGTTGCGGGAGCGGTGCGGGCGGAGGCAGCGTGTTCGTGCCGAGGGCCGCGAGCGAGGCAGGCCGTGGTGTTCGGGGTCAGGATGTCTTTTATCTTAAGCGTGCAGCGGGCTGCGAGGCCGCGGCAGCTGTGGGTGTGTTACGCGCTGCTCCCACCAGCAGCTGCTATGGGCGCTGCGCAGCCTTCACCAGCAAAAATGCGGCCCCCCCCCCCCCCCCCATTCTTCAGTGTGGTTTAACCAAACCTCCAGTGACCTCTGCAGAAACCTACAGTTGCAGGGCTCGTGTTCCTCCCCTGGGGCAGACAATAGGAGATTTGTCTTTGAAGCCAGTGCGGGGAATTGAACCCTGTATATCCTGGGTGCCTCTGCAAACAGCAGGTGGTTCCCGGTCAGCGGCTCTCCATTCACAATGAGCAAGGTGTGTTTCTCCTCGCTGGGGGAAGGGGAAGGAGATTTGATAGGAGGTGTGACTGTAAAGCAAGGAGACTCATTCCATAAAGCGTCCTGGCCGACTCGGTGCCCCGCAGAGGCTTGTTCAGTGAATGAACGGGGAAGCCAGCCAGTCGGTCTCCCTGCCTGCACTGTGTCTAGTCAGCTATCTTGCCAAGGGGCTGGAAAAGAGTTGGGAAGAGGGCGAGTTCTGGAGTCAGTCTGCCTGCCTTTGAGTCGTGACTCTTCTGTTTACTGCCTTTGTACTCAGTGCCTTTGGTTTCTCATCTGTAAAATGGGAGCAGTAGTCATACTGGCCTCCTAGGGTGGTGGTGAGGACTCAGCGAATCAAGACTGTAAAACACTTTGTGCCTGGTACATTCATTGTACGTGTTCAAAAATGTTTGGATGTCATTACTGCCATGATGTGGTTTCCAGGTGCATTTGCTGTGGTCCCCTAGCCTCACCCTACTAATTTTATGTTAACTTCAAGTCTGTGGCTTCCTTTTCTTATACAGGCAAGGTGGGGCCATATTTGGAGAAACAAGTCTTTATGAAGGTACACAAGGAACAAATCTCGTGTACTTAGATAAATTGTTATATAGAGCTGTTTTAAAAAATATATTTAGAAAAAGAAAGCTTCTAATGAGCTACCTGAATACTCTAGTTCTTACTGTCCTTGGGACTTGGTAGGATTGTTGTTGACAGAAATGAGATTTAGAGCAGTTCTTGGGTACTTCTGTTTGAATTAAGCGATCTAAGCCATAGTTGCTATCTTTTACAGTGTTATCCTCCTAGTAGAGGAGATAACTTTCTAAAAAATATATATATTTTTATTGATTTTTTTTTTTTTAGAAAGAGAGGAAGGGAGAGATAGAAACATCGATGTGAGAGAGAAACATCGATTGGCTGCCTCCTGCATGCCCCCCACTGGGAATCGAGCCCAAAACCCGGGCACGTGCCCTGACAGTGAATCAAACCGGAACCTCTCAGTCCATGGGAGGAAGCTCAGTCCACTGAGCCACACCAGCTGGGCAGAAGAGATAACTTTTAAACAAACTTTAAGTAACAGTAAGGACATAAGCAACAGAAAGTGAGAACTTGGATTTACCAGTGCTGTAACATTCTGTCTTACTAAACTGTTGGTAGAAATTAGACTTAACTTGCCTCAGAACAAAGTGGAAACTTCCCCATGTTTCCTAAAGAGATGATTCTTTTTCCCAGATCTAAGGGAAGTATCTCAGACTTAACCTAAACAACTACATCTCGTCTCCTTTATTGGTGTGATACTAAGAGTAGGGGAAACCCTTCTACTTTAACTAGAGTCTTTTGGCATTTGTGTGTGGGGGTGTTAGGTGAGAACGTTTAATGCTCAGAACAAATGATAACGAAACAGCTTTTGTGAGCAAATCTTAAAATATCTCAACATAGATTTTTATTTATTTATTTTTAATCCTTACCCAAGGATATTTTTCCATTTACCTTTTGACAGTGAGTGGAGGGAGGGGGAGAGAGAGAGAGACAGAGAGAGAAACATCGATATGAAAGAGATACATTGACTGGTTGCCTCCTGCATGGCCCCAACCAGGGCTGGGACCAAACCACAATTGAGGTACACCCTTGACTGGAATTGAACCCACAACTCACTGGTCCATGGGCCGACGCTCTAACTGCTGAGCCAAACCAGCCAGGACTCAACATAGATTTTTATGTTTTTGTTTTGTTTTTTTTATCCTCACCTGAGAACATTTTTGCATTAATTTCAGATAGAACGGGAGGGAGAAGAGAGAGAGAGAAACATTGATGTGAGAGAGACACATCGACTGGTTGCCACCCACATGACCCCATCCGGGGCCAGGGCCAAACTGCCACCGAGGTATGTGCCCTTAGCGGGAACCAAACCTGGGTCTCTCTGCTCCGAGGGCCGACGCTCTAACCGCTGAGCCAAACCGGCCAGGGCACAACATAGATTTTTAAATGTCCACCCCAGCGCTGGCCAGTTTGGCTTAATAGTTGCAGCGTCGGCCTGTGGACCAAGGGGTTGCGTGTTCGATTCCCAGTCAAGGGTGCATACCTGGGTTGCAGGTTCAATCCTCGGCCCTGGTAGGGGTCATGTGGGAGGCAACCAATTGTGTGTCTCTCCACATTGATGTTTCTCTTTCTCTCCCTCCCTCCTTTCCATTTTATCTGGAAATCAATGGAAAAATATCCTTGAGTGAGAACTTTAAAAAAAATGTCCATCCCAGCTTTCTCTCTTGCATGTGTGCTGGGGTAGACCGTCCTTGAACAGTTTAATAACAGTGAATACAATGTCTTGTTAAGTTTCTTCCAGGTTCTTTGTGCTTTGGAAGAAAATGTCTGTAATATGTTGTCATACTGAGATACCTAGTTTTGCTAGCAAGACCCCTTTGCTGTGCCTTTCCACTGACTCATTGTCATTTGATCATTTGTTGTGGGTCTTAACACGTTCCCTCCCAAAGTTAGCTTTGTGACTGTCCTGTTTCAGAAGCACAGCCTTGATACACCTGGAAGATGCCTCTGGCAGAACTGAACTGGATTGTCTGTCTGTTTCCAGGTTCCTACTCCTGTTACCTTTCTTGCTCCCCAACGTAAAATCCACACCCTTAGTTATTGGCCTTCTCTGCTGCCTCCTGAACCTGCCTCACTATTCCTTCTGTCAGACTTTGAGACTTGTCTCTGACTTTACCTGGCAGCTCTGGCCTGCTGCCCAAGGTCGTGTCTGACCCTGATCCCCATCCTCTGGCCACATTTTCCACCTGCTGAGATGGACCTCCTCACCTGGGCCTACAGCCTGGCTCGCTCTTGCTTCTGCCTTGCTACTGTCTCAGGCTTTCTGGGAAAGACATTTTGCAGGGTTTTGTATATCTCTGAAACTTGAGTTTCTCAGCAGTACCTGTCATCATGTTCAGCCCCCCAAAAATGTGATGTTGACATAATAGAATTTTATCATCATATGTCTAAGAGTTCTGATAATAGCAGTTGCATCCCCACTAAACTCAGAAACTCATACTGGTCTTTGACACAGTTTGTGTGTTGTGAAAAGCATATTGGCCATTATTATGCTCCATTAGCTGGAATTTTTCTTGGTTCAATATTTGGTGTGGATTTTTCCTACTTTCTTTGAAGTCTTTGGGAAAACCACACTATTCAGTATTAGGAATGTTTTTTAATATTCTATAATATTTCCTAAGTATCATTAATTCAGTGTTTTGGTGTTTTTTTCTTTATTGATTTTAGAAGGAGAGGGGGAGAGAGATAGAAACATCAATGAGCGAGAACATTGATCGGCCGCCTCCTGCATGCCCTGCACTGGGATTTGGCCCACAACCTGGGCGTGTGCCCTGACTGGGAATCGAACCAGCGACCTCTTAGTGCATGGGTCGATGCTCAACCACTGAGCCACACTGGCTAATTCAGTATTTTTTAACTGAACATCTAAACTATGTTCAATTTGTTGTGTGTATATTGTAGCACTGCAGACATGTAGCACACTGTTCTTTGAAGGAGCTTGAAAAAGAGAAAGTCTGTTAAAGCTATGAGCCCTTCAAACAGTGCTCCAGACCAGGGTTTGTACCTACAGCCACTGGCAGAGGTCCCCTGCCTGTCTTTATGAATAAAGTTTTATTGAAATACAGACACCCCCTTTATTTTTGTATTGTCTGTGGCTGCTTTGGCAGAACTGACTAGTTGCAACAGATACTCTATGGCCCACAAAGCCTGAACTATTTACTGTGTGGCCCATTTACAGAAAGAGACTCCAGAAGTTCAGAGGGGAAATAAATGATAACAGGGAGGCTGCAAGGAAGGGATGGATGGTCTTTGAGCTAAACCTTGCCAGAGGTGAGGTGGGGGGAAGGAGTTAGGACACTGCAGGGCCAAAGAAGACGGTGTTTCAGGTTTTGGAACAAAGGTTAAGAAGTTGGGTTATGTGTCGTTTGTGGGGGTGAGAAGGTTGTGTAAGGAATAAGAGGAAATGAGGATTATAATGTGAATGTCTTTGTATTCAGGTTAAAGACTTTAGATTGCAGCTCTCTAGGTAATAGAGGCCACTTAGGTCTGTGATCAGGGGGAGTCCTGACAAAAGGGTTTAGGAACATTTAACTGACAGCAATGTGTAGGATGGATTGGAGAAGGAAGAGTTTTGATTCAGGGAGTTTATTGGACAGCTTTCTCTGGGGAAGGCTGAGGTAACACGTTACCCCAACATTTCAGTGGCTTACAACCACAGAGGTTTATTCCTTGCTCACATTTCATTTGCTTGTGGCTTTTTTTCTGAGAGTCCGTTCCTGGACCTAGGGCCAGCCCTTGTTTGGATCATGCTATTCTTATGGCAGAGTGGCAGAAACTATGTCTCTTCAAGCTTCAGCTGACAGCTCAGGTTCCATGGGCCAAAGCAGGTCACCTGCCCCAGCCCACCAGGGGTAGAGGATGGATGCTTTTTCCATAAAGGGAGCAGGGAAGTCCTATGGCCAGGGCCAGCGTGGAGAATGTATAGCCCTCTTATAGAGGTCCCAATACTGTGGACCTCTCCTCCCACCCCACCCTGGAGAAAACAAGCCTACTCTGTGCTCTGAGCTATCTCAGCCGGGTGAAGGTGCCAGCCAGACTTCCCTGCTCAGCCTGGGACCCTGGAGCCAGCCTCTGGGTGTGGAAGCCCTTCAGGCTTCTCAGACCCTGCATTCTTCACTTCTGACACTTGGTGCTTTGGGACCATTATCTGCTTGGTTGCTGCCTGGAAGCTTGGCATCCTGGGTTCTCCACGGATTGCGGCATCCTGTTGCTCCGTGTCTTGGTCATTGTACCTTCCAAGTAGTTACCAAATCTCTCGTTCCTCTGTCACCATGGCCACTGCGCCATGTCCCTTCTGCATTATGGCTGTGCCTCCTGGGTGAGCTCTCTCCCCTCTGTCTTCCACAGAGCTGCACAGGGAATGTGTGCAGAGTCGTGATTCTTAACTCAGGGGCAATTTGTCTGGACATATTTGTAGTTGTCCCAACTAGTGGGCGGCGGGGGGGCAGTGCCAGAGGGCACTGCTTAACATCCTTCAGTGCACAGAAAGGCCCCATGGCCAGTATGCCGGGCCAAAGAACAGGTCCAGAGTGTGTCCTGTGGGTCACTCCCCTGCCCTGCACTCCTCCCTGGCTCTCCGTGCCTTCTAGACTGTTCTCCAAGGTCCTGTATGCCCCCACTCACTCATGCTCTGTTCTCCATCGACACCAGCTGAGTGCCACCAACCCAAGCCCTGCTCCGTGTTCCCTCCTCCCCACACAAAAAAAAGGCAAAACCCAGGTGGCCCCTTCAGGTCTTTTGACCCTCAGGAGCCTGTCCTGGTCCCTCCCTTAGCCCAGAAGTTCTCCTGCCTCCCAGGGCACTCTGAGCCATGCCTGTGGTCACTACACAGCCACCAGACGTCTCTCCACTGCTGGGAAGTCCCTGAAGGCCACTGATACATCTATTCTCAGTGTCTCATTGCGACATTTTCTTTTCACATTAACATCAGTAAAGATGGGTAGACTTGAGCGGGAGTCGCCCCAGAGAAGGGTTTGACAGCAGCAGGAACTGTTCCTTTGTTCATGTTTTCGCTTGCTGCTTCCAAGTACCCAAGTCTCTCTTTTTTTTTTTTTTTTTTAAGTTTTTAAACAAGAGAATACTATGTTTTTATTTTATTTTATTTATTTTTATTTTTTTAGAGAGAGAGAGAGGGAGAGATAGAAACATCAATGTGAGAGATACACATCGATTGGTTGCCTCCTGCATGCCCCCTATTTGGGATGGAGCCCGAAACCTGAGCATGTGCCCTAACCAGGAATTGAACTGGGACCTCTCAGTCCATGGGGTGACGCTCAATCCACTGAGCCATACCGGCCAGGCACCCAAGCCTCTTAAAAAAAATTTTTTTTAAATTTATTGATTTTAGAACAAGGAGAGGAGAGAGAGACAGAAACATCGATTTGTTCCACTTATTTATGCATTTATTGGTTGATTCTTGTGTGTGCCCTCCCTGACCAGAGATTGAACTCACAACCTTGGCATATCAAGATGACACTGTAGCCAGCTGAGCTACCCAGCCAGGGCTACTCAGGGCTCTTATTCTCATCCCTCTCCTAAGTATAATTTTTTAATTTTCATAGATACTCTTACTTTTGCTTTCTAAAGAGTTTTAAAATGTTTTTAACATATATATACAATTTTTAAAAAAATCTTCATCCAAGGATATTTTCCCATTGATTTTTTTTTTTTTTTTCAGATAGAGTGGAAGAGAGGGAGAGAAACATGGATGTGAAAGAGACACATCGATTGATTGCCTCCCGCACAACCCCAACTGGGGCTGGGGGTTGAACCTGCAACCCAGGTACTTGCCCTTGACTGGGAATTGAACCCAAGACCCCTTGGTTCCAGGGCTGATGCTCCAACTACTGAGCCAAACTTGCCAGAGCTAAAATGTTTTCGAATAGGTAATATACTCAGGGTTTGGAAGTAGAGAGTGCACAGCATGACCTCCTTCCTGTCTCTGCCACCAGGAGCCCAGTCCCCTGGAGGCACCCACTGTATCTCCTTCTGAGACACTTTGTAGCTATGCAAGCAAATGTGTATATGTATTCTTTTTTTCTACCCTTTTCTGAACCCTTTTTTTTCCTTTAAACATACATATTTTAAAATATGTTCTTATTGATTTTTTTTTTAGAGAGAAAAGAAGGGAGAGATAGGAACATCGATGTGAGAGAGAATCATCAAAGGACTGCCTCCCACGTGTCCCCCACTGAGGATTGAGCCCAAACCCCAGGCATGTGCCCTGATTGGGAATTGAACCGGGACCTCTCAGTCCATGGGACGACACTCAAGCCACTGAGCCATATTGGCCAGGCCCCCTTTTTTTTTTTCAATCCTCACTTGAGGACATGCTTAGAGAGAGGAAGGGGGTGGGAGGCGGGAGAGAGAAAGAGAAACATTACTGTGGAGAGAAACATCCATTGGTTGCCTTCCATACGTGCCCCTACTGTGGATTGAACCCGCAACCCAGGCATGTGTCCTAACCAGGAATTGAACCAGCAGATTTTTTTGTGTATGGAATGACACTCAACCAACTGAGCCACTCCAGCCGGGCTGAACCTTGCCTTTTTTAACTAAATATGTTTATGAAGTCATTCCTTGTGAATACATCATCTAGTTCATTCTTTTCCACAGCTGCGTAATGTTTGGCTGTATGGAAGTGCTATAATTTGTCTTACAAATAAGGCTGCATGTGCAGCATTTTTGCTAACGTGTGAATGTACCTGTTGGACCCATCCCTAGAAATGGTTCCTCTTTCTTTTTTTTTTTAATCCTTTCCCGAGTATGTTTTCATTGATTTTTAGAAAGAGAGAAAAATCTATATGAGAGAGAAACACCGATCAGTTGCCTCCTGTACATGCTGAAACCGGGGATCGAACCCAGAAGCTAGGTATGTGCCCAGACTTGGAATTGAACCTGCCACCTTTTGGTGTGCAGGACAATGCTCCAACCAACTGAGCACCCCACCAGGGCTTGGTGCCTCTTTCTTTAAACACTTTCCCCCCCATTTATCTTTAGATAGAGTGGGAAGGAAGGGGAGAGGGGGAGAGAGAGAAACATTGACGTGAGAGGGACATATCGACTGGTTGCCTCCCCCACAACCCCAGCCAGGGCCAGGTACATGCCCAAACCACAACCGAGGTACATGCCCTTGACCGGAATCGAACCTGCGACTCTTTGGTCTGCGGGCTGACGCTCTAACCACTGAGCCAAACCGGTCAGGGCTAAATACTTTATTATGTTAGGTCTCATTTCACTCTTGTTTCTCAGTGTCTAACTCTGTACTTCCTTTATTCATTTATTTCTGCCAATTATCTATTTACATTTAAAATTATATAGTATCGGATTAAATGAGTTTCTCAACTGGAAATTAGCTCACCTTTCACATGTTCTTATGGGAAAGAGCGACTACAAAAACACATCCACACAAATGTTCACAGCTGCCAAAAAATGGATACAACCCAAATGTCTAACATATGAGTAGATAAACATGTGGTCTGTCCATACCATGGAATATTATTTGGCAATAAAAAGAAGTAATGTACTACCCTGGCCGGTGTGGCTCTGTGCACTGAAGGGTCAGGGGTTCGATTCCTAGTCAAGGGCACGTACCTGGGTTATTTGTTTGCTCCCTGGGCCAGGTCAGGGTGCGTGCGGGAGGCAACCAGTCGATGTGTCTCTCATATCGGTGTTTCTCTGTCTCTGTCCCCTCCTTCCTTTCAACACTCTAAAAAATGATCCTCGGGTGAGGATTAAAAAAAAAAAGTAGCCCTGGCCAGTTTGGCTCAGCGGTTAGAGCGTTGGCCTACGGTCCAGAGAGACCCGGGTTTGGTTCCCGCTAAGGGCATGTACTTCGGTTGCAGTTTGTCCCCGGCCCTGGTTGGTCGTGCGGGTGGCAGCCACTCGATGTGTCCCTTTCACGTCAATGTTTCTGTCTCTCTCTCTTCCTCTCTTTCCCTCCCATTCTATCTGAACAAAAAATGAAAAAATGTCCTCGGGTGAGGATAAAAAAAAAAAAAAAAAAAGTAAAGTACTGATTCATGCTACAATGTGGATGAACCTTGAAACATGCTGAGTGAAAGAAGCCAGACATAAAACTGGACATATTATATGATTTTGTTTATATGAAATGCCCAGAATAGGCAAATCCAGAAAGACAGAAAGTAGGTTAGTGGGGCTTGGGGATGATGTCTGAGGGGTCTGGGTTTTATTTTGGGGTAATGAAAATATTCTAAAATTGACTATGATGAAGGTAGTACGTATACTAAATATATCAAAATTGTATACTCTGAATCGGTAAATTGTATGGTATATGAATTGTAGTCAATAAAGCTGTTAAATGAGTGACTAGGATTTTTCAGAAAAGAGCATTCCAGTGTGGGGGCTAAAGAGGGTCTTGGTGCTGACGTAATCCTGGGGTGGTGGTGAGAAGTCCAGTGGGTGGTGGGGGAGTGAGGTGCTGGGTCCCTGGGCAGTTTCTGAGATGCTAGATGTGGCTGATGAAACACTGGTCCTTGTACTGAAGACTTGAGTTAGACTTGGACTCAGTCCTGACTAGGGCGATTGACCTCTGAGCCTCAGCTGTGTCTGTGGATTCTATTATATCTGTCCTGTTTGTTTTCTAGGGGTGTTGTGAAGCTGAAACAAGACTGAGTTTTGAGGATCCTGTGAAATATTTAGTATTATATGTGCATAAAGTTTTAAAATTATTAGTTTTCACACCGAGAAGCTGACAGTCAGCAGAACATGTTTTCTATCCTCTTGCAGCCTGGTTGAAGAGGAAACAAACCTGGAGTGTAGACAGCTGCAGTGTGAACAGCACTGATATGTGAACAGGACAGTCTCCTGCTCGCAGTCCTCACTGGCAGCTGGGTGCTGGGACTCAGGCAGATCCAAGCCTGTCTCCCCGTTGGCTGCACTCCGTCTGCTCTGCTGCTTCTCTCCGCCCTTCTCACAAATGCTCGAGGCCCCACACTACTAAGAGCAGCTGCTACTTCCTTCATCACAGGGCTTCGCAGCAGTATTGTCCCTGAGACACTGGTTGTGGTTTTCTGTTATGGTCCCTGGGACTTCTGTGTGCCCAGCATGTTCTTCTTGGCAGTCAGGCGGGTGATGAGCACGGACAGTATCATCCCCATCCACAGTCTCACATTATTTGTGCATCAAGCCGCATGCATCATTAGTAAGGGTAAAGCAGCTTCTGGACTCTAGATGTTGTTTTTCTGTTTAATTGCAGTGTTGGCCTTTTATTTTATATTCAAAATTCTGCTGTGCTAGTAGGATCCCTACTTCTTCTGACTCTGAGAAGCCCGAGAAGTAGTAGCTTTCTGTTCGTGCAGCCTTCCTGCCAAGGCTGCTGGGGCCCAGGATGGGGGTCGCTCAGGGATAGAGGAGAGCCCTTCTCCATTGGTTTGGCAGGAGTTGACATCCAGTCTGTGTTTGCCAGGTCCACCCAAGTTCATCCAGCTGTTACCCGCAATGTGCCAGCCTCTTGCCACTAAGGTGTCCTGATATGGAGACAGACCAGGCCCAGAAGTAGATTGTGAGAACCTCATGTGGACAGCAGGGTGGAGGTGTGTGTGGTGTGGCTGCTAGCCTTGGTTGGGGGTGTAGGGTTTAGGTGGGCTTTCTGGAGGAGAGGATGTCTCATCTGGAGAGGAGGGGCATCTGTGACTGAGTGTTCGAGGGTGTTAACCGGGCAGAGGAACACTGTGCCTGAGGTAGAAGGGGCAGCAGGAGGCAGGAGCGGCCGCTGCGTGGTGGAGCTTCCTGCAGCACTTTGTGCTGGGGTGTCCAGTGAGGCAGAGATGGCAGGGCGGAGGTCAGCAGGTGAGTAAAGCTGACAGGAGTAGCCCTCACCTGGTGTCCCACCTGTCATAATCAGGATGCCAGTGATGCCATGAACCCAGAGAGATGATCTGTGAGAGTGTCAGGCTCTGGCCCTCCCTGTCCTCTTCCTTTCCAGAATACATGGGGGTTCGTGACGGTGTACATGAAGATGCTGTCCACTCAATTCGTTGTTTTCAGTGATAACTTAAGTCATTTCCAAGAGCCTGGCTGGAAAATGCTGTGGGCTCCATCAGTGCCCCTCGAGCCCCGCTTGGTGGCCCCCATGGACGATGAGACACGTGCTGAGTGCATTGCACAGTAACGGTGGAGTCCTTAAAGAGCACCAGCTTTGGGGACTTACGAATTGGAGTTGACACCACTTGGTCTGAGTGGGCCCTGTGCTTGGTGACCCTATGCAGCCTGCCTCCCTAGCGAGCCAGTGAGAGACAGACAAGGGCTGGTCAGGTCTCCTGTGGGAGGAGGGTGCATGCTGGCAGTGTTGTTGGAGCGTGACTGCGTGGTTGTGCCTTCCTGTCATCTGTCCCACGGAGCACTGTGCAGTGGTGCTGGGGCTGGTATGCAGGCTGAAGCCCCTGCCTCCTGAAGCTGAGTTGGGGCAGGGGACAGCCGTGCAGCAGGCCCTCGGGGTGGGAGCCTGGGGCAAGACAGGCAGCCAGCCATGCTGACCACGAGGGTTGAGTGTCAGGAGTGAACTGGAGGAGAGGAAGTATGGGACAGGCTCAGGTGTTGTAGATCGTGTCAGAATTCCACTCCTTACAGCAGAATCCTGTTCCAACCTGTGACTCCACCAGATTGAGAGCTAAGCTTCCAGCAGGCACAGACCAGCTTACAGGAAGTGGGGGCTGTGCAGGGGGCAGTGCACTGGGAAGAAATGAACAGAGAACAGAATGAGCACCTCATAGCAGGAATGAGACTTGATTCGCAGGTAGATGAAGTGGATACCATCATCCAAAACAATAGCAGAAAGACAGATGAAAAGTAGGAAATAGCCCTGGCCGGTTTGTCTCAGTGGTTAGAACATTGACCCACGGACCAAAGAGTCACAGGTTCGATTCTGGTCAAGGGCACATACCTCGGTTGCCATTTGGTCCCTGTCCCTGGTTGGGGTCATGTGAGAGGCAACCAGTCGATGTGTCTCTCTCACATCAATGTCTCTGTCTCTCTTTCTTTCTTTCTCTCTCTCTCTCTCTCTCTCTCTCTCTCTCTCTCTCTCTCTCTCTCTCTCCTTCCCTCCCTCCCTGCCACTCTATCTGAAGATAAAATGGAAAAATACTCTCGGCTAAGGATTAAAAAAAAGAAATGAAAGGAACAGCAGAGGCTGTTCTGGGAGGCCCAGCATCACCAGAAGAAAAGGAGGCCCAGCAGCGGGGAGGGGGTTGTCAGGCACCCACACAGCAAGGGGGACCTTGGAAGCACTGCCCAGACTCTGACAAGTACACTACGAATCATCTGTCAACTGTCAAGTAGAATAAAGGTGTTTTCAAAATTTACCTCCCACCTAGCCTTTTTCAGGAAGAAATAAGAAATGGGAGCCAGGAAAAGGTTCTCACAGAAGGGGAGGGGGCTCCCCAACAGGCAGAAGTCAGAGCACCGTGCACCTCTGTTAGCTCTGGGTTGTCCTTCTACTGGTTGTCCAGAAGCTCCATGCACTCTGTTAACCACCTCCACCTTTGTCCAGCCTCATGATCACCTTCGCTGTCCCCTTCAGCCCGCCCTGCTCACTGCCTGTGTGCTGGTAGCCACCTGAGTGGCCAGGCCCAGTGACGATGGATGTCTAGGCTCATCTGGGGGAGTTGGAAGACAGTTCTTGCCGAGCCCAGTTGTTTTCTGAACTGCATTCAAAATAGGCTGCCTGAGTGGAGCTTTCAGAGTATTGGTGGGAAGAGGGGTCACCAGCAAGCATGGTGAGAGCTTGGCCGAACAGTTTCTGGGCCGTGTGCATGCGGGGGGGCTGGGACTCTGCTGTCATCTCCAGCAGGCTGTGGGCTGTCAGAGCTGCAGCTCACGCCTCTCAGTGAAAAGTGTTCTGGGGTTTTCAGCTAAAACTGGGCTGTACTCGTCACGGTGCCCTTGCCCCCATGGTGGTGTCTTCCTGCACCAGCTCTGACTTGCAGTGCACACCTGCTGCACATTTGCTCAGCTTAAAACAACCAGCTCTTGACCTGTTCCCCAGGCTACCACCCTGTTGTCCCTGTACCTGCTTCCTGCCTGCTCTCTTGAGCCCATCCCCCACTTCCGGTCTCCAGGCCACCAGCACCCTCTCCTCCCTTCAGTCATCTCACCCTGGCTTGCTGCCCTGCCCGGTCCCCTCTTGAGCCCATCCTCTCCTGCCTGTAAACACACTGGTTGGGAAAAGTGGAATTTCTGTTATATGCTGATTTCTTCTAAACTCGTATCCAAAACTCAGACCTCTTCCGGAGCCACAGAGGAGGATGGCCACAGACTTGCTGTTGGACATGCAGAGGAAGTGCCCGTGGCAGCCTCCCCTCTACAGGGCCGGTCCAGCCTACCCTTGGACATGCCTTGTGCTCTGTCCTTCCGATCTTCCTTGTGCCTGCCAACAGGACAGGCACCTGTGTGCCTCACAGGACCGACCTGTTAGACCCTGCGCATGGGGTGCAGTGAATGGGGAAACTGTTACACAGGACGTCACACAGACACAGGACACTGCACCCATGCATCAGGTGACATGCATACTTAGAGCCAAGACTCCACCAGCTACTAATGAGTGAAGGAGTGAATGATGTGTCTCTGGAGAGTGCCTGACCACGCGGGTCAGGGAAGTACGGCTGAGATCTGGAGGGACAGACGTGCTTCCCATCCACCCAGCAGCATCTTATTGAGGTGCAGGAAAGTGGGGCTCCATGTGCACCATTGTGGGAGCTGGGGTTAGAGAAAATGAGACACCACTTACCTAGAAGATGGGTTTGTGTCCTCCGTTGGAGAAGGGACAGAATTAGAGACTCCCACATCCCCTCCTGTCCCCTCCCTTCCCCTTACAGCAGCAGCTGTGAGGGCTAAATAGCACCCCCTGCAAGGCTCTGCTGATTACCAGCTGTGTCCCAGCTTTAGTGATAAGGGATCCATTGTCCCCTCAATTGGCTTCTTCATGAGGGACTGGCTTCAGGGATGGCTGGATCCAGGTGCCAGGTGGTGTTTCTCCTTTCCCCCATACTTTATTTCTGCTTCTTTGTGTTTTTTTCAAGAAGCTTCTCCCCAGTGGGGACAAAGTGGCCCAAAAGCTGGTACTTTCAGCAGGCAGGGTGGTTTTTGCTGCCTTGGCGCTGTGCCCATCCTGGTGGGGGGCATGCAGGTTGGGGGGCACTCAAACACCTGGAGGGCCCTAGGGAAGGGAGTTTATAGAGTAGGGGAGGTGACAGAATCTTAGACAGGTGGGTCCCCAGCCCCCGTGGTGCTGGCTGGGTGCAGTGAGAACAGCAGGAGCTTCGGAACGAGTTTAGACCTTGATCTCTTAGAAATGGGACCTAGGTGTTCTGCCTCAGAAGCCGCATTTTCTGTCTTATGAGGTGAGGACAGACACAGCTGCACTTCCTTGGGCCTGGAAGAGGAAATGGGCTGGTGTTTGTACAGCTCTTGCTGAGCATTGCACTGTACACAGTAGGTGTTGGAAGCCGTTTTATGGAGCTGGCATGTCTCCATGGGTGCTTTGAAGGGGAAGGGGTTGTGCTCCAGTCCAAGCCCAGTGCACTGCGAAAGTTACGCTTGCTGCCCCTCCCCTGTCTGTGTAGTTACTGAGGTGGTTGCTATTACACACACAGAAGGCTGTCTTGTGATAGATTCTCCAGTCACCCAACAGGTTCATCATGCACTGCACATCGAGTGCAGGTGTCCACCCTGACAGGCACATGGCTGGCTTGACGTTCCCTGCGTAGTGGGGTGCTGTGGTCAACAGACCAGGTCTGTGCTAGAGAGACTGCATGGAGCTGTGTGTGGCTGGCGGGGCTGGGCTCCTGTGGATCAGGCGGCTGCAGCCTCACCTGTTGGTGACACGTGTTCGTCTGTCAGCTTTCTGCTCCCTGAGGCTGCTGGCTTTGGGCGCACGTCGTCCATGTCCCTCCTTTTTCCCTTTGGCAGGCTCTCCTCATGACAGCAGGGGACTGATGGGCCTGTGTTAGGTTGGCTCTGTGTGCTTGTCTGCCAGCTGTGTGCTGTGGGCAGGGGCTGAGGCTGGGCAGCCCATCCTTGGACATTTGTTCGGAACTCATGTTAGGCGCTGGTATGTAGTCAGTTTTCAGGAATGTTCCATGGATGGTAGGAAAGAATCCGAGCCCTGTGCCCCCACGATGAAGCCTGGTTAGCCAAGCCCTGTCTTCTGTCCTAGAGGTTCTGTCCAGCGCTCGTCTCCTAGGATGTGGGACGGCCTGTTTGCAGCAGCACCTCTGCCCCACCTTCACTGAGCTGCACCAGCTTTCTCGTCGGTGCAGCTTGTCCCTTCTTGACTTTCAGAATTTCACATCCTTATGTTTCAAGTGTCTCTGGTATAAAGCCCATATCTGGACCTTTAAAAATCTTGTCTGAGCCCTGGCCGGTTTGGCTCAGTGGTTAAAACGTCGGCCCACGGACCAAAGAGTCTCAGGTTTGATTCCGGTGAAGGGCATATACCTCGGTTGCCATTTGGTCCCCGGCCCTGGTTGGGGTCGTGTGGGAGGCAGCCAATCGATGTGTGTCTGTCACAGCAATGTTTTTTTTTCTCTCTCTCTCCCTCTCACTCTACCTGAAAATAAATAGAAAAATATCCTCAGGTGAGGATTAATAATAAAATAAAAAAATCTTGTCTGATGATGTTTGTCTCACCTGGACCACTGGTTCATTTTTGTTTAGTCAGGTTCTTCTATTTGACTTTATTTCTGCCATCTCTGTATTCTAGTTGTGTTGTCATTTGGGACAGGTTACTTTTTTCCTTTCTTAACTTTTGGATTTGTTGTTTTTTTTTTAAACTTTTCTCTTTTTTCTCCTCTGCTAGATTGGAATTCATTCACTCGGCTTCCATAGTGGCTGCCCTAGATGTTTTATTAATTAATTAATTTATTTATTAATTTATTATTATTTTTTAATCCTCACCCGAGGATATTTTTCCATTTATCTTCAGGTAGAGAGAGAGGGAGAGAGAGAGAAATATCGACGTGAGAGGGACACTTCAACTGGCTGCCTCCCGCATGACCCTGACCAGGGCTGGGGATGAACTGCAACCAAGGTACGTGCCCTTGGCTGGAATCGAACCCGGGACTCATTGGTCCACGGGCCCATGCTCTACCACTGAGCCAAACTGGCCAGGGCTGCCCCGGATGTTTTAACTCAGAGAATTCATTTCTCAACATCTAAACTTAACCTATGTTTTTACTGCTCTCCAAACAATCCAGAGACTTTAGAACACTGTGAGTGTGGTGACTTCTGGCCTGACCCCTTGTGTCCCACCTCCTGCCTGGTTCACACCTGATGCCCGTGGCCTCGGCCTTGGGGTATCTCCCGGGCTTATCACCTGTCCTTTTCCAGGCTTTCTGTCCTCTGCTGCTGCTTTCAAGCTGCACAGACCCTCCAGATCTGCTGCCCTTAGATGCCTGTTCCTGGTTTTACTTAGTGTTTGCACACTCGAGGTTCTGAACTATCTTCTTAACTCATCATTAGGCTTAACGTTTTTTATTTTTTATTTATTTATTTTTTTTGTACGTGCCCCTAGTGGGAACCGAACCCGGAACTCTCTGGTCTGCAGGCCGACGCTCCAACCGCTGAACCAAACTGGCCAGGGCAGGCTTAACGTTTTTTAAAACATAGTTTAACACTCTCATATTGTTTGTTCTTTCTTAGAGGCTGAGCAAAGCTATCTTGTCATTATTGTGACAGAAATGGATGTGCTTACTCCACATATTTAGCTCCAGTAGGTGTTGGGGGCCAGCACTGTTACTCTTGATCCTCCCACTGGTCTGGCCATGTTTGGCCCTTCTGGGAAGTTGCTGGCCCTTCTGTTACTGGGAGTTGTTAGAAAAAAGCCTGTGACAGTCAGAGTTGGTGAAATGTTTCTTGTATTTATCAACAGTTTTCTGGAAACTCTAGCAGGTAACTGGAAGGGACTCCCCCAGAGACAGTGGAAGCCCCTCAGACACTGCTGCTGACAGAGAGTACAGCCCCAAGGAGCTGCCTCTTCGCTGGGCTCTGCCCAGCTGCATGGGTTTGTGTGTTCGTGGGAACAAACTGCATTTGAGAAATGTCTGCTGGCCTTTCACCTTGGGGGACAGGGACATTCTGGGGGGTATTCTGGGCTGTGTTCTGGAGCACTGCCTTCGGAGTGAGTCAGACCTCCCACAGGATGTGAGGTCCAGCCTCCTGGGGGATGACCCCTGTCTTTGACGGGTGGGGTGCTGTTTTGTTCTAGTTGCTCACCCCGCCCAAGGGCTCCTTGGTGGCCGTGGGCTGTGGGGAGTCTTGGGATACCCCGTCATTGCATTGGCCCCTTCTCTTCCCTTATAATCGCCACGTCCAGGTCACAGATGTGGAAGGGGCTCTTGGAGAGGTCAGAGGTGGGGCCAGGTGCAGGGGTTGCCATAGTGGTGGAACATGTCCCTGAGGGAATGAAGAGCAGCACGCAGGGAGGGCCACTCCAGATCCGTCAGGCCTGTTCCTGTTGGTTACACACGTGTCCACACACATGGTCACAGTGTGCTCTCATGTGCTCATACATACACACATGTCTACACGCGGTCACAACGTGCTCTCTTGTGTTCATACATATACATGTGTCCAAAAATGGTCACAATGTGCTCTCATGTGCTCACACACATGTGTCCATACACATGGTCAACACTACCCAGTGTGTGCAAGCGGAGCTGCCAGCCTGGCGGGTAGGAGGGTGTGGGGCCACCCTAGGGATGGGGCTGGGGTGGGGTGGCAACGCTTGGGTGTGATGAGCAGGCGCCACAGGCCTCGTCTGCGGGAGGAGCGTTGCCAGGTTCCAGGAGCAGATTGCAACTTCCTGGGGCTCATTCTCCGCACAGGCTCATGAGGAGCCGGCACAGAGCGTCTTCTGTTCCAGAGCCTGCGTGGGAAGTTGGCATCAAGGACCTTCTCGCCCACGTACGATGGAAACTTTCCCACAGTGAGGATGGGGGGAATGGCAGGAGGCCTGGATGGCGATTAAGGGTCCCCCAGAACATGGTGTGTAGGGGCCGGCATCTTGTCCTGCTCTGGGTGTGTCCCTCACCTGCCAACTGTCCTGCTGTCCCATCCAAAGCTCAGAGCATCAGCACAGGCCAGGTCTTACAAGCGTGTGACCCTGGACCACTCTCTGCTCATCTGTGGAAAGAGGACTGAGGTAGAGGGCAGGGTGGCCACATGGGCCCCAGGTGGGAAGAGTCCACAGAGGTGCTGTGCCTGCAGCTGCTGAGAGCATGGCGGGTGCTCAGCTGAGGGCAGTTATTGTCAAGAGAATTTTTTTCCTTTATTGATTCTTTTTTTTAGAGAGGAAGGGAGAGGGAGAGAGAGTTAGAAACATTGATGAGAGACAACATCAATTGGCCACCTCCTGCATGTCCCCCACTGGGGATTTGGCTCACAACCTGGGCATGTGTCCTGACCGGGAATCGATCTGGCAACCTCTTGGTGCATGGGTGGATGCTCAACCAGTGAGCCACACCGGCCGGACTCAAGTGAATTTTTTGCCTGAATTTACTGCTCTGTGGGTGCCAGGCACTCTCCAAAGGCAGGGACTTCAGGAGGAAAGCGACAGTGTAGGCTGGGAGGCCCTCAGTGAGTGCCAACACCATTTCTTCACACAGACACCAGGTTCTGGGGCCAGCCTCCTCCCCATGGGGAAGCATGTCACCAGAGGCCCAAGTCCCCAAGGAGCAGCCCATGGCAGAGGGGCAGGGAGCTGGGGCGTTGTTTGCTGGGAGCTCCGAACCCTCAGGGCTGGGAAGGCAGGGCTGCCCCTCTTTGTCATCCAAGAGGTCCTGGTTGGGGTGACTTTTTTTTTTTTTTTTTTTTTTTTTCCCAGTTTATATTGTTTACTTTAGGGGTCGTCAGAGCCTCAAAACCACATGCTTTTACCCAAATTTCTAACTTAACACTATATAGTCACAACGTAGTTCTGGAAGGGTCTCTTTTCTGTGCTAAGCGCCCATTCCTCTCTTGGCAAAGGCAGGCTAACATAGAGACAAGGTAGGGAACTGCAGATATGGCATCTGGAGATTTCTCTGGACTTACTACATGCCTGAAATTCCATAACTGGAAACTCAGTCCTTTTAAGTTAAAGCAGTGGTCTCAACCAGGGGTGATTTCACCCCTAGGGGACCCATGACAATATCTAGAGACATTTTTGGCCATCACAACTGGGGTAGGGGGTGCTACTGACATCTGGTGGGTGGAGACCACCCTACTAAATATTCCAGAATGCACAGGACAGCCCCCACAACAAAGATGTATTTGGCCCAAAAGTTAACAGTATAAAAGTTTAAAAATCCTGTGCTGGGACTTCTGGTCAAGATGGCGGCGTAGGTAAACGCGGTATCGCGTCCTCCCACAACCACATCAAAGTTACAACTAAACTACAGCACAACCATCATTCAAAACCACCTGAGATCAAGTTGAATGGAAGTCCTACAACTACGAAATTAAAGAAGAAGCTGCATCAAGACTGGTAGGAGGGGCGGAGTTGCGACGGGCTGGTCCCACACCCACGTGTGCTGGATAAAAATTAGGAGGATACCTCGGCTGGGAAGGTCCTCCCTAAGGACTGAGGGGTCCCCGTCCCACACCAGGCGCCCAGCTCAGAGTTCCAGTGCCAGGAAGAGAAGTCCCCATAACTTCTGGCTAGAAAAAACAGCAGGAACTGAGGCTGAGGGAAGCTGAGGCTGCTGGAGGCCCCAGAAGCTCCTCTTAAAGGTGGTTGGGGTGACTTTTAAGGTAATGATCCCTGCTTTCAAGTGAGGGGTCTGCATGGAGCATTTTGTGGGAGTCAGCCAGGACAGAGTACGAGAGTGCAGGGCCCTTCTGCAGAACAGCAGCCGTCATTCCCAGGAAGCAGGCAGCAAACCCACACCAGGAGGCTGTGATGTGAGCTCCTTTTTAAAGGCTCATACAAGGTCACCGAGCAGAAGAGAGGGGTAGGGAAGGGGCAGGCATCTTCTCTACACTGCGACCCCCCAGGAGCCTGGTGGGCAGCCCCACCTGCACAGACAGGTGAGAAGTGACCTAGAAGCAGCCGAAAACTGGAGAAATGTAGGCTCGGGGACTTTGAGAAAAGTTGCAGTGACCACTGATAGAAATTAAAACTATTTTATTGAAAATACAGTTTTGAAAGTAAATGCAGACGACAAAGGCAGAGCATAAAACTACAGAAAGAAAATAAACTAGAAGCGGGGTGAGAGAAATGACCTGTACACAAGAAAATGGTTCACATCCCACGATTGAAGAGCGCAAGGCTCAGCTCACGTCAGCTCACAGGACCAGGTGCAGTCGTGGGCACAGGGAGGTGGGCTGGGCTGCCTGACTCTGCCTTTCTCTGTGTTTTCAGTTTTCCTATGTAATTTTAAGATTTCTTTTCCTCACGATTCCCTATTTTCTCCTGGGTGCCTCCTCGTAGCAGCTGTGGTCTGAGGCAAGCCCAGCCTGCTGGGTGTCCCTGTGCCTGGTAAGCCCTTGCTGCCTTGGCCCGAGGGAGTGACAGGTGAGAAGAGGCCTGCACGCTTGTCCCGAGTGTGTCCCACCTTCCTGTGCCTGCCACTCTCTTAAGCCATTTTTTCATTCGAAAGGAGACTTCTGTTAAGAAAGCAGCCAGTTATTTCATTTAGTGTTTGTTGATTCGCTGAGCAAAGGTTTAGGCACCGGGGATGCAGTTGTGAGCAGAGACATCCTAATTTCAGGTGTTTTTAAACCATCACAATGAGGTTTCAGTAATAAGAACATCCTCTGCCGAAAAGTGCTGCTGGCTCTCCCTCCCCCGGGGACCCAAGTCCCTCTGTCCTGGTGTCTGAGGTTACCGTGCTGCCTCCAGCACCCCTGCTAAAGCCCCCAAATCACCATATGGGGTGGGGAAGCCAAGCTGGAGGGGGCAGAGTGAGGGCAGCAACACAGAGACCTCCAACCCTGTGGGCACTGGGAGGGTGACAGTAGTGTTTGTCTTTGCACAGCCTTGCAGGCCCAGAGCTGCTGCTCCTCCATCACAAACCCCTATCTCGGCTGTTGTCATGTCTCTGAGAGCCCAGTGGGGCGGCGCCGTGTTGCTGGAGGGTTTTGGGAACAAGCTGGGACCTTGGTGTCGGCTGTCTTTGGTCATGGGCCAACTTCTCTGGTCCTACCACTGGCATGTGAACATATATTTAGTTCTCTTTAAATGGTCCCACAGGGGCCCCGGGTGCCATCGTGTTGGTGCGAGAAGTCCAGGAAGGCACGGGTAGTGGGGGCGTCGCTGTGAGCCCAGGGTTATGTGTGTCCTGACTGCCTGTCCTGTGATCTCGGCTCCAGACAGAAGCAGGTGCCATTCCCAGAGCGGCAGCTTTCTGAGTGCTTCAGCAACACCACCACCCTCAGATCCACTTTCTGCCGCACAGTGTAGCTCCACACACGTGTCATTTCTCCCTGGGGTGGGTCTGACACTGCCCCCAAGAAGGTTTGGAAGCTGGTCTTGATCTGTGAGCCGATTCCGTGACTTGACGATAGGTTAGGTCACAGTTTTAATGGTAAGGGTGGCCATCCTGTGGAGCAGGGGAGGCGAAGTGAGCAGCTGCTGCAGAGGCGCGGATGCGGAGATGCCAGCCGCCCTGCCCGGCGCAGAATGGGGCATTGTGCCTGCCGCTCAGAGCCCAGCCTGCAGACGTGAAACTGAGAGCGCTCATTGTTCTCACTGGGGAAACTTAGGAAAACAGCATTGAGAGTGGAACTCGGGCCTCTGGAAACCATGGCTGAGTCAACACTTGTTTATTCACTGAAATGAACAAAAAGATTGAAAAATAGGGAACAAGATTGAAGTCAGAGGAGGATGTCAGCCAACTGGGAGGAGTGAAAGCCAGAGCCTTGAGCAGGGCTGAGTTTGCACTTAACAAAGAGGACTTTTAGGGACACCAGTGATGACATGGACTTGACAGATGGGGCCTGTGGTCCTGGTGGGAGTAGGAGAACCCAGACATGGGCATCTGATGAGGGAGGTAAGCTGCCAGAGGAAGCTCAGGTGCTCCACCTGCATTTTCTACAAGAAATTGGGAATAAGACAAGGGAAATCACAACTCGCTGTGAAACTGTTGACCTCTGGCAGTTTCTTGGGTCTTGTTACTGGCTGCCAGTGCTGGCGGAGATGAGGGGCCTCTGCTGTCCTGGGACACAGCTCCGTGGACTTACCTTGAGGGCGAACAGTTACCTGAAGGAGCTGTTGCCGGAGGGCCTTCTGTGTGCCAGTGGAGCTACCCTCCCATCCACCCACCTCGTAGCACCATCTGTGACCAAGGCCCTGTGGTCCTTTAGAAACCCTCAAGACTCCCTTACTGGCACCAGAGGAAACAGGGTGTTGCTGTGCGGCAGACAGAGAGCCAGCCTGCAAGTGCAGCCAGCCCGAGCAGAGCGCTGAGGGGAGGCAGCCCACAGGACTTCCTGGGAGTCCTGCCGTCGTGGGTCTCACCTAGATAGCCCCGTCAGGTGAGGGTGCAGGGCTCTTTGTCTTCCATTTGAGTTGGGTTTCTATCTCTTGCAACCAAAAAATGTCCTAATACCAGCCACTCATTTTCAGAACAGAGCCTATAAAAAAATTTGGCAATAGAGCATTCTGGAACAACACAATGATTTTAGTCTGCCCTAAGTCCTGTCACTCTCCTTATTTAAAGATGAGCAGTAATCAGGAGCCAACAAGGAACCCTCATGTGGACACTAAGAAAGAGAGAAGAGAAGAGGCAGCGAGTGCAACGGAACAGCTGGTGAGAAGACAGAAGAAGAACTAACCCAGGAGACAGAAGGAAATTTTTGATAGAACTTTCTCTGTGTACTAAAAATACAAATTCAAAATAAATAAAGAGAAATGAACGCAAAGAAAAGACAAGATTAGCCAAAAGACAGAATGTAAGAGAACTAAGAAAGAAAATTAAAGACAAAAAATACCATTACAAACCTGAGAGCCCAGTTAGCAACAGCAAGTCACAGGATGGATGTGGCTGGGAAAGAATTGGTCATCAGAGGACAGGCTGCTCAAAAGAACATGCTGCATAGAGGAAAATAGAAAAAAACGTGGTCAGAGAGACCAGAGTGGAGGGGCTGCAGGAGGCCCGGGAGCCATGGTGGGTGTCCGAGTCAGAAAAGAGATAATGTCCAGGGTATGAGGCGCCAGGTAAAGCTGGTCCTCCCGGGACCGAAAGCTAGGAGACACTGCACGTTGAGAGGGGCCATCATGTTTCTGGAAAAATTGGAACAAAATGACTAGTGGTAGGACAGGACCTGCTAAATTAACTAATTCTATTGTGCAGCCCGCCTTCCTCTTACATTTTCTGGAGGCAGCAGAGAAAAGGCAGCCTGAGAGCTGAGAAGCATACTCTTCAGGTGGCTTTCTTGCTGGGTGCCAGCCTGGGGTGCCCCACCTGGCTGAGGTGTGTGCAGCTTTGCAAACAAGGTCACATGGAGAGTCCCATGCTCTCCTGGTGGGCGAAGTAGCTACATAGATTGTTCTTTTGCAGGTGAGCTGTGTCTCTTCTCCCCATTTTACTTATTTAGTCATTTATTTATATCAGTGTTGACTTTTGGATATTTCTTTTATACCTTAGGTCATAATCCGACATAATTTTGGTTTTGTTTGTGTTTTTGCTCAAATTGCTCTAGCGTTGATCATTTGGAATGCTTTCCGTTGGCTTCGTTGTCTCTGTGCCAGACCCCATCCTGCTGGGGTTTTGTTTTTGTTTAGCTCTTCTTTGCATCTTGTGTCCTGCCCCAGTCATCTTAGCCATGCCTCCAGGGGTTCCTGGCTCCTGTCACTGTAGAATGATGTCAGAGCCAGGAACTAGGCTGGGTGTGCTAGTAGCTATGGGATGTTGTTCTAGGCCATCTTAGCTGTCACAGCAAGGAAATATATGTGTGTATACTGACTTATGTGTGTACACACATGTAAACATTTCTAGATGTAGCCATCTGTGTCTGTGTTCCACTAAACATGAGTTTCTACTGATGTCTCCCAGTCTAATCCATCCACACTGGGGTCACCCTAGACTCCTCCCCTTGCCTATCTGTAACCTTCCACTCCATCAGCAACAAGCCTTTTGCCTAATTGCTCAGTTCCCATATACACACATCTCAGTATCAGAATTGTAAACCTTGCTCATGGGAAGCAATATCATCACCCAGAAGATGGAGTAACAGGGCTCAGATTTACCATCCCCCTGGAGGTAATAAAAAGCTGGACCATGTGTATGAAATCTTGGTTTTCTAAACTTTGGTTATGAGTCAAGGACACACTGTGATTCCTGCAAGACGAGAATCGAACAAGATGAGGCTGATGATTGCTCCAGCCTAGTACATTAGGGAGTTTCTAGGTTGTGTTGCAAGGAGCCTGGAGGACTCCCTGAATTCAGGAGATGGAGCTTAGGGTCCAGGGTGACTGAAGTGACTGGAGTTTTCAGGAGTGTACCACAGAGCAGAGAGCTGCAAACAGAGAACTTGGAGATGTGCAGAGGACCTGCCTTAGTTTCCAGCAGAGTGCTGAACTGCTGTGGGTGTGAGGAAACTACGGAGGCCAGGGTGGGGCTGTCGGTACTCGGAACTCTCACAGTTTGTGAGTGGGGCCTTGTCATCAGGCAGAATGAATATCTTCATACTTCATTGTGCAGTGGAGAACAGTCAGCTCAGGAATAAATGCTGCTCTGGCTCCCTAACCAACCTGAGAAGCAAGATCCAAAAGTTTCACTATTTCCAAGTAACTGTGACCCAAAACACAGCTCAGAAATATTTATAGGAACACAGAAGTACACAGTGTCCAAAGGGTAAAATTCACAATATCTGGCATCCAGTAGAACATTACCAGGCATGGAAAGAAACAGGAAAATACAACCCATAATGTAGTGAAAAGTCTATCAAAACTGACTCAGATGATAGGCTAAGCAGACAAGGGCATTAAAAACAGTTGTGATTGTATTGCATATGTTCAAAAACTGAGGAAAATATTGGGCTCATTAAGTACAGACATGGTGAAGTAAAGACCGTTGACTAAAGAAAAAAATCCAATTTAAACTTCTAGAGTTGAAACTGAACTGCCTGAATGCAAACATACTGGATGAGATTAACATCAGAATAGGCATCACAGAAGAAAAGATTAGTGAACTTGCAGACAAAACAGCAAGACCGATCCACACTGAAACAAGGAGGCGAAAGTACTTTTAAATAACCAAAAGCAAAAAAGAGCATGACTGAGACGTGGGACAATTGGCTGAGGGCTGATGTTTGTGTAATTGAAGTTCCCAAAGGGGAAAGGAGGCACAGAAGAACGATTTGATGAAAACTATAAACCTAGATCGAACAGTCTTAACAAACAAACCCTAAGCACAAGAAACATTAATAAAATTACACAAGGCGCATCCATCATTATCACATTGCTCAAAACCAGTGATGAAAAGTCTTATAGTTTGATTTAATTTTTTTTCTGATTAAGATAACTGTACCCACTGTAAGACCACAGACATTTTCTTCTACACTCTTTGTTTTACTTTTAATATTTAGATCTACAGTTTATCTAGAATTGAGTTTTGGGTCAGGTTCACATTTTTTTCTATGTTTATATGTAGTCAATACAACACTTTTGAAAAGTCCACTCTTTATCACAGATCAGGTGCATCAAATGTTGTTGAGTGGCCCTGTCAGGGGCTGTGCTGTATACTTCACCCATGGGGCCACAGTAACACCAGGTGGCTGGTGTTGTCCCTGCTTGATAGCTGAGGGTACTACATCTCAGAGGCAGTGGGCAGCTTTCCTGGGGCCAGCTACTAAGGGGGCTGGGTGCCTTCTCATGGACTGGCAAGGGCTGGATCCCAGCTGGGGTTCAGAGGGTAGGACCCAGGGAGCTCAGAAACTGCCTCAGGACTGGGTGGTCCTCATTCTTGTCAGAGCACTGGGCTGTGAAGGACTATCTGGACTGTTATCGGTTCCTGAAACCCAAAGGTGTAATAAAGTGTTTTCTGAATGTATGTGCTAGTAATGCTCTCTCACAGGGCAGCACCTTCCCGAGTGATGCTGGAGGGGGCATTGTGATGATCCACTGAGACTGTCCACCTGGGTCCTCAGGAAGAGACTGCAATGTCCCAGACACAGGAATACGAATGTGAGAGCCATAATGCTGGTGTGCAGGAGCCTCGGATTTCAGGGTCGAGCACGAGGTGAGGAGAAGCCATCGGTGGTGCTAGGTTATCAGAGGACTGGCTCAGTGGGGAGGAATCGAGACTGACCTGTGCTTGCTTCTGAATTTGGCATCTTTCCCTGGAAGTCCAGTCCCCAGGCATAGTCCTCACTTCGTGCCACAGATGTGAGACAGAGGGAGGGGCTTTTTCCTAGGCAGGTGGACTTGGCTGCCTGGGCCAGACACCCTACAGACCCTGAGACTGGGCCCCATTCCTATGCCCTCTCTGGGCATTGATCCACCCCAAGGCAGGTAATCATAGTTCATCACTTTTATTTTTATTTTTTCTTTCATTCTTTTTTTTTCTAAGTTTTAACTTTTTTTGGAAATAATTACACACTTACAGAAAAGTTGCAAGAACGGGAATGTGTCCTCTGCCCAGATTCACCCTTTGTGACCATTGTGTGCTCCTCTCCACCCTTCACACACAGTGCTGTCTCTGCGTTGTCTCAGGCAGGTCACAGATGTCAGGGCCCAGTGTTGGCTCACGTCACCCAGGACATGTGTAAACCTGACCCTTTAAAGAAGACCTAAGTGAGTGGATACACCATCTTTTAGGTGGAAGACTAAATCATCACAAAGGCTTCTATTTTCTCCTGGAATAGATACAACAACAGAGTTTGTGAGAGTTGGCAAGCTGATTCCACAATTCATAGGGGAAAACAGGATCAGAATATCCAGGACATGACTGACGAAGAAGGATGTGGGGTCTAGGAAATTTTGCACCCAATACAAAGCCACTAAGACAATGTGTTGCTGGTCAGAGAAGTCTTTGCCAGTAAGTCAGTGGGGAGCTCAGACACAGCTCCCTGACACTGTCCATCCTAGAGACCCCTGGTGATCCACGTGGGAGAAGGAGGCTTCACAAAGTAAACAAAAATCAGTCCAGGTAGATTAAGAATTTCAACATGAAAGGCAAAGATATAAAACTTTGCAAATCAACTTAAAATATTTTTGACCTAGAAGTAGGGAAGATTTCTTAAACATGATAGAAAGAGGAGAAATTATGAAGAAAAAGATTTATAAATTCAACTATATTAAAATTAAAAGCTTTTCACCAAAAAGCAAGGTACCATAGAGAGAGTGAAAAGACAGTCGGCCAGTGTGGCTCAGTGGTTGAGCGTCGACCCATGCACCAAGAGGTCACTAGTTCGATTCCCAGTCAGGGCACTTGCCCAGGAGTGGGCCTGATCCCCAGTGGATGGCATGCAGGAGGCGGCCAATTGATGTTCTCTCTCATCGATGTTTCTGTCTCTCTCTCCCTCTCCCTCTGTCTCTAAAATCAGTAAAGAAAAAAAAAAACAAAGAGAGTGAAAAGACAAGCCTCAAACAGGAGAGAGATTTATAATGTATATAATTGAGAAGGATTGCTCTTGAGAATATATATATATATATATATATATTTTTTTTTTAAATACAACTCCTGCAAATCAGTAAGAAAATATTTTAATAGGCAAAAGTCACATGTGTCTAGTAAAGGTGAAATACAAATGACTCATGAATATGAGAAAGATACTTGACTTCATTAATAATCAGGAAAAATTAAAACCACATATGTGGAGCCCTGCTGATGTGGTTCAGTGGTTGAGCGTCGACCCATGCACCGGGAGGTCGCTGGTTCAATTCCTGGTCAGGGCAAGTGCCCAGGTTGTGGGCCTGATCCCTAGTGGGGGGCATACAGGAGGCGGCCAATCTATGTTCTCTTTAATCGATGTTTCTATCTCTCCCTTCCTCTCTCTCTAAAATCAATAAAGAAAAAAAAAATTAAAACCACATATATGAGAATTTATTATACTAATCTATTTTGGTGTATGTTTTAAAATTTACACTATAAAAAAATTAGATAAAAAGGGGGAGTAATATAAAATTGTGGCAAATTACACCAAAAGGTAACTTATTTATTTATTTTATTTATTTATTTATTTTTTTCAGGTAGAGTGGGAGGGAGGGAGGGAGATAGAGAGAGAGAGAGGGAGACAACAATGTGAGAGACACACATCAATTTGTTGCCTCCCCCATGACCCTTTGGTGCACGGGCCGATGCTCTAACCACTGGGCAACACTGACCAGGGCAAAGGTAACCCTTTTAATACCCTTTCCACAATTTTCTACACAAATATATACATATAAACATTTGGGTGGCTTTTATAACTTTGTTTAGTTATTAATTGTGAAAGTCCTTCCCTGTCATTAAGTTTGGATTCACTTTAAAACACATCCTCACAAATAGGTACTGTTGACCATGCCCCCAAAACTGTAAAGATTGACACTGAAGGTCTCCTTTATTGTGTGCTGTAGTAGAAAAATACACTTTTATAGAAGATAATGTGTCTTAATTTTGTCCAATTACAAAAGTAATCTGTGAACATTGTAGAAAACTTGGAAATTATAGCAAAGTTGAAAGGTGTTGGGAGCATCTGAGATCTTGCTTTCCTGCATGTCATCAGTTTGGCTCAAATACATTCCTATAAAAATTCTCAAAAAAATGAAAGAAAGGTGGCATGTCACATGGCAGCTGCCAGTGCCAACATGGCAGTCTTTTTGTTACAAGACACTTAAGACAGAATCCCAACTCATACTGGAGGAAGGGAGGTGGAAGCAGGGTGCCCGCATGTGGCCAGCACCATGTAATGCTGTTGCAGACAAGAGTCCCCATGATGCTAAAGTAGTGGGTGAGGCACTGGTGAGAAACAGGCTGTTTGCACACAGCAGCGCCCTGCACAGCCCTTCAGCAGTGTCACGGTGGGAAGGCCTGGCCCCTTGGCTGTGGGGTGTGCCCTTCAATGACTGTGCCCTCCTGCCAGACCTTGACCCCTGTACGTGTTCTGTGGGGTACTAATTGGAGAATCAGCAGGAAGGTTATTTTTCCAACTTTTATATAAATTCTGAAGTTGCTTCTGTTATGGCCTGATTTCTCTCCTCCCTCCCCCCTCAATTTCACTTTGTAAGTGAAGAGGAGACACTAATAAGCTTCAAGAAAGTTTTATTGTAAGAGACAGGATGTCTTGCATTTGAAGCAGACATGTAAGAAAGTGCCCCATGCTGGATGCAGGGTCTGCAGGCGTGCCCAGTGGGTAGGTGCTCTCAGCGGTGCCCGGGCTGGGGTGCAGGGCCCAGGTGCAGGGCAGTTGCTGGACTGCCACCTGCCCCCATGCACTCACGCTGTCTGGCTCTTTCCCAGGCTGGAGTGGGTGGAGATCATTGAGCCGCGCACGCGCGAGCGCATGTATGCCAACCTGGTCACCGGGGAGTGCGTGTGGGACCCGCCCGCAGGCGTCCGCATCAAGCGCACCAGCGAGAACCAGTGGTGGGAGCTCTTCGATCCCAACACTTCACGCTTCTACTACTACAGCGCCACCACCCAGCGCACCGTGTGGCACCGGCCGCAGGGCTGCGACATCATCCCTTTGGCCAAGCTGCAGACTCTGAAGCAGAACACTGAGTCCCCTCGCGCCTCAGCAGACAACAGCCCTGGGCGCGGCAGCAGCGTTAGCCGCGATGGCAGCACCAGCTCTTCCCTGGAGCCCGAGCCTGACACCAGCGAGAAGGCGCAGGAGCCTCTGGGGAGGAGCCGGCAGATGGCATTTGGGGCTGCGAAGGAGGAGAGCGGCAGGTGAGGCACAATGGGACAGGTTGGGGGCAGGCTGGATTTCACCAGGGAAACCATAAAGCCATGGAGACCTGATTTGCACAGTGGGTCCCTCTTGCTCCTCTGAGAAGGACACACAAGTACTTAGAAAGGAAAGGGCCATTTGGCCACCATCCGAGAGTGGGCAGTGCATAGTGTGGGCAGTGGGCACAGGCAGATTCCTGCATTTGGGGGCTGCACAGCTGGCTGTGGTGCTCCTGCATGGGGTGGACACCTACAGGGGTCAGATCAGTGTGGATGCTGCACACACACCCAGGAGATACCTGCTGCCTGGCGGGTCTGAGTGGCTCTGAGTGGATGCCAGGGGTGGTGCAGAAAACATACATTTTGTTGGTGCCAAGGCACCCAAAGGTAAACAGGAGAAGAAAGCAAGTGGGTGTGTGGGCTCGGGGTGACCCCTGGTGTCCTCTAGGAGCCCAGACTGTGCTGCAGCCCACAGGCTATCCTGTGTTTCCTCTTACCCAGAACTCAGAGAACCGTTCATTTTTATTGGATTGTGGTGATTTTGAATTCTTTATTGATTGCTGACCCATCTATGTAACTAGGTGAAGGGTTTGGGCTCTTTCAGGATTCTGTTGACAAATGTGTTTGTCATCCACACTCGTCACTGGCCTGGAGAAGCTGCTCCCACCCTGCCTGCCCCTGCACCCTCCAGCCCAGTTGATAGCTGTCTTCGGGGGCAGAGTATCCTTTCTCCAAAAGCATCTTAGATGTTCTGCTATGAAAAGAGATCACCAGGTTGGTGGGATCAGGATTTCCACCAGAAGCCCTATTTGGACGTGGATTAGAATTGTGTTCAATTTATGGATCAGTTTGGGTGAAATGGACATCCTTGTTAGATTGTCTTCTCATGTATGAAGATGGTATCTTTTATACTTTTCTCCACAAAGGACTTGCATTTTTTTTCTTTAATCCTCACTGGGGATATTTTTCCATTAACTTTTTTTTTTTTTTTTAGAGTGGAAGGGAAGGAGGGAGAGAGAGAGAAACGTCAATGTGAGAGAGATACATCAATTGGTTGCCTCCTACATGACCCCGATCTGGGCCAGGGATCAAACCTGCAACCCAGGTACTGCCCTTGACTGGAAATTGAACCTGTGACTATTCTGAGGGCCAACACTCTAACTGCTGAGCCAAACCGTCCAGGGCAGGACTTGCATATTTTTAAGGTTTATTTCTAGATACATTATTAATTTTATAGCTCTGGCTCTTGTAAGTTATACCTCTCTTTTTTTTAAATTTTTTTTAATTGATTTTTAGAGAGAGAGGAAGGGAGAGGGAGAGATAGAAACATTGATGAGAGAGAACGTCGATTGGCCGCCTCCTGCATGCCCCCCACTGGGGATTGGGCCCACAACCTGGGCATGTGCCCTGACCAGGAATCGAACTGGTGACCTCTTGGTGCATGGGTACACGCTCAACCACTGAGCCACACCAGCTGGGCATATCTTTTTTTTTTTTTCTCCTCACCCGAGGACATTTTTGCATTTATCTTCAGATAGAGTGGGAATGAGGGAGAGAGAGAGAGAGACATCGATGTGAGAGAGACACATCGACTGGTTGCCACCCACAGAACCCCAACCAGGGCTGGGGACAAACTGCAACCGAGGTACATGCCCTTAGTGGGAACTGAACCCGGTTCTCTCTGGACCTCAGGCCGATGCTCTAACCGCTGAGCCAAACCGGCCAGAGCCATATCTCTTTTTTTTAAAGTCATATTTCTGATTGTCACTGGTAAGTAGACAATTGATTTTTATGTCAGTCTTGTTTTTTTCACTTTTGTTGAGTGCTCATTAATCTCATTAAAGATTCATTATCCATCTCCTGAGATGTTGGCCGGCTGCCCCAGGAAGGCCAGCACCCTGGCTTTGTCCCAGTGCTCAGGCTGCAAACCTGCTGTCCTGATGACTCGGTGATACTGTCTGCCAGGCTTGGGGAGCCCCCTCCTGTTGCTAGGCTTTTCACCATGAGTGGATGTAGTATTTTATCAAATACATGTTTTGAGTCTATTGATATCGGTGTTGTGGGTTTAATTTTGTCCCCCTCAGCTCCAAAAAGATATGTCAAAGTCCTAATTCTCAGTAGCTGTGAATGTGACCTTATTTACAAATAAGGCCTTTGCAGATGTAATTACTTAAGACAAAGTCACCTGGAGTAGGATGGGCCCTCATCCGGTAGGACTGGTGTCCTTATGAGAAGACAGAGACCAGGAAGAACATCCTGTGACCAGGGAGGCAGGGATTGCAGCAGTGTGTCTATAAGCTGAGAACTGCTCGCATCTGAGACAGTGTCCCTCACGGCCTCCAGAGGAACCAGCCTGGTTGGCCCCTGATCTTGGACTTGTGGCCTCTAGATTGTGAGAGCATGGGTTTCTGTCTTAAGCCCAGTCTGTGTGGCATTTTTAAAATTATTGTTATTCTATATTTCTTGCATTCCTGGGACACTCCATTTGTGTAATTTTGTAAAAAGATTCAGGTTGCTAATGTTTTATTTAGGATTTTGTCCATGTTGATCAGTAAAAATGGCCTGTACCTTCCTCCTCGTTCTGTGTGTGGTTGGGTTTGATATCCACTCTGGCAGCATTGCCTTCGACTCTGTCCTCCCCCCCAACCCCTTACCTGGTTCTGTGGGTGTGGCCAGCGCCCTGTGTGCCATCCAGGCCTGTGGCTTGTCTGCCCAGATTTTGAAGTACCGATTCAATTTCTTTAATGCTTGCGGGAATATTTAAAAAATGTTTTTCTATTAAATGGTCCATTTATGTGTTTACAAATGTATTGGCATAAAGCTACTTATAGTGTTCTTTCTGATTTGAAATCTTGTTCCCCTGTATAACCCGAGGTTGTGCGCGTACTCTCTCTTACTCAGCTTTGTCGGGAAATTTGTACTTCACTAGTTTGTTCAAAGAACCACATTTGGCTTCGGTGAGCTTCCCTTTTGTATTTTTCTCTTTTCTTTATTTGACTTTATTCGACATTATTTTCTTATGCCTTCTTTAACTGACTGTGTTGGGAGCTTAACTCATTGGTTCCCATTCTAAAATGAACTTTTTATTTTTTATTTTTTTTTATCCTCACCTGAGGACATTTCTCTATTTTTTGTTCAGATAGAGTGGGAGGGAGAGAGAGGAAGAGAGGAGAGAGAGAACATCCACGTGAAAGGGACACATCGAGTGGCTGCCTCCCGCACGACCCAACCAGGGCCGGGGACAAACTGCAACCGAGATACGTGTCCTTAGCGGGAACCAAACCCGGGTCTCTCTTGACCGCAGGCCGATGCTCTAACTGCTGAGCCAAACCAGCCAGGGCTAAAATGAATTTTTGAGGTATTAGATTTCCCTCAGCATACTGCTTTCATTTTATTACACAACATTTGGCATATAGAATTGTCTTTAATTTTAAGTATTTTCTATTTTAATTACGATTTCTTTTTTTACTCATTTGTAATTTAGAAATGTCTTAATTTCCAAAACTATAGGTTATTTTTTATTCGTGTTCTTGATGATCAACTTAATTTTATTTTGGTTACGAAGCATCTTTTTTTTTCTTTTCAATTTTCGTTAATTTACTTTTGTTACACATGTTTCTCCTTTTTCTCCCCTAGACACCCTCTTCCCCATCACGCCTCCCCCCAAATCCCCCAGCATTGTTGTCCGTGTCCACTGGTTATGCATACGTGCATATAAATTCTTTGGTTCATCTCATACATCCCCCCCACCCCTCTCCTCGAGGTTTGTCAGTCTGAACCATACTCCTTTCTATGTCTCTGGGTCTATTTCATTCATCAGCCCACCTCGTTCATTATATTCCACAAATAAGTGAGATCATGTGGTATTTGTCTTTCTCTGATTGGCTTATTTCGCTTAGCATAGTACTCTCAAGGTCCCTCCGTGTCGTCTCAAAGGATAAGAGATCTTTCTTTCTTACAGCTGCATAGTATTCCATTGTATATATGTACCACAGCTTTTTTATCCACTTATCTATTGATGGACACTTGGGCTGTTTCCAGATCTTAGTGATTGTAAATAGTGCTGCTATGAACATAGGGGTACATATATTCTTTCTGATTGGTGTTTCAGGCTTCTTAGGATATATTCCTAGAAGTGGGATCACTGGGTCAAATGGCAATTCAATTTTTAATTTTTTGAGGAGACACCATACTGTTTTCCATAGTGGCTGCACCAGTCTGCATTCCCACCAGCAGTGTACTAGAGTCCCCTTTTCTCCATACCCTCACCAGCACTTGTTTGATGATTTGTTGATGGCGGCCATTCTGACAGGTGTGAGGTGATACCTCATCGTTGTTTTAATTTGCATCTCTCTGATGATTAGTGATGTCGAGCATTTCTTCATATGTCTCTTGGCCATTTGTATGTCCTTTTTGGAGAGGTGTCTATTTAGGTCCTCTGCCCATTTTTTTTTTTTTTTTATCCTCGCCTGAGGACATTTTTGCATTTATCTTCAGATAGAGCAGGAGGGAGAGAGGGAGGAAGAGAGAGAGAGAAACATCAATGTGAGAGAGATACATCAACTGGTTGCCACCCACACAACCCCAACCGGGGCCAGGGACAGACTACAACCGAGGTACGTGCCATTAGCGGGAACCGAACCCGGGTCTCTCTGATCCACAGGCCAACGCTCTAACCGCTGAGCCAAACCGGCCAGGGCCCCCTGTCCATTTTTAAATTGGGTTCTTTGTCTTCCTTTTGTCGAGTTGTATGAACACTATATATTTTGGAAATTAACCCCTTATCTGATGTATCGTTGGCAATTATGCTGTCCTGTATAGTGGGTTCCCTTTCCATTTTGATGGTTGTTTCTTTTTGCTGTGCAGAAGCTTTTCAGTTTGATGTAGTCCCATGTGTTCATTTTTTCCTTTGTTTCTGTTGCCTTAGGTGATGTATCAGTGAAAATTCTGCTGTGTATGATGTCTGAAATTTTGTTGCCTACATTTTCTTCTAGGATTTTTATGGATTCACGAGTCACATTTAAGTCTTTTATCCATTTTGAGTTTATTCTTGTGTATGGTGTAAGTTGATGGTCTAGTTTCACTGTTTTGCATGTAGCTGTCTAATTTTCCCAACACTATTTATTAAAGAGGTTATCTTTACTCCATTGTATGCTCTGGTCACCTTTGTCAAATATTAATTGAGCATAATGTCTTGGGTCAATTTCCAGGTTCTCTATTCTGTTCCATTGATCTATATGCCTGTTCCTGTGCCAGTATCAGGCTGTTTCATTACAGTGGCTTTGTAGTATAATCCGATATTCGGTATTGTGATCCTACCTACTTTGTCCTTCTTTTTCAAGATTGCTGTGGCTATTCCGGGTCTTTTTTGGTTCCATATGAACTTTTTTTTGTTTGTTTTGTTTAGATAGGGTGGGAGGGAGAGAGAAGGAGAGAGAGGGAGAGAGAGAAAGAGAGAGAAACATTGACATGAAAGGGACACATCGAGTGGTTGCCGCCCGCACGGCCCAACCAGGGCCGGGGACAAACTGCAACCGAGGTACATGCCCTTAGCAAGAACCAAACCTGGGTATCTCTGGACCGCAGGCCAACGCTCTAACCGCTGAGCCAAACCGGCCAGGGCTCTATATGAACTTTTGAAGTATTTGTTCTAGTTCTGTGAAATATGTCATTGGTATTTTTATGGGGGTTGCATTGAATCTATAGATTGCTTTGGGTAGTGTGGACATTTTAATGATGTTAATTCTTCCAATCCATGAACAAGGTATGTGCTTCCACATTTTTATGTCTTCCTTTATTTCTTTTTTCAATGTCCTGTAGTTTTCTGTAAATAGGTCCTTTACTTCTTTGGTAAAGTTTATTCCTAGGTATCTTACTTTTTTTGCCGCAATGGTAAATGGGATAGGTTTTTTTAGTTTCTCTTTCTGTGAGTTCATTGTAGGTGTATAATAATGCTGTCGATTTCTTGATGTTAATTTTGTATCCTGCTACCTTGCCAAATTCGTTTATTAAGTCTAGTAGGTTTTTGATGGAGTCTTTAGGGTTTTCTATGTACAATATCGTGTCATCTGTGAATAATGATAGTTTCGCTTCCTCCTTTCCAATTTGGATCCCTTTTATTTTTTCTTCATGTCTGATTGCTGTAGCTAAGACTTCCAGTACTATGTTAAATAAGAGTGGCGAAAGTGGACATCCCTGTCTTGTTGCTGTTCTTAAGGGAAGTGCTTGTAGTTTTTGCCCATTGAGTATGATGTTGGCTGTAGGTTTTTCACAAAGCATCTTTTTTTATTGAAACTTGCTTTGTGGCCTAAATCCTGAATTTTGTAAATGATTTTATGACTGCTTCGAAAATAATTTATATTCTCTGTTTGTTAGGTCTAGGGTCCTCTCTGTGTCCATTACAGCAAATCCGTTAATTGTATCAATCAAGTTTCTTTTTTGTCTACCTGATCTATAGATTCTGAGAGGTAAAGTCTCCCACTGGAATGGTAGAATTTGTCTGTTTCTCCTTTAAATCTGTCCCTGGCTGCTTCCTCTGTGTGGAAGCCATGGATTGGTTGCACATAAATGTGGAATTGTTCCGTCTTCATGGTGAAATTTTCCTTTTGTCATTATGCAGTCATCATTTTTACCCCTCGGCATGGTTTTTGCCTTGAAGCTTCATTTGGTATTAACTCAGTGCCGCTGTTTCTGTTTGGTTAGTATTTGCCTCTTAACATCTTCCCCAAACTGTAGTCCTTTATGCTTATATTTTAGGTGTTTTTATAAGTAATGTATAGCTGTTTGGTTTCTTTTTCATGCATCTAAACACCTGTCTTGTTTGGCAGGAGAGTTGCAACTATATTCACTGAGATCACTGACCGATGCAGGGAAAGGGTTTAGTTTGTCATCTTTGTATCCTTTCAGGACATGCTTCTCCTTGTCGCCCTTCCTCCTGTGTCTGTGCCCACGCCATGCCCATGATGTGGCTACCCTGCATCTTGCTGTTGGAGCGTGTCCGTGTGGGGCCCACCTTCTTCCTGGCATGCATTCTTCAGCTCTATCCCTGCGTTCTGTGCACCTCTGCCCAGGGGTCCTTCGGGGCTAGGATTGGTACAGCCACCAGAAGTGGGCAGCAGGGTAGTAGCCCCAGCACCTGGCTTTATCAGCTGACCTAGTCAGTGGGGGGGCTCACTGGCACTTTAATTTTCATTTCTTATTTGCCAAGATTCTCATTTTCTCCTCATGATTGTTTAACCTTTGAGTTCTCTCTGATGTGAATTGCCTGCTGATATTTTTTTATTCATATTTCTTCTGGAGTTGCTGGCTGGCTTTCTGTGTTTGTAGGAGTTCCTTGCATGCTCCAGATACCCATTCCTTGTTGGTTTTGGACGTTGTGAGGCTCTTCTGTTCTGTCACCTGCCTGCTGTCTGGTTCCTGGTGTCCTTGATTTTGCACTTCTTGTTCAGATAGAGTGGGAGGGAGAGAGAGGAAGAGAGAGAAACATCAACGTGAAAGGGACACATCGAGTGGCTGCCCCCCGCACAACCCACCAGGGGCCGGGGACAAACTGCAACCGAGGTACGCGCCCCTAGCGGGAACCGAGCCCAGGTCTCTCTGGACCGCAGGCCGACGCTCTAACCGCTGAGCCAAACCGGCCAGGGCTGTCCTTGATTTTAATGCAACCAAGTTTACAGGTTTTTTGTCTTGTGGTTTATGTTTTTATTGTTTTGTTTTAAAAGTTCTTCCTTACCCGGCCAGTGTGGCTCAGTGGTTGAGCGTCGACACAGAGGTCGCCAGTTCGATTCCCGGTCAGGGCACATGTCCAGGTTGTGGGCCCAATCCCCGGTGGGGGGCATGCAAGATGCGGCCAGTCAGTGTTCTCTCTCATCGATGTTTCTATCTCTCTCTCCCTCTCCCTTCCTCTCTATCTAAAACATCAATAAAGAAAAACAAATTTTAAAGTTCTTCCTTGGCCTAGGTCCAAAGATATTCTCTTACATGTCTTGTATTAACTTTACAGTTTTATCTTTCATGTTGAGGCCTGAATCTGTCTGGAGCCACCTTTGTGTGGGGCCAGGAGGGGTCCAGGCTTCATCTACTAAACTCCCACCTTGGCCCCATGGTATGACACGTATCCCTTCACCACCTGTGGACTTGATCCCCCAATCCACACAGCCATTCGTCTGTTCTTACGCCAGGGCCACTGAAACCCTGGGAGTGCACCGCACATATGTTGAAGTCTCCCTTTCTCCTCTGCAGTGAAGACTGTCTTAGCTTGTTGTGGACTCAAAGCTCAAACCATGCTGTTCACGGGTCAAGTGTATTGCGTAAGCAAACACTACATTAGCAGTCTCTCTTAATACTTCCAGTAGTTTTTCAGTTGATTCTTTGTTTTTCTAGGTTGGCAACTAATGATAATTTTATCTCTTTCTTTCAAATATTTAAATTTCTTGCTTTTTTAAAAACCTTATTGCATTGACTAGCATTTCCAAAATTATTACACATTGGAGCTGAGCACAGATGTTCTTTCCTGACATTGATGGGTGTGTTTTCATCATTCTGCTGCTGAATATTATGAATATGCATATTCTTGGTCAAGTTAAGTACATTTTCTTCTACTTCTGGATTACTGAGAGGTTTTTTTTCTTAACTTTTTTTCTTTATTGATTTTAGAGAGAGGAAGGGAGAGGGAGAGAGAGGTAGAAACATCGATGAGAGGGAACATCGATTGGCCACCTCCTGCATGCCCCCCACTGGGCCCAGAACCTGGGCATGTGCCCTGACCAGGAATCAAACCTGCGGCTTGTTGGTGCATGGTTCAACGCTCAACCACTGAGCCACACCGGCTGGGCTTACTGAGAGTTTTTAAAATCATAAATACATATTAATTTGTTCTATGCCCACTTATTCATTTCCCAGATATTGGGTGCCTGTTGTGTTCCAAGCCCCCTCCCTCCCTGAAGAAGCTTACTGTCTCCATCAGGGTATTTATAACCCTGCTTCCTTCTCAGGTCATGTCTGGTTGAAGCTGTGAGTCGCATGAACCCTCTCGCTATGCCCTTTGATAGCAGCCCCAGTTCCAGTCATCCAGGCTCCTAGAATCCAGGATGGTGTTCAGTGTCCTGGCCTGCCCCAGCCTCTGGGTGGTGCCTCAGTGGGGCTGTCCCTGCTGGTGGGCAGGTAGGCCTCAGTCCATCCATCCATGCCATGTTCGAGGCACTTCGGGCTTAGGGCAGAAGAAATATGTGTTTGCCCTGATGAAGGGGACAGCTTTGTGGGCAGGAGCCAGGACACTGGGGTCATTCCTGAGAAACATAAAGGGCAACATCAATATTCTTTTTTTTTTTTTTTTAATTTTTTTAATCCTCACTCCAGGGTATTTTCCCATTTATCTTCAGATAGAGTGGGAGAGAAACATTGATGTTAGAGAGAAACATCAATCAGCTGCCTCCTGCACACCCCCCTACTGGGGATCGAGCCCACATCAGGGGCCTGTGCCCTGACTGGGAATTGAACCCGGACCCTTCAGTCCATGGGCAATGCTCAATCCACTGAGCCACACCAGCTGGACAACACCCACATTCTTAAAAGGGAAAGTGTGCTGTTCATGGACACTCATGTTCTGCCCTATTTTCATTTTGCTGTATTTCAGTTCTTCACCACCAGGAGTGTTCCTTGAGAAGGACTATGAGATTTACCGGGATTACAATGCAGATGGCCAACTTCTTCACTACAGGTAGAACCCACTGTCTCAGGCTTGGTCCTGCCTTCTGACCAAGGGTGGTTTTATTGTCAGCTCTTGGGTGGGCTAAAGAGTCTGGCTCAGCAGGAAGCAACTAGCCGGATGTGCATGGCGTGCAGGCCCTGCACTGGCCGGTGGGACATGAAGAGTGGCTGGTGGGGCCTCTGGTACCTGGGCAGAGGCCTCCTGGAGTGGCTCTCAGGCTCATGTGGCAGCTTTTGGTCCTAGAAGAACCTTGTCACTGCCCACCTTGGGGGATCATGGAGCCCATAGTGCTGCCCTCGGCCCCTGGATGAGCAATAAAACCCTGGCTGGCGGGGGGTCCTCAGCATGCGGTCTCCCTGGGAGCTCCGGGCCATGCATCAAACACTTCCCAGGTGAAGGGGGAGCACTAGTTTTAGTCATAGGGAAGGAGACTTGGGCCTCTCTTTGGCCCTGGGTTTGACCTTGCAGGGTGTTGGAAGGTTCTGGAGATGATGCTTGGGACCCCTAACAGCAGCAGCTGTTAGGCTGAGTGGGGCCATCCCTTGGCCAGCTCCTGTGTCCAGGCTGCAGCAGGAGTCTTCTCCCCCGGCTGTGGGGGTCCAGGTGGGTGTGTGCCCCCAGCACAGACCAGCAGTAACCCCAGTGTTGGGGAGGAATTTGAAGACATGAGGGCCTTTGGCAGTTTGCTTCAACAGTTTTAAAGATTGAGCTTGGAAGTGGTAACTGTACCTCAACACACCGTGAGGGGATCTGAGCCAACCATGGGTCCAGCTGTATGACTGTGTGGCTGGGGGAGTGTTTGCTAGCCTCCCTGTGCCTCTGTCCTCTTCAGTAAAGCGGGGTGTGGGCAGCTGACTGGGTGGGCCTCTGGCTGCGGCAGTGCTGGAAGCTTCCCGAGGTGCACGGGAACCTACACCCGTAGGGATGCGGGCCTAGAGACTGAAGAAGGATGCTGACAACTCCAGAATTAAACAAAAAGTTTATTAAGGAAACTTATGGACAGAAGCTGGGTGTTGGATCTCTGCACCCCAAAGGGGGTGTAGGCTTCGTATGTGTGGCCTCTAGGAGCACAGATGACTAAAGCCAAGTGGCACGTGTTTGTTAACAGCTGTATGTGCCAAGGCAGCAAGGAACTTCATGGGCTCACTTATCTCTTTTAGAACATTCCTTTCAGGTGATATGGGCCCACCCCTCCTGGGGTGAACAGGCCATCACTAAGAGCATCTTGCTTCTTAAGATGGTGTCAGTCACGTCAAGCACTAGAAACCATTTTGCCTCACAGGCAGGTCAGGTCAGGTTCCCAGATTGGCCCACCTGGTTTTTGCCAGTGCTGCCCTGGCCCTGCCATCCTGGGTCCCAGCAGGGCTTGACATGTGACCAGATCGTTATTTTAGGAGTGGATGCAGTCATTCAGAGCCGGAAAAAGAGGGAAAGCTAACATTTATGGACCGAGTGGGGAAGGGATGCCACCACTCTCCCCCCAGGAGCTGTGGACAGGGTCTGCGAGGAGGAAGGGAAGCAGGAAGGAGCCTGTCTAGGTGCAGCCTGTGCCACCCGCCAAGGTTTTGCACTGAGCAAGGCAGGGGCAGTGATGGACAACCCACCCAACCCTACATGGAGGGGCATCAGTGAGCCTGAAGGTTTGCAGAGCAGTGGAAAGGTTGGATAGTTCAAGTTGTTTTCAAATGTCACTTCACATGTGTGGTTTCTTGTGTTGTACGTGAGTGTGCCTCTGTGGGTTGCATTTACACACTGGCACAGGGGTTTTCCTCTAGAGCACCCGGTGGTGGGTCCGGGTGTCACCCACAGAGCAGCCACTTCCCTGAGGAGGCGGCAGCAGAATAGCCCTTCAGGGCTTTGGCTTGGTGAGGAGCTCCCTGTTCTGCTTTTGAAGCAGGTCCTGGGAGGAATGCCCTGTGCTGAATGAGCCCTGTGTCCCTGCGCCTGCCCTTTCAGCACCTGCCTCCACCCTTGCCTGCTCGCCTCCAGCATTGCTGGAAGCAGTGGAAGGTTCTGCTTCCTTCGGATACCGAGCAGGCTTCGCTGTTTTAGGGACAGGTGGTGTCTCTCCGCCTGGGTGCCCCCACCCTAGTAGAGTTGACAGGGAATTAGGGAACAAGGAGAAGGACAGGCCTCCTGCATTTGGGGAGCTGTAAAGACACTGAGGTTTGCGGGCAGACCAGGGAGGCTGGACTGGGTCAACGGGCCGCTCGGTTGTCCTGGAGGGCAAGCTGAAAAAATCCCGGATGAGAAGCGGACAGCAGCGCCTGGAAACCGGATGTGAGGGTTCAGGGTGGAGCCCCAAGAGACAAACACAGCAGTGGGGTCCTGTAGGCATGTAGCGTGTGTGGCTGTGGAAAGGCCTGTGAGGCTTGGCCTGGGCATGACAGGTAAAGCTGCCTGCACAGTGGGTGAGGGTATAATGCCCGGAGGGACAGATGAGAGAGATGCCTCATCAGACCAAAGACTTGCTGTGGCTGTTGAGAGGAAGCAACACTTGGCTGCGGTGCGTCTGCTTTCTGTGACTAAGGACCATCTCTGGGCCTCTGAGAATCACATCCCCATCTGTGACATGGAACCTGCAGGGACCTCGGGCCTGTCTGGAGGATCAAATGAGAGACTTCTTGGAGGTGCTTGGACACAGAAGGGCTATAGCACTGGCTCTCGCCCCCAGCCAGGGGCACTGTCTGCGTGGCAAAGTGGAGGGCTGCAAGTCTTCCTCCTGCCTCGTTCTCTCCCATCTCTTCCTGGACCAGATGGAACTACTCTCAGGTGCTAGAATGGCTGTTGTCTTCTTACTAGCAGCCTCTCACGTGCTCTGGACTCTGCCTGACGCTCTTGCCCACCATCCTTATCCTGCAGCACAACTCGATGGCTCATGACTGACAGGCCAGTGAGGCACCTCCTCAGCCCACAGTTCTCAGCACCCTTTGCCACGCAGGGATCATTTTTTACATCACACCCCCACAGAGGGCCTCACACAGGGACTGAATCTGCTGAGTGGTAAAAAGGTGTGAAAAGTGCTCACTAGGTGCTTCCTGTGTTGGTACTGAACTAAGGACTTTATTGTATGCACGTTATATTATTTAAACCTCATAAGAGCCATTGAGGATACTGAGAGATGATAAATGATTTCCCCAAATCCCATTGCCAGGGAGCAATGGGCTGGAGTTCAGTCCCAGATCTCTTAACTCCAAAGCCAGCCCTTGGGTTTTGCTGGCCCCTAGCACACTGACTGCCACCTTCTGCTCTGCCTGGTTGGTGTAAGCGGCAGTCTGGGAGCAGCCTCCAGCAACCAGGAGCAGAATCCCCAGGAATGGAAGCCTGTATCCTGAGACCTGCTGCTGTCTGACTTCTTGCGGTGGTGAGGCCTGCCTAGCTGCTGGGCATTGTCATTGACCAGTAGGGTTTGATCCTGGCTATGCTGGGTGGGCCGTGTGTAGACATTATGGAGCGGGCTGCCTCATAGCCAGCATGGGGCCCTCTTACTCACCCTGAGTTCATGTCGCCAACCCTAGTTCTCCAGTCCCCACCTCACTCAGCCCCAGTAATTAGGACTTGTGGCCTTGTCCAGAAAGGCCCAGTGACAGTCAGAGGAAGACAGAGATAGAGTGGCCAAACTGCACAACTGATGTCTTAAGATGTTGGGATTTCCACTTTCTGCGATGGTGGATTAACTTAACCTGAAACCAACCTGCACACCAAGAACAAAATAGACAAAATCACCCTGAAGTCATCAGCTCTACTGAGGAACAAGGACTTGAAGGCCGAGGTGTGCAGCCCAACACACACGTGACACTACCTCTCCCTCAGGACACCCTAGAGGCTGAGAACCCAGAGGCTCAAGTGATCTATACAGTTTTTCATACACAGTCACCAGAATTTCAGTCTAAAATTAACAGAACTGATTAAAAACAAAAACAGACAATAAAAACAGACACAGAGGAATTTACATTTTGGAGTTACTAGACACTGACTTTAATAAATATGATTCATATGTACAAGGTATGAAATTTTTAAAACTCAAATGATTTTACCTAGGTAGATCACCTTTTGGGCCATATAACAAACCATAAAAAAATTAAAAGAGTAGAAATCATACAATATTTGCTTTCAGATCACAATGGACTTAAACTGGAATTCAATAACCAAAAGATAACTGGAGCCCTGGCCTGTGTGGCTCAGTTGGTTGGGTGTCATCCTATGCATGGAGAGGTCTTGGTTTGATTCCTGGTCCTGTGCACCTGCCCTGGTTGCGGGCTCAATCTGCAGGACGCAGCCAATCAATGTTTCTCTATCATCCATGTTTCTCTCTCCCTTCCTCTCTCTCTAAAAAATCAATAAAAACATATATGTTAAAGAAAAAAAGAATGAAAACTGGAAAATCAACAAATATTTGGAGATCAAACAACACACTTTTAAATAACTCATGGCTTGCTAAGAACAAAGACCTCTACAGTCAAGTTTTAGAGATAGAACAGAGCTTCCTGTGTATAGGGGAAAAGAACTCCCAGGCAAGTAACGCAGCCTGTAAGGGATGTCCTCGCATTCGTAACATGAATGTCTTGCCAAAAAAACTCAAGTAGCTTCATGTGAAAATACTAAAAGCCACATATGAACACAAACCAACAGCAAGGAAAGAGTCAATAGATGAGCATCAACTATAATATAACTAAAGAACTGGAAATACTGAACCCTTATGAAACAGGACAATAAGAAACTCGCCATTCATCCTAGAAATAATGAAATTGAAGGGCAAATGAATTAACCTGAACACTGTAAGCCTAATGTTGAATTTCAAAATGGTTTTCAGATATTTCTACCATAATAATTTACCTAACTGTAGAAATCACAAGTCAAAGTATTATCTTGGGTTGCAAAAATGCAGTGTTTTATAATAAGAGTGGGTTTTTATAATAAACTTTTTCTCCATTTAAAAAAAATAAAATAAATAAATAACTCATGGCTTAAGAAGAAATTTCAAGGGAAATTTTAAAATATTTTGAACTAAATAAAAGTGAAAGCACAACTTATCAAAATTTGTGGGATGCAGCAAAGTCAGTACTTAGAGGAAAATTTATGTCAGTGAAAAGAAGATCTAAAATCAATCATCTAAGCTTTCATTTTAGGAAACTAGAAAAAGAAGAGCAAATAAAATCCAAAGTAAGCAGAAGAAAATTAGTAATAAAAATTAGAGCAGAGGGAAGCAAGGGCGCTGTGTGCCTGCATCCTGCACTCTCTAGGTGGTCCCACGGAGCCCGGCCCCACAATGGCATGAGAGCAGAGGCTGGGGTCCTCCTTTCCCCCCTTCTGTCAGCTTCTGGACGCTGTGCTCCAGAACCTCTACGACTTTGGAGAGACAGAAGATGAAGCAGAAGAGAAAAGGATCAGAAAGAAAAGGGAAAACAAGAAGAGAGATGTGGGGACTCCAGTGGCATTGAGGGCAGAGCCCACTCCCCCACCTGGTTCTCTCGTAAGAGGCCAGAGGAAGAGTGCTTTGAGCTTCTTCTCAGAGCTCAGAGAAGAGCTGCAGTGTACCCCTGATGTGACCCCCACTGGTGTCCCTGCAGTATCTCCCTCTCCCTTGACCAAGAAGGAGCCAGCAGTAGTGGCTGAATCCCACAGCAGAAATAAGAAAACAGATGCCAGACCAAGACAAGAACACAAAGACCAAAACTAGTATCCTTGAGAAAGATGTGTATATACAAAAATTTAACTTAGAAAAGGCTTGGCTGGAGGTGCACTGGTTTGGGATCACGGGGTATGGAAAAGGAAAGAGTCCTGGAATGGGAACGTGCGATTATGCTGGGTGCACAGCCTCCCAAAAAGAGTTATGTGAATTACAAGGTTTTGCAGGAGCAGATCAAAGAAAAAAAGGCAGCAAAGGAAGAAGAAAAGAGAATGGCCTGTCTGGCCGGTGTGGCTCAGTGGTTGAGCGTCGACCCATGCACCAAGAGGTCGCTGGTTCAATTCCCGGTCGGGGCACATGCCCAGGTTGTGGGCCCAATCCCCGATGGGGGGCATGCAGGAGGCGGCCAGTCCACGTTCTCTCTCATCAATGTTTCTATGTCTCTCTCTCAAATCAATAAAGAAAAAATATTTTTTAAAAAAGAAAAGAGAATGGCCCAAGACAGGTATTTTTAAGAAAAAGAAGAGGAAAGGGCAGGAAGACAGGAAATCCAAAAAGAAGAAATCAGCTCCCAGTATTTTGTCAAGTGGTCGGATTGGACAGGTTGGAAAATTGAAAAATGGGACATTGATTCTGAGCCATGTTGATATCAAGAAAATAAATTCTGCCCAGCCGGTGTGGCTCAGTGGTTGAGTGTTGACCCTGCACCAAGAGGTTGCCGGTTCGATTCCCAGTCAGGGTACATGCCCAGGTTGTGGGCCCAGTCCCCAGTGGGGGGGCATGTGGGAGGCAGCCAATTGATGTTCTCTCTCATTGATGTTTCTACTCTCTCCTTTCCTCTCTCTCTAAAAAAAGCAATAAAGAAAAAAAAAATTTTTTTTAAAAGAAAGAAAAATTATTCCCAAGTGGCTAAATGAAGTGGTCTGTGAACTAAAGGAGGAATGGGGAAGTGCCATCATACTGAAACTGGACCCGTGCAGGACTTCCAGACTGTTCTTACTTATTTCATATTTCATAGAGTGCCTTTCTAGGGAAAAAATCAGATAGAAATGAAAAAGCTTCTGGTTGCTGAAGTGTCTGATGGCCCATGTTGGGCCAACCACATACCATGTGAATAAAAAGTAAACCTATCAGAAAAATAAATAAATGAAATAAAAATTAGAGCAGAAATTGGTAAGATTGAAATCGGGAAATTAATGTTAACAATCAACAAAACAAAAAGCTGGTCCTTTGGCCCTGGCTGGTTTGGTTCAGCGGTTAGAGCCTCAGCCCTTAAACCAAAGGGTCACCGATTTGATTCTGGTCAAGGGTACATGCCTGGGTTGCAGGTTTGATCCCTGACCCCACCTGGGGTTGTGTGGGAGGCAACCAATCGATGTGTCTCTCTCATATCGATGTTTCTCTCTCTCCCTCCCTTCCACTCTATCTAAAAAAAATCAGTGGAAAAATATCCTTGGGTGAGGATTAACAACAACAAAAAAGCTGGTTCTTTGAAATAATTGATAAAATCAATAAACATCTAGCCAGGCTAAGAAAAAAGACACTAGTATCAGACATGGAAGAGGAGATATCATTATAGAGCCCTCGGGCATTAAAAAGATAATGAAAGAATTATATGAATAAGTCTATGGACACAAATTTGTTAACCTAAATGAAGTGAACCAATTCCTTGAAATATAAAATCTGCCAAAACTTGCACAAGAAGAAATAGACGATCTGAATAGGCCTATATCTCTTAAATAAATTGAATCAATTATTATTAATCTTCCAAAACAGAAAGCACCAAGCCCAGATGGGTTCTGGCAAATTCTACCAGACATTTGTGGAAGAAATTACACCAATTCTCTACAATCTCTTTTGGAAGATAGAAGCAGAAGGAATGCTTCCTAACTCATTGTGTGAGGTCAGCATAATCCTAATTCCAAAACCAGACAAAGACATTACAGGAAAAGAAAACTACAGACCAATCTGCCTCATGAACATGGATATGAAAATCCTCCAAAAATATAAGCAAATCAAATCCAATAATGTTTAAAAAGAATTATACAGCACAACCAAGTGGGATTTATCCTAGGTATGCAAAAATCAGTATAACCCATCACATCAATGGGCCAAAGAGGAAGAAGTCATGGTCATATCAACAGATGCAGAACCCTGGCCGGTTTGGCTCAGCGATTAGAGCGTCGGCCTGCGGTCCAGAGAGACCCGGGTTCGGTTCCTGCTAAGGGCATGTACTTCGGTTGCAGTTTGTCCCCGGCCCTGGTTGGTCGTACGGGTGGCAGCCACTAGATGTGTCCCTTTCACGTCGATGTTTCTCTCTCTCTCTCTCTTCCTCTCTCTCCCTCCCACTCTATCTGAACAACAACAACAACAACAAAAAACAGATGCAGCCCTGGCCGGTTTGGCTCAGCGGTTGGAGCGTCGGCCTGCGGTCCAGAGAGACCCGGGTTCGGTTCCTGCTGGGGGCATGTACCTTGGTTGCAGTTTGTCCCCGGCCCCTGGTTGGGTCCTGCGGGAGGCGGCCACTCGATGTGCCCCTTTCACGTCGATGTTTCTCTCTCTGTCTCTCTCTCCCTCCCACTCTATCTGAACAAAAAATGGAAAAATGTCCTCGGGTGAGGATAAAAAAAAAATAAAATAAAAAACAGATGCAGCCCTGGCCAGTTTGGCTCAGCGGTTAGAGCGTCGACCTGCGGTACAGAGAGACCCGGGTTCGGTTCCCGCTAAGGGCATTTACTTCGGTTGCAGTTTGTCCCCGGCCCTGGTTGGTCGTACGGGTGGCAGCCACTAGATGTGTCCCTTTCACGTTGATGTTTCTCTCTCTCTCTCTCTCTCTTCCTCTCTCTCCCTCCCACTCTATCTGAACAAAAAATGAAAAAAATGTCCTCAGGTGAGGATAAAAAAAAAAAAAATTTTTAAACAGATGCAGAAAAATCACTTGACAAAATCCAACACCCATTTGTGATGGGGAAAAAAAAACACAACAACACCTTTCAGTAAACTAGGAAGAGAGAGGAATTTCCTCAACTTGATAAAGAATATTTACAGAAAACCTATATCTAACAACATACTTAATGGTGAGAAGCTCAGAGCTTTTCCATTAAGATCAGGAGCCAGGCAAGGATGTCCTCTCTCACCTCTGTTTTTCAACACCATACTGGAAGCCCGAGCTAGTGCAATAAAACAAGAAAAGGAAATAAAAGGTGTACAGATTGCAAAGGAAAAAAATAAAACTCTTTGTTCACAGATGACATGTTCATCTATGTAGAAAATCCTAAAGAAGCTACACACACACACAAAAAAAACAACTCCTAGAACTAATAAGTGATTATAGCAAGGTTACAGAGTACCAGGTACATGTATAAAAGTCAATTACTTTTCTGTATACTAACAGTGAACAAGTAGAATTTTAAACTAAAATCAATACTATTTACGTTAGCAACCCCAAAATGAAGTACTTAGATATAAATCTAATAAAATGTGCAAAATCTATAAGGAAAACCACAGAATTCTGATGAAAGATATAAAAGAAAAACTAAATAAATGGAGAGGTGTTCCATGTTCATGAGTATGCAGACTCAATATTGTCAAGATGTCAGTTCTTCCCAACTTGATCCATAGAGTCTATGCAATTTAAGTAAAACTACAGCTAGTTATTTTGTGGATAGCAACAAACTGATTCTAAAATTTATATGGAGAGGCAAAAGACCCAGAATAGCCAACACAATATTCAAGAACAAAATGGGAAGACCAATATTTTCTGCTTTCAAGAGTTACTGTAGCCCTGGCCAGTTTGGCTCAGCGGTTAGAGCATCGGCCTGTGGTCCAGAGAGACCTGGGTTCAGTTCCCACTAAGGGCATGTACCTTGGTTGCAGTTTGTCCCCTGGCCCTGGTTGGGTCGTGCGGGAGGCAGCCACTCGATGTGTCCCTTTCACATCGATGTTTCTCTCTCTCTCCCTCCCACTCTATCCGAACAAAAAATGGAAAAATGTCCTCAGGTGAGGATAAAAAAAAAAAAAAAAGAGTTACTGTAAAGCTTCTATAATGGCCCTGGCCAGTTTGGCTCAGCGGTTAGCACGTCGGCCTGCAGACCGGAGAGTCTTGGGTTCGGTTCCCGCTAAGGGCATGTACCTCGGTTGCAGTTTGTCCCCGGCCCCGGTTGGGGTCGTGTGGGTGGCAACCACTCGATATGTCTCTCTCACGTCGATGTTTCTCTCTCTCTCTTCCTCCCTCTCTCCCTCCCACTCTATCTAAAGATAAATGCAAAAAAATATCCTCAGGCCAAGATAAAAAAAAAAAAGCTGCTATAATGGAGACAGCATGGTAATGGCGAAAGAATAAACAAATGGATCAACAGAACAGAATAGAGAGCCGAGAAATCTGCCCCAAAAATATGGTCAGCTGGTCTCTGACAAAGGTGCAAGGGCAATACAATGGAGCAAAGACAGTCTTTTCCATAGATGGTGCTGGGACAACTGAACATCCACATGCAAAATGCATTTAGACACAGACCTTACACCCTTCACAAAAATTAGCTCAAAATGGATCACAAACTTAAATGTAAAACACTAAATTTAACTCCTGAAAGATAACACAAGAGAAAACCTAGATGAGCTTGGGTATGGTGGTGATTTTTTAGACACAACACTAAAGGCACAATCCATGAAAGAAAAAATTAATGAGCTGGGCTTTGTTAAAATTAAAAGCTTCTGTCCTGGCTGGTTTGGCTCAGCAGTTAGAGCGTCAGCCCGCAGACCAGAGAGTCATGGGTTCAATTCCAGCAAGGGCATGTACCTCGGTTGCGGTTCAGGAGGCAGCCGGTCGATGTGTCTCTCTCACATCGATGTTTCTCTCTCTCTCTCCCTCCTCCCCCCTCCTCTATCTGAAGATAAATGGAAAAATATCCTCAGGTGAGGATTTTTTTAAAAAATGCTTCTGCTCTGTGAAAGACAATGTATGAGAAGAGACTGAGAAGACAAGTTAAGATAGAAAATATTTCCAAAAGACACATCTGATAAAGGACTTTTCCAAAATACCTTAAAACTCAATAAGAAAACCAGATTTTAAAATGGGCCAGACTTAAACAGACACCAGAGAAGATGTAGAGATGTCAACTAAGCACGAGAAATATTCCACAGCATGTCGTCAGGGAAACGCAACTTTCTTGAAAGCAGCCCAAAATCACTTGGAGAGAGCAGGTGGCCAGAGGTGAGCCCCACCATCTCTCCTAGACTCTAGGTCCAGTCCTTGGAGTAGCCGCCATGCTGACCTCAGGCAGAGTGCAGTGTGGACGTTGAGTCTGAGTACCTTCCAGCCTCAACCCAGGGGCATTGTTGCCTATGTTGTCACCCAGCAAGTGAGGCTCAGAGTCCAGCATGGCCCTCAGGGTTATGGATGCCCTTAGTCTGATTTGGGGTTTAGTAGGCACCAGAGAGCAGTTTATCATCTCTGTCCAGGTACAGAGTCCTAACTGTGAGGGCAGAGTCACAAGAAGACACAGCCTTTTTGTAGCTCACAGGAGCCTCTGTGGTTGAAAACAGGCCCAGAATGCCCGTGCATGAGGACACAGGTCGTATGGGGCCGTGCTGAGCTTGTGAGGCAGGCCTGCAAGGAAACACTCACCAAGCCACAGTCAGGGAAGCCTCTGGGAGGGCTGCCCCCACTGTCCATTACAGAAGTGGTGCTGGGCTGGAATCAGAGCAGAGACACCCATGGCCCTTGCAGAGAGTGTCCAGTTTGGGGTCTGGGGGAAGCTCCCTGGTGGGAGAGCCTCCCCTGGAGTCAGGTGTGGGAGGGCAGCTCCTGGGACAGGAAGGCAGCTCTTCCGGGGCCACAGCAATGAAGGGTACACAGTTCATTTACAGGGAGCCCTCTTGTAAGTACCAGGCCCCACAACCCACTGCCCCCATGGGGTGGGGGCAGGTGAAGAGGAGGAGGAGAAATGACCAGTCTCTCTGGGCCCTGACTCCAGACATGCTTAAGGCCATGGTGGGTGGGTGATGGGTCCAGGCTGGCAGCAGGACCAGACTTCCACCTCTGCCAGGTAGCCTGTGCCCCCCTAAGACCTTCTCAGGTAACCTGTGCCTGTCCCTTTCCACCAGGACCTCCTCCCTCCGGTGGAACTCGGGCACCAAGGAGCGCATGCTCATCAAAGTTGCTGACCGGGAGCCCAGCTTCCTCTCACCCCAGGGCAACGGGTACCCCCTGGACAGCCAGCCTGGGGGCCGCTCCCGCAGGCCCTCGGGTGGACAGCACTCACCCAGCATGCAGACATTTGCCCTGGACACAGACGGCTCCGTCTTCTTCCCTGAGCGGAGGCCGTCACCCTTCCTGAAGAGGTCTGAGCTGGGGAGCTGTTCCCCATTGCTGGCCCAGCCCCGCAAGCCTGCCTGTGACTCACAGCCCTCCTCCCCACGCTATGCCTACGAGCCTCCCCTCTATGAGGAGCCCCCCATCGAGTACCAAGCCCCTATCTACGATGAACCCCCCATGGATGTGCAGTACGAGGCCAGCGGGGCTTGCCAGGGCGGCTCACCCCAGCGGTCTCCAGGTCGTAAGCCAGTGCCCTTCCCACAGTCGCCCAAGCAGGCTTCGGCCTCACCCTTCCAGCAGCTGGTGCTTACCCGGCAGAAGTGCCCAGAGCGCTTCCTGAGCCTCGAGTACAGCCCCGCTGGCAAGGAGTATGTGCGGCAGCTGGTGTACGTGGAGCAGGCCGGCTCGAGCCCCAGGCTGCGGGCAGGCCCTCGGCACAAGTACACACCCAACCCTGGTGGGGGCTCACTCTCCCTACAGCCCAGCCCCTGCCTGCTGCGGGACCAGCGCCTGGGCACCGCATCCGGGGACTACAGCAGCATGGAGGGGCCTGAGCTGCGACATGCCCCTCCGCCCTCCCCGCTTCCCCAGGCTCAGGACGATGCCATGTCCTGGTCCAGCCAGCAGGACACCATGTCCTCCACAGGCTACTCCCCGAGTACCCGCAAGAGAAAGAGCAGGAACCCTTCTCTGTGCCATGCTCCTAGCGCCACGTCCACCGACAGCCCTGGGGACCGAGACCTGCTCCCGCAATCCCTGGCTGAGGAGCGGCCCAAGTGTGGGCCCAGCCTAGCCCCAAAGCACATGGAGGTCAAGACAGGCGAGGCAGATGGGGCGCGGGGCGGGGCTGAGCCCTTCTTGGCACAGGCCAGGCTGGCCTGGGAGGCGCAGCAGGCCCACTTCCACATGAAGCAGAGAGGCAGCTGGGACTCCCAGCAGGATGGCTCAGGCTACGAGAGCGATGGGGCTGTGCCACTCCCCATGCCAGGGCCTGTGGTGCGTGCCTTCAGTGAGGATGAGGCCTTGGCCCAGCAGGAGAGCAGCAAGCACTGGCAGAGGGGCGCCTTGGAGAGGCTCGCCTTCCCCCAGATCCTGCTCGAGAAGAGCGTCTCTGTGCAGACCAACCTGGCCTCACCAGAGCCCTACCTCCACCCGTCACAGGTACAGACACACAGCTGGTGGGCAGGGGCGGGGCAGGTGGTGGTCCCAGCTTGTCGTGTGGCATTCACTGCTGCTGACTGCCATGTGTTCAGGCAGCAAGTAGCTCCAAGGACTCCCCAAGGGCAGGGCTCCCTCACCTCTGTTCCTGGTAAGGCCCTCCCAGGTGCTGGCAGGTCACCTGACGGCCAGAGGCCATGGCCTGATTCCAGGCCATGGAGGCAGGGGAGATGGGTGAGCACACCCACCCACTAAGCCTGAACCTCCCTCCCACCGGTGAATGGGCTGTCAGCTGAGGAGCAGTGCAGGCAGCCTTGGGCACTCCCGGTGGCTCAGAGCCCTTCCCAAACAAGGCTCCCCACCAGCCCTGTGGCCCGATGCCCCAGGACCTCGGGTTGTAGCTGTGGCTGAAGCCAAGGCCTGGCCAGATGGTCCTCCTGGGGCAGCACCAGGCCTAGGAGCCTTCATGCACTTTCTCTCTGGGTCACATGCTAGGAACTTGGTGCCCCAGAACTTGGTGTAGGCTGATGTTCTGGTTCTTACCTCCTGATCTGCTCAATGAAGCCACGCAGAGGGTCTACCCGGCATCTGCTCAGCACTGGCAGTGGTCAAAAGGCCTCTCAGTGTCAGGCTCCTCATGTTCACTCCCAGCCCTACCAGGGAAAACATGCCCAAGGGCCCAGGGACCTTGGGCAGTCACTGTGCCCCGTGGCAGCTCAGAGCACATTCCTGTCCACGGCTTGTAACAGGACAATGGACAACAAGACAGACAGGAAGAGGCTTCCTTCTACCTCCAGATCTGTGCTGGCCCTCCTACCCTTGGTCTCAGGAGCAGGGAGGGGGCCTCTCTGGGTCCCTGCACAGCCTTGCATGGAGAGGATGCTCACACATCTTTGAGGCCAGTAGAACTGAGGAGGCACAAAGCTGGAGGCACAGGCCTGGCCTCACCCTGGGGACACCCAAGTGTTGCTGCCCTGCCTCCCCTGCCAGCGGGTTACCTGACAGCCCCACCCAGCACCTTGGGGCCAACGTGGAGGGGGGCTTGCCTCTCACCTGGCTGGGTCAAGTAGGGTCCCCACCTCCTCATAGTCCCTCTCTCCTTCCCAGTCCGAGGACCTCGGCTCCTGTGCCCAGTTTGAAAGCAGCCGACAGACTCGCAGTGTCATGCCCAGCGCCAGCTGTGTGTTCCCCACGTTCACTCTGCGCAAGCCATCCTCAGAGACTGACATCGAGAACTGGGCCTCCAAACACTTCAACAAGCACACGCAGGGCCTCTTCCGGCGGAAGGTGTCCATCGCCAACATGCTGGCCTGGAGCAGCGAGTCAATCAAGAAGCCCATGATCGTGACCAGCGACCGCCACGTGAAGAAGGAGGCGTGTGAGATCTTCAAGCTGATCCAGATGTACATGGGTGACCGGCGCGCCAAGGCAGACCCTCTGCACGTGGCCCTGGAGATTGCAACCAAGGGCTGGAGCGTGCAGGGCCTGCGGGACGAGCTGTACATCCAACTGTGCCGGCAGACCACGGAGAACTTCCGCCTGCAGAGCCTGGCCCGGGGCTGGGAGCTCATGGCCATCTGCCTGGCCTTCTTCCCACCTACACCCAAGTTCCATTCCTACTTGGAGGGCTACATCTACCGGCACATGGACCCCGTCAACGACACCAAAGGTAAGGCCCAACGTGCAGCCGTTGGCACCCCACGCTCTGTCACCAGCCAGGTGAGGGCCGAGCTGAGAGCTTCCTGGCCTGTGCTGGGTGGCACCTCAAAGGCAACAGGTATGTGGGGCAGTCACAGCACCTCCAGGCAAATACCTGGGTTTCCACTGGGGCTCAGGGTCCCCAGGGAGCCCCACCTTGGCACTGACGCCCTGAGAAGAGCCACAGGCCAACAGGTTGAGGGCCAGGATGAGGATGCACGGCATCCATGTCTTAGCCAACTGGTGTCCACTCTGCTCTGAGGCCGCTCTAGCTGGTTACCCTACCTGATGAAGGCAAGGAGACCACAATTGGCCCATGTGCACTTGCTGCATTCGCTTTCAGCTGTTCTTTGGCCTCGGGTGTTGACCACCCTGGTCAGGTTCAGGCTGTCTGTTCTGGGGAGAACTGGGGTCCTGGAGGAGGGTTCCTGAGAGCAGGGAGGAGCATGGTGACCGTAGCGTGTATTGGGCCCAGCACTGGGTCTGGCAAGACCAGCGGGCTATTAGGGTGCTGCAGGCTGACCTAGTCCTGAGCTTCCCCAAGGGGTCAGAGGTTGGGACCAGCACAGGTAGCCACCTGCTGACAGCTGCCTGGGGCCAAGTGCAGGGCCAGCTTCCACCCTGGGCTACCAAAGGCCAAGTGTCGGGTTCATCTGGACCCAGGCCTGGCCTGCTTGAGGGAGGACTTGGGGCCGTGGTGCTGCCAGCCAAGCGGCTGACCCGAGTCCTGGGCCAGGCAGAGTGAGCACGGGGACAGGACCATAAATAGCATCTGGACACACATATGCACACTCATGCTCACACACACTCTGCAAGTCAGACGCCATGGCCTGCTCTGCAGGAGTGACTCTGCACCCAGCCCAGTGTGGGGGACCAGCACATGTGTACACACAGATGGGCTGCAGGGCAGGACAGTGCTGGGTCTCAGGGAGGGGATGGAGCACAGGCACCATCCAGCATGTCGGTTGTTTGGGAGCAGATCCTGGGAGCCATGTGGTTTTCACCCAGGCATGCAGTTTTTGAAGCAGAATCCTGAATACAGCAGAAAGATCTTCCCAGGCAGCTCCCCCCATGTGCACCTATGCAGGCTGGTGAACAGCCTGGCTCTGCCTCAGTGTTCTTGGGCCTTTCCAGGAGCAAGTGGGCTCCCGTTGGCTCATGGTTCAGCTCAGCCTCTACCAAAGACCTTGCAATGTCACTACTTTGAGTTGAAAGATTGGAAAAGTGTCTACTGCCCAGCATGCAGCCCTCGGGTCCCCAGGGAATGCTTGCTGAGGTAAAAGGTGAGTGAGCAATGTACAGACACAGGTCAGAGGCTTCCAGGGCCATTCTTGCCTGCCAGGGCTTCCTCAGGGAGCTTAGCCTCTAGCCCTCATCCAGGGCCCAGCAGGACACTTTCCTTGGTACAGAAGTTTGTGCATCTTTGTCCTAGTGTCTGTGCTGTAAGAGCCTGGTTCACACGTCAGAGGGAATCGGATTGGCCTAGGCAGTCATGGCTGAGTGAGGCCAGGGTGGTCTCGAATGCCGTGTGGTCTGGGCCCACACAGAGAGACTGGGCCTCTATGGTCACAATGGCAGAGACCTGTGTCTGGGCTATGTGATCTGGGCTATGGCACAGGGCTATTCCCTAGCCTTGATACCCACTCCCGGTGTCTGCTGCAGGTCCTGCTCAGCAATGAGCCCAGAGGAGAGGCCTTGCACTCCCTACCACTGGCCCCTGTCAAGAACATGGGTGCTGGCTGATCAGTAAGGCAGGCCTCAGCAGCCCAGGAGGATGCAGCCTCTACTCAGAAAAAGAGAACTGCAGCCTGTCTCAGGATTGCCAGCGAGGGCAGAGCTGAGCCCACTCCCGTGTAGTGCACCTCACCTAGGACCATACTGTCTGCTGCAGCCTCAGAAGCCTTTGATTCGTCTCCTAGCATGTGTGTGATGTTTACTGTGTGGTCACCACCCTTAGGCACCAAGGCAGAACATGGTGAACCCTGGTTCACATGTTCCTCTCCCCCCAGCTTAGTCTCATCTCATACATGGTCACACCTCTTTGCCAGCCACCAGCAGGGTAATTTCAGTTTGTCTCCCTGGGACTTCCTCAGCAGGCTTTCACACAGACATTGCAGGGGTGCTTGGTGGTGGACACAACACACTGCAGCTCTGCCATTTGCTCTGCAAAGGAGCACATTACAAGACTGCAGACCCTGGGGATTTCGTTTACTGCTCACACATTCACGCCTCAGTAGTACTTATGGGCTTCCAGGTAAAGATGACAGATTGAACACTCGCATTTACTTGGGTTCAATCTTGAACTCCTGCTAAAAGAATAGTGAAGGAAGTTTTAAAAGGCAAAAAACAAAACTCACAAAAGAATGTAAAATAATGTAGCCGCTGTGGAAAACAGAATGTCAATTCATCAAAAAATTAAATGTAGAATTACCATAAGATCTAGCAATTCTGGGTATATACACAAAAGAATTGAAAGCAGAGACATGAAAGATATTTGCTCACCCATATTCACAGCAGATTATTCACAATAGCCAAGAGGTGGAAGCAGACCAGGTGTCCATAGACAGACCAATATATAAACAAAATGTGGTCTATCCACACAATGGAATATTGTTCAAGCTCAAAAAGAAGGAAATTCTGACAAATGTTACAACATGGATGAGTCTTGAGGACATTATGCTAAGTGAAAGAAGCCAGTCACAGAAGACCAAATACCATATGATTCCACTCATTTGAGGCCCCTAGAGTAGTCAGATTCATAGAGCCAGAAAGTGGAATGGTGGTTACCATGGGTTAGGGGGAATGAGAAATGAAGAGTCATCGTTTAATGAGTACAGAGTTTCCATTTGGGAAGATGAAAAAGTTCTGGAGACAGATGTGGTGATAGTTGCACAGCAGTATGAATATACTTAATGCCATTGAACTGTACAACTTAAAATGGTTAAAATGGTAAATTTTATGTTATGTGTATTTATCACAATAAAAAAATGAAATCCACAAGGACAAAGAGTGGAGGAGGAAGAAGTATGTTTTGGAAGCTGAGAAGCACATGGACAAGTCGCAGGAAACTGACTTGGCAGACCAAGAAAGGTGTGTCCCAAGCAGACAGCGGAAAAGTTCAGGAGTCGAAACAGGTAGCAAACTAAAAGCTCAGTAGTGGGTGGAACCATCTTCCTCTAACAATGGTTTGGAAAGGGGGTGACCTTGAAGCTGAAAACAAAAGAACTAGTTGAAAGTCTGTTTAAGGGGGAAAAGCAGCTACAGTGGAATAAGTGAGTGCATAGATTCTGGACCCAGAGCATCTGGACTCAAATCCCATCCACATTTTCAAAATAGGCCATATTCTGAGTTCCGGAGAATGACAGTTTTGCAGTTTCTTTTATACATTTGAGATTAAGGAGGGAATTAAGGAAGATTCCATGGAGGTCGGAGAAAGCAAGGCAGGGATTGTATTACAGGAGAGTTAATAAGATTATGTGCTCTCCTGGGGGTTAATACCCCTTCAAGTGGTATTACTTGTAGTGTTTCACAGGTAGGAAGTTCTGATATGCACTAACATGGATGAACCTTAAAAAATTATGCTAAAGGAAAGAAGCTAGGCACAAAAGGGCAAATATTATATGATTCAGCTTACATAAAATATCTAAAATAGGCAAATTAATAGAGACAGAAAGGAGATTAGAGTTGCCAGGAGCTGGGGGAGGATGGGATGAGGATTTCTGTCTAAGGTGATGAAGGGATTTGGAAGTCGCTGTGCTGATTGCATGGCATTGTGAACATTCTTAATGCCACTGACTTGTACACTTAAAATGGTTCAGTGACTATATTTTTACATCTATATTTTACCACAATTAGAAAAAAAATCCTCTAGCCAGAATTCTACGGAAGATAAAAGACTGGCTGCTTTCTCCCTAAGATCAGGACCAAAGTAAGGACCTCCACTTCTGGGCCTAGCCGGGGCAGAGTCTTGAGAAAGACACAGAAGGCATCCAGATGGGAAAGGAAGTGTGCAGTTGTCTTTATTCACAGACAACACAGTCTTCTATGTACAAAGTCCTGTGAGGTGTATAAAATTACTATTAGAACTAACAAGTGAGTTTAGCAAGGTTGCAGGATATAAGAATCATGTTTCTATATATTAGCAACAAACTGTTAGAAATGGGAGTTTTAAAATATCATTTGCATTAGCATTAAAATGTCATAAACCTAGGGATAAATCTGACAAAAGATGTATAGCACTTCTATGCTGAAACTACAAAACATTGCTGAAAGTCTAGAAGGCCTAATTTAATGGAGAGATATACCATGTTTATGAATCAGAAGACTCAGTGTTGTTAAGATGTCACTTCTACCAGATTGTTCTGTAGATTCAATCCTAACCTAAATCTTAATAGTTTTTTTTGAATTTACAAATTAACAGGTTATTTCTAAAATGAATAGAAAATGCAAAGAACCTAGAATAGCCAAAATACCTTTTTTAAAAAAGAAGGAAGTTGGAGGACTGACATTATCTGATTTCAAGTCTTATTTAAAGCTGCAGTAATCGGGAGAATGTGGTGTTAGCTAGAGGCAGACAGTGGACCAGTGGGGCACCATAGAGTTCAAAAGTAGACCCACACAGTGAAAAGGGGAACATGGTTTCCTCAAATGGTGTTGGGACAATTGGGTATCCAAATGCAAAAAAGATGAGCTCCAATCCATACTTTGTACAATATGCAAAAGTTAACTCAAAATGGATCACAAACCAAAATTTAAAACTATAAAACTGCTAAAACAAAACATAGGGGACATTTTTGGTTTCCTCAAGTTAAACAAAGGTTTTTACATATGACACTAAAAGCATTATCTATAAGAGAAAAATATTGATAAATTGACTTCATTGAAATTAAATCTGTTCAGAAGACACTGTTACGAGAATGAACAGATAAGCCAGTCACAGATAAGCAAGGAGAGGGGCTAGAAGGACCCATGTGGCGATGGCAGAGCTGGGGGCCAGTGTAGCACAGGGCCAGTACACGTCTTCCCTTGAAGGTCAGCCGAGAGCACCCAGAAGCAGTGGTGCCCCAGCAGCAATGAGCACACCTGACACCCAGATCTTGATTTCTAATACCATTTTCTGTTGAACGGAATCAGAGCTACTTGGAGAAACGGCTGATTCTAGGGCTGATGCAGGGAATGTTCACACTACCAAAGCAAGGACACGCTGGAGGGCGAGGGGGGACGATGGTGTATCACAGGACACAGGAGCCACCAAAAGAGCTCCCAGAGCCCAAAGCTGGAGCAATTTGAGCAACAAAATAAAGTTGTATCAGATTATAATCCAAAGTGTAAAAATCAAGATCTGCATTTCTATCCCGATATAAAAAATGATTAGTTAGATGTCTCCCGTGAAGGATGTACATGGCCCGCCGCCAGGGAGGGGAGCAAAACTCCCACCCTTAGTGTGGCGTGTGCAGTAACTTCCTTCTAGAGAGCACGGACGGGAGCAAAGGGTCCACTTCAGCTGTGGGTACTTTGTACCGAGTGGGAGGAGGGCCCAGAACAGCCTGAGAAGACAGCCCGGCCCCCCCAGCAGCAGCTCAGGGCAGGCCTGGCGTGCAGCCAGCTAAAAAGAGGGTGCACCCCTGCCTTGCTGTGCCATCGGGTTGTAAGCTGACTGCCCTGTCCCATGGTGCCCAGCGGGCCCCTGGCACCTGCCCAACCACACGGCCCAGATAGCTCGGACGTACAACCACGCATCTGTGTGGGTGCACACCCTGTCCCCAGAGTGTGAGCTGGAAGCAGCTGCTTACAGGATACTTGTCTCACACCAGCACTCCTGTGCTGGGGTCCCCACAGTCCCCGGCTGGGCATTGGCCAGTGACCCTGTCTTCCTTGAGGAATCCGGCAGGGGTGCAACACCTTCCCAGCTGACCAGGCTCAGCCCCAGCAGGCCCAGGGGCCTCTTCCAGCCATGTGAGAACCGAGTGAGTGGGCACTCACTCCTGCCTTTGTGTTCATGGTCCTCGTGGCTCTGTTTGCTCCCCAGTGACACAGCACATGAAGGAGCTCCTGGAAAGGAACACTAAGAAGAAGTCCAAGTTGAGAAAGAAACCCAAGCCCTATGTTGAGGAGCCAGATGGTAGGGCCCCTCTGCAGCCCCGTGCTGCGTCTGCACAGCTCTGCTCTCCAGCTCGGCCACCTGGCCTCTTCTCTAACCACTTCCGGGCTGGGGCGGGGGGGGCACTAACCATCAGGCCTGTGGCCTCCTCCTGAACTGGCTGGAGGCCCTGGTCATGGACAGAGCTCCTGAGAGGCCGCCTTTCTCTGTGCTGCTCAGAACAGTTTCCAGCTCGCATACTGGGTTCTCAGTGGGCGGGGGTCTGAGGATCAGAGGCCCCCAGGTAAGTGTTTGCTGAGGGAGTTCCTGTGGGCAAGTGCCTCCCAGCCCTCACCTCCAGTCCAAGCATACCAGGGGCCCTGGCTCAGGAACCCCACCCTGACCCAGCTCTAGGGAAGCCCTGTTAACCCAAGGCTGTGCCCTCCCTGCTGGGGAACTGAGACCCACTGCTGTCAGGTCAGCCCCCAGCCAACCTCCCGCCTTCTCCACCATGCTTAAACTGCTCCTCTCCCCCTGAGACCACTCTGCCTCGGCCCTTCCTCTGGGCTGCTCTTGGCAGGAGAAGGGGGCAGCTGTGACCCAGGATTCCTAGCTGCCCCTGCCCTACTCTTGTTTGGGACAGGAGTCGAAGGAGCTCTGAGCTCCTGCATGAGGCCATTCTTTTCTTTCTTTTTCTTTTTTAATCCTCACCCAAGAATATTTTTCCATTTATCTTCAGATAAAGTGGGAGGGAGAGAGAGAGATCAATGTGAGCGAGACACATCGATTGGTTGCTTCCCACATGACCCTGACCAGGGCCCGGGACTGAACCGCAACCGAGGTATGTGCCCTTGCCCAGAATCAAACCTGCGACTCTTTGGTCTGAGCCAAGGCTCTAACCGCTGAGCCAAACCAGCCAGGGCCTGAGCCCATTTCCTGAGAGTCAAGTTGCAGCAGCCAGGTGGAGCTGGGGGCACAGCGAGCAAGCATGTCCTTGTGGGCCTGGAGCTGCCGAGCAGGACACTGCGGCCTGAGGTGGTGCTGGGCGGGAGGAGGGTGTGGACCCAGGCACAGTAGCACAGACTCTGGGAGAGCTACTTCTGTTGGTCCCTCTGTGGGCCTGTCTCCCTACCTGTGAAACAGGACGGATGTGCCTGGTGAGGCTAGACCAGGCGGTGGGCTTGGAGCAGAGCACCCACACTGCTGCAAGGGTTTCCCCGGGGTGTCCATGGGCACTGCCAACCCCCAGGCACTCAGCAGACACCCCACAGTGCTGGCCCAGGAGGCTGTGCCCACGGCAGCACGCGGTGTACAGGGATCTGGACACCTGTGGCCTCAGTTCCTGGTCCGCCCAAAAATCTGACACCAGCCTCCAAGGTCAGCCCTTTACAGCACCTGTGAGACAGGTGTTGTCCCTGTCCCGCCCTACAGAGGAGGAAGGAAACTCAGGCCCAGAAAGGCTGCATCTGACCACTACCACCAGCCAAGAGGTGGCAGCCAGAAGGTCTTTAGGTTACAGCCTGTTGGGTTGGGCCCCAGGAAGCCCTGGGACAGAGGTCAGGGCGTGTCTCCCCCAGTATCCAAGACTAGGGACAGGAGGCACTTGCCTGAGGGAGAGGTAGGCCTGCCCCAGTGTGAGGGACAGTCAGTCCTTGCTGCAGAGTGCTCCCTGGGCTCCAGGTGCTCAGAGATCAGCCTGAGTCCATTGCTGCAGCACCATCCATTCTCCTAAACCAAGAGTTCAACAAGAAGGGCCACGTCAGCCTGTGGCAGAAGAGTCCAGGTGCCCTGGCCACGCTGGCTGCTCAGAGGCGGCAGCTGGGGTTTTCTGTCTGGGGTCTGTGGGTCCCCAGAGACCTGAAACAGATTCTGTAGGGTTTAAACATCTATGATAAATGTTTGTTTTTATTTTAATTACTCTAAAAAAGAATCCCCTTACCAGATATAATGACAAAATTCTTGTGAAAGTTAGAAATGAGAAGATTTGCATGACTAAGACGTGTGTTATTTGAAAAAAAAAATTTTTTTTAATCCTCACCCAAGGACATATTTCCATTGATTATCAGATAGAGTGGGAAGGAGAAAGAAAAAAAACATTGATTGGTTGCCTCCCCCACAACCCCAACCAGGGCCAGGGATCAAACTGCAACTGAGGTATGTGCCCTTGACTGGAATCGAACCCACGACTCTTTGGTCCACCAGCCCGAAGCTCTAACCGCTGAGCCAAACTGGCCAGGACTGAAAACATTTTCATTAATTTTTAGAGAAGGGAGAGGGAGAGAGAGAGAAACATCGATCCGCTGCCTGCTGCCTGTCCTCTACCCAGGATCAAGCCCACGGCCTGGGCATGTGCCCTGACTGGGAATCCGGCGGCAACTGTTCAGTCCATGGGACATGCCCAACCCACTGAGCCACACTGGCCAAGGCTATTTATGTTTTCACACTGGGGTCCAAGGACCCCCATGTCTACAAGAAATTGATTCATTTAAAAGACTCAGACAGCCTGGCCAGTGTGGCTCAGTGGATTGAGCATCGTCCCACGGACTAAGAGGTCCCAGTTCAATTCCTGGTCAGGGCACATGCCTGGGTTGCTCTATCCCCAGTGGGGGGCATGCAGGAGGCAGCCGATCTATGTTTCTGTCTCTCTAAAAAATCAATAAAAACGTTTAAAAAAGACTCAGCCATGGCTGGTTGGGTCCGCAGACCAAAGGGTCAAGGATTCAATTTTGGTCAAGGGCACATACCGGGGTTGCAGGTTCGATCCCCAGCCCTGGTTTGGGTCGTGCGGGAGGCGACCAGTTAATGTCTCTCTTACACAGATGTTTCTCTCCCTCCCTCTCTTCCACTCTCTCTAAAGATCAATGGAAAAATATCCTGGGGTGAGGATTAACACACACAAAAAAGACTCAGACATTTGGATTTGAGACTTGGGTCTAGAAGCCTCCCTTGGGTGGGCAGGCAGGCCCAGCAGAGCAGAGTGCTGTCCAGCCCATCTGTCTGTCTGTCCCTTGGTCTATGGCAACTGGTTCAGATGGCTTCTCCGGGCGTGGCTTCACTCTGTGTTCTCTGTTTCACTGCTACTTCCCCTTCTCTTCCTTCTCTGGGCCAGGAAAGATGCTCTATATGTTCCAGGCCCACCTAAGAATCGTCTCCTGCCCGGTCCCTCTTCACTCTCCCCTCATCTCTCTATCTGGAGAGTCCCCTGGCCAAGGTCCCTGAGGTCCTTGCCCTCGGAATGCCGGCCCAACCACCCACCCCACACCCCATAGCAAGAAATTGTGCTGCCAGGGGCAGAGTTGTGGAAAGCCCCAGACCTCCAAAGGTAGTCCTTCCAGGGCATTGTCCAGGACACCCAGGCTCCCGACACAGGGCATCCCCACACACTTGGTGCCTTTCCACCATGGACCAGGCCTGGGCCTCCCTCTCCTGACCCCTGCCCAAGCAGCCTTCAACCAGCAGCAGGCATAGGCAAGCCCGCCCCCAGGGCTGCCCAGGGTCCCCAGTGAGGGGCAAAGTTGCAGGAGAGCTGGGCCTGGTGTCCAGCCAGCCCCAACCCTGCCCTGGTACTGGCTCAAGGCAGTGGTTCTGAGCACCTCCAGGCCTACAGCATGTGGAAATGGCTCCGTGGGGCCAGCTGGGGAAGGGAGCCTGAAGTTTGGAGTCCCTGGAAGCCAGGTCCTGCCCTGTCTTGTCTGGGGAACAGGCCTCACACCCAAACTGCCCTTCCTGGACGTGGTGGAAGGAGGGTGGGCTGGCAGAGGAGTTCCTTCTCCAGCCTGGCTCTTCTGCAGGTGAGAAGTGCTCCTTGCTTCTCCATGTGGATTTCTGCTCCAAAGGACAGCCCTGGGGAATGAGGACCCACTGCCCTGGGCAAGGGATGGGCAGGAGCCTGGCAAGACCGTCCAGGACACCCAGGGCTCTGGCAGGGGCTGCCTCTCCTCACCCCTCTTTGCTGCTTCCTCTTAGTCACTGGCTGGCCTGCAGCCCCTGTGCCCACACATCCATGCCAAGCCGACCAGCATCCCTTCTTTTCCAGGGGTGGCGATAAGCACATATGCCAAGTACTGTTACCACAAGCTGCAGAAGGCAGCCCTGACTGGGGCCAAGAAGGTACAAGCATCTCCCAGGACAGCCGGGCAGGGTCGGGCGGGCTGTGCCAGAGACTCCTAGACAAGGGTACAAAGGGGGATGGGGACCCTTGGGCAGCCTACACATGGTGAGCAGTGACAGCCATGGTGTACAGGGTGCTGGAGAGCCCTCTTGGGCGGGCAGCCAGGGAAGGCGTCAGGTGGGGGTGCACCCTCAGCTCAGGAGCCAGTGCAGACAAAGGGGTGTGTGGCTGGGCCAGGGCATCAGGCCACCAGCCCTAGTGAGGATGGCAACAACACCGCTGCCCCAGGCCTGCCACTCTCCAGCTGGTTCAGAGAACAGGCCAAAGGACCACCCCTCCCTGAGGGGACCCTCACCCCTGGCAGGTGGGTCAGAAGACTGCCCCGTGCTCCTTTGCTCACACCGGGCCACCCGCCAGCCATGGAGGTCTGAGAGTCCAGACTCATCACAGGGCTCCAGCCAAGGATGGGCCAGACAGGTGAGCCCGTCCCATGTGGGCAGACAAGTCGTTCCGGCAGCATGCTCTCTCCTGCTGCTTCCCTGACATCTCCATAGTGGGGACTCCTACCACCTGCAGGAGCTTGACAGTCACACCCCTGCCCACAGCCCGTCCCGTCCTCTGTGGCTCCGGTAGAGGACAGGAGGCCTCAGCCACACCACGCAGCTGGGCCTTGTTCCCGGACTGTTGGGACCTGCAGCCATCCTCCCCTCCTATCTATCCTGGTGGTGCAGTGTCTGCACCCCTCCCTCTCCCTGTCAACCCACTACCCCACACAGGAAGGCCCTCAGGTCCTCCTGCACCGGACCCTCCCCCACCTATGTTGAAGGCAGGTGCCCCCCACTGTCCCACAGCCTGGTCTCCCCTTTCCTCCTCTTCTCCCCCCTGAATGCATTGCTCCAGCCCTGCCACAGACTTCAGAAGCCATTGCCTGTACCCACCCAGGCTCCTCCTGTGCACCACCACCCCAGCGTGTCACCTGTGGCCCTCATCCACCAGCCTGGCCCCCGGCCCCAGGCAGTTCCCAGACTGGCCCACCCAGTGGTCATTCCCACCCTTTTCCCCTGAAGCTTCTGGATGCTGTATGGCCCAGCAGAAGGCCCCCGGTGACTGGCCAGGAAGTCGGGGGTGGGGGGGTCCCCAGCTCTGGCTTGCCAGAAACCTGGAATTCAAGGGGATTCGAGGACAAAGAGCAAGGAGGGGGCAGCCAAGCCAGGGGCAGTCCTGGGGTTGGGGGCTGGGAGCTGGGCCTGGCGGGACAGAGTGGGGCTGTCTTCGCAGGGGCTGAAGAAGCCCAACGTGGAGGAGATCCGGCATGCCAAGAACGCCGTGTTCAGCCCATCCATGTTCGGCAGTGCCCTGCAGGAGGTCATGAGCATGCAGAAGGAGCGCTACCCTGAGCGGCAGCTGCCCTGGGTGCAGACACGGCTGTCTGAGGAGGTGCTAGCGCTCAACGGTGACCAGACAGAAGGCATCTTCAGGTGCCCGAAACCTGGGCTGTGGATATGTGGGCCTCGGCGGCTCCACTGTACATCTCGGGCAGACGGGCCATTGGACACCAGGCTTCAGAGCAGCCGGGGAGGCCAGCATTTGAGTGGGGAGAGGCACCTTGGTGCAGTGGAAGGGCCAGGCCACTGGAGCCAGGGCAGGAGCCGTCCTCAGGAGGCAGGTCGGCAGGATTATCTCCCTGCACGGCAGCACGCCCAAACCCAGGCAGAAGAGCTGGCTAGGGCAAATGCCCCTACAGAGAGAGCCACCAGGGGCCCAGGAAGCTTTTGGATTCCAGCCATAAGCAGAGCCTGAGATGGGAACCTGGAGAGATGTAGCAACCCCAGCATTGGGTCCTCACCTGTAATTGGGGATAACACTCCCTGTCCCGTGGGCAGTGGTACTTGGCCAGTCACCTGCTGTCATGACTCACCTACCCAGACCCCAGAAAGACAGGCTCAGTGTCCCCACAGAGGAATGCGCTTGCATGGGGATGAGAAGGAGGCCAATCTGGAGGAGAGGGGCTGAGCCACCCTGACGGGGGAAGCTAAGCTCCTTCTCCCTGATGCCCTCCCTTTTCTCCACAGAGTCCCTGGGGACATTGATGAAGTGAATGCCCTGAAGCTACAGGTGGACCAGTGGAAGGTGCCTACAGGCCTGGAGGACCCCCACGTCCCTGGTGAGCCCTCAGGCCCTTGGGCAGCAGGGGCAGGCCCAATCCATGCAGTTCAGATGGTTCCGCTCCCCTGGTGATGCAGCGGCTCCCGGCTCATTTCCAGTGAGGGCACCCCTGGTCCACTGGACAACCGCCCTTAGGGTCCTTCCTCCAGCCTTACCTACTCACAGCAGCTGCACAGTCCTTCCTCAGAGAAGTCATGTTTTGCAAGTCAATCCGAGCTTAATCCCCCAGGCCTCCAGATCAGTCCAGTCCCCCAGGTTCATGACCTTGCTAGGGTCTGGGCCACTGCAGCCCACCTTGGCCAGACAGACCCTTTCCCGTCTGGTCTGCCTGCCGGCCCTTGAGGCTGCCTGCCCTTTCACGCCCTTGTTCCTCTGCACTGTGCTCTGCCCAGGGGTGCGGCCCCTGAGGCCTGGCTGAGCCCTGTGCTGTGTCCACAGCGTCACTGCTGAAGCTGTGGTATCGCGAGCTGGAGGAGCCCTTGATCCCTCACGAGTTCTACGAGCAGTGCATCGCGCACTACGAGAGCCCCGAGGCTGCGGTGGCTGTGGTGCACGCACTGCCCCGCATCAACCGCCTGGTGCTGTGCTACCTCATCCGCTTTCTCCAGGTGTGTGGCAGGCCCCTCCTTGACCGCGCTGAGCCCCGAGCCCCTGGCACCATCATCCCGGACATGCTTTGCCCCCCACCCCTGGCACCTTCACCCCCCACCCCATGTCCTGCTGTCCTGCCCATCAGCCGCTGCCTTCACAGGTGTTTGTGCAGCCTGCCAATGTGGCCATCACCAAGATGGATGTCAGCAACCTGGCCATGGTGATGGCGCCCAACTGCCTGCGCTGCCGATCAGACGACCCGCGCGTCATCTTCGAGAACACTCGGAAGGAGATGTCCTTCTTGCGCGTGCTCATCCAGCACCTGGACACCAGTTTCATGGAGGGCGTGCTATAGCACGTGGGCTGAGGGACTGAAGGTGGGGACAGAGCCAGGCTCGGGTGTGCCAGGGCAGGGGAGCACATGGGGAGGGGGGAGGGAATGCCCCAGCCACATGGAGGTAGCATGCCAGGCTCCGGCCATGCCCGCCCCAGCCCTGGACCCCCCCCTCCCATCTTCCCCACCCAGGCCTGAGGGCTCAGCCAGGGCAGAGGAACTTTGAGAAGGGTGCCTCTGGCCCCACCTGCCTCATGGCCAGTTCATGGGTACTGCCCCCCCCCCCCCCCGCCAGCTGCGGGTCAGCCCCCAGAAAGTGCCTTCTGTTTCCTGGAGCCAAGTGACACTGCCCCACTCAGGCGCCCGAGGGCACAAGCTGCCTCCTAGGGGCTCCTGTGCTCAGCCTGGGCCTGGCCTGGGCTCTGCCAGGTTGCCCCTCCCTCAATCTCATGATCTGCAGCTTCCTCCCTCCCCAGCCCCTGCCCCTGATTCCCCACCACCTGTGGCCTCCAGCTTAGTAACTGTACAGGAGTTTGGGAGCTCCAGGGCACTGGGCTGTCCACCATCAGAGCTTGGCCCAGGCAGGGCCCTGGCAGGCTATCTCTGGGTGGGGAGGGGCCCCCCAAACCAAAGTCCTCTGGGGGGGCAGGCTTGGGCAGGCATTCTTGGGGCAGGGTGGGGGAGGGATGAGAGTATTTTTTCTTGGTGTAACTATAAATTCAGGATCTATCCTGCAGCCCAACCCACCTGTGTATAGATATATAAATAGAGGGAAAGTTATAAGAACTAAATTTGCTAATGACATAGTTTTAACCCAAATGCTATTTATCTCCAAGCCATCCTAGCCCATCCTCTGTGCAGAGCAAGTTATTCCTTTTTCTTCTCCACTTCTTGGCTTCTGGCAAAAAAAAAAAAAAAACAGACCCTGCCCCCTCCCCAGGGGGACCTGCAGCAGGCGAGGGAAGAGGCTGAGCCGGGGGACCCCAGGGCCAGGACTGCCCTTCTTGGAAGCTGGAGCTGGGGAGAGGGGACACCTCAACTCTCAGTTTGTACATTTTCCATTTTGGGATTTTCAGTTTCAATTATAAAACTTAATTTCTCCCAAGTTTATATATATATATATTTTTAGAGTTGAGTTTTTATTTATTAAAAAAGCCCAGCCCTGCAGAGGCCCAGTACCCTGGGGGTGTGTCCTCAGTCGGGTGGGCTTTGGGGCCTGGGCGGGGCAACCTGGCCACAGACTCGCTCTGACGCATGGATTGGAGAGGTGACAACTCTGTGTGAATAAAGTATATATGGAAACTTGCGGGCCATGGTCGCTGCCTGTTTCTTCCGGTAGCTGCGGGGGTCTAGGCAGTGGCCAGCTGGTGGCTGACATGGGCCATCTGGCTGGGCAGGCCCAGGGAGAATGGGGGAAGCGGCAAGTAGGGGGACGGGGAGAGGAAGGGAAGGCGGGTGGGTGAAGAGCAAAGCTGCTTCCCGGAGATGGGGGTGAGGCAATGAGCTGGGAAGGAGACTCCGACCCTGGGCCATCTGCGGCCGCCTTGAGTAACAGACTAGACCCCGAAAACCCAACGGGATTGCCCATGTGGTGGACGACTTCTGACTCGCCCTACCCCAACCTGGCAGAGACTTCTAGACAAGTGTTTATTCAGCACCTAGTCGGACACGCAGGCTCTGCTGCAACGAGCTGGCTTCCTAGGGGGCGAAGACAGCCACATGCGACTGCCGGCCCGCACCCCCCACCCGCATCGGACCGCAGGGTGGGCCGCCTCCACAGGCTCAGAAAAGGAAGAGCGTCCCAGCCGCACAGAGCCCGGGAACCGGGAGCGGCCAGACCGGGGTAGGCGACCTTCGCTGCGGTCGCCGGAACCCAAAGCGCGAGGCCTCGGCCGCAGGGGGACGCGTGTTCAGGCAGCGCCGCCACCACCTGACTCGCCGGCCGCTTCCGGCGCGGGAGGAGGATGTTGCTGGTGTGCGGGGCGCTCCGGGCCTGGGCTTTGCCCTTGGCGCGGTCCCCGGGAGCCCGGGCCTGTGGTGGGGGCGGGGGCGTCTCCTACACTCAGGGCCAAAGCCCGGAGCCCCGCACCCGCGAGTACTTTTACTACGTGGATCATCAGGGCCAGGTGGGCCAGGGGCGGGGTTGCACAGACCCCTTCAGGAGGGGCGGGGGCGGGGCCAGAAGGGCCGGCAGGGTCTGTAAGGTTAGTGACTTCAAGTGTGTTGAGATATGGCAACGCGCTGGAGAGACCTGGGCCCGGGTCTCAGCTCAGGAGGGTTGGTCCCCAACTGCCAACTCCACACGGGGCTGTGCCTCGCGCGCTCTGCGTCCCCAGTTCCTTTCGCACCCTTCGGCCACCAGTCCTGGGCTGCCCCGCCTGCTCTGGAAGCCCTGGCTGGAGCAAACTCCACATCCAGGAGGAAGCAAGTCAGGTAGCTTCCGCGGAGGAGGTGGCATATCTGATTAGAAAGTGGAGGGGAAAAGCGAGGAAAAAAGCCATTTCAGCGAACCTGTGCTCGAGGAAGCACGGCCCCGGTGCGGGGTAGATACGGGGAAGTCAGAAGGGCCCCCAGGTTTACCTACTACGCGCTTCTCTCTACACGATGCGCACAGACGAGCAAAGTAAGCGGACACAGGCCCGGGCCCAGGCCAGCCCGGACCTCACCGACTTGGGAAGGTTTTCCAGCTGGGACTCATGGGTCACCGCCTGTCCCTCTGTCTACAGCTTTTCCTGGATGACTCCAAAATGAAGAACTTCATCACCTGCTTCAAAGGTACTGCTGCGCCCTCCTCTCTCACCTTCCTTCTCTCTTCGGGAAAGGCTTTGGAGGGCTCCGCTCCCCAACCCCGCCCGCAGCAGGGGACTAGGCATCCTGAGCTCAAGAGCCCCGCCACCTAGAGTGAAGGCAGAGCGGCCTTCCGACTGCCGGCGCCAGCCCTTGGCGTGGCCCAGGGCGAGCCGTTTGCCTGGGGTAGCAGGGCCTGGCATGGTGAGCAGCCCGTGTCCTTCGCCTCCCCAGACCCGCAGTTCCTGGTCACCTTCTTCTCCCGTCTGAGACCCAACCGCAGCGGGCGCTACGAGGCCTCCTTCCCCTTCCTTTCTCCCTGCGGCAGGGAGCGCAACTTCCTGCGCTGCGAGGACCGGCCGGTGGTCTTTACGCATCTTCTGGCTGCGGGCCCCGGGCCCCCGCGCCTCTCCTACTGCGGCGGCGGCGAGGCACTAGCCGTGCCCTTCGAGCCGGAACGCCTGCTGCCCCTGGCCGCCAACGGGCGCCTCTACCACCCCGGGCCAGAGCGCGCGGGTGGCATAGGTCTGGTGCGCTCGGCCCTGGCCTTCGAGCTCAGCGCCTGCTTCGAGTACGCGCCCGGCGAGTCCGAGCTGCCCTCCCACGTGCGCTGGCAGGGCCGCCGCCTGGCCCTCACCATGGACCTGGCCCCTCTGCTGCTCGCCCGCCCGCCGCCTTGAGCGTCAGGCGGGAGGCCGCGGGCTCCCAGCACCCCGGGAGCTCCTCCCACGCCTCCTGCCGGCGTCGCTGCGCACGCGCCACCTGGAGAGCGCGCCCGGACGCGTGCGCGTGCGCGGCGGAGACCACCTTGGCCCCGCCCCACCCGGCGCTGTCCAAGGTGCTGCCGCGGCCGGTCCCCGACCGACGGCGGGAAGGGGCGGGGTCACGGGCTCTTCTACTCCCTCCCTGGGGTGTCCTCTGATTCTGCCCGTGCTCGCGACGGCTGGCCCGGGCGACCGGCGGGAGACGCGAGGGGCTCCAGTGCGCGCGCGTGAGCGTCGCCCGCCCCTCCCCCGCCCAGCGCTGCTCCGTGGGCTGGGGCGCCGCGGGCTCGGCGGGGGAGCCGCGCCGCGGGAGCGTCAGGTGAGGGGACGCCCGACCCAAGGTCAGCGGGCTTGGGGGCGGGATAGGGGCCGTCCCGGGTGTGTCCATGGCGCGTACGGAGGACGTGCAACCTGGAGAGACCACACCCTGCCCTGAATCGGCGGGGACAGACCCGTGCTCGAAGGGGCGCGGGGGATGCCATGGGTTACCGAGGTGCCCGGCTCGGTTTTCGCACTGCGCCAGACGGGGTCGCAGGGCTTCCTTCCTCTCCTCCCAACCCCCCGCACAGATGGGCGCCCTGGAGGCTGTGACAGCCATCCCGAAGCCTGTGTGTGACGCCCCGCCCCCTGCCCAGCCGGATTCGGGGTCTGTGGGCGGGCCACCCAGGCTCTTCCCGCCTGGGCCCTCATCCCTGCCCAGCTGGCCCTTCGACATGGATCCGCATCTAGGGGTGTCCGTGTGAGCAGCAGTGTGAGTCCCGAGGAGAAAGTCAAGAACCTTCTCTACTGGAGAGGCCTTACCACTGGAGGCTGGGTGTGGGCGAGCCCTTTTGCTCAAGGAGATAAATGCCAGGGGCCCAGAGAAATCCCCAAGCTTCCTGGGGTTCGAAAACATTCGGAGACACCAGGGAACTGCCTCTGCTTGGGCCAAAGCTATTCCATTAAAACTTTTGCCGTGCCTACCTCATCTCTAGTGACTTTAAATACTCCTGAGTTACACTTTAGGGCAAGATTTCAATAAACACCAAAGCCACTTGGCTCCTTTCTACATGACACATACTCTTAGAGAGGAAGGGGGGAGAGAAAGAAACGTGGATGTGAGAGAAACATTGATTGGATGCCTCCTGCACGCTCCTCACTGGGGATGGAACCAGGACCTCTCAGTCCATGGTATGATGCTCAATCCACTGAGCCACACCAGCCAGGCTACATGACTCATACTCTTGATAGCAGGAGACCTGGTGAACAGGGGGGTACTCAGAGGGGGAGCCATTTGAGGTGGGGCTGGAGGCTTTGACATCTGACCCTCCGCCCTGCCATCCCTGGTTTGCTTCTCAGTCCAGGTACCCACCTTTAAAACTGGACTCAGTGTGCATGGAACTAGACCCAGGCCTTCTCATCTCTCGAGAAGCACAGTTGCACGTGTATAAACCCCCAACACATTGCACATTCCTTCAGTCCAGAAAGCCACTGTTGAAACTACACTAGAAGCCCATTTGGTGGCCCGTTTCACACCCTAATCACTCCAGAGCCCCACCAATCCCCCAAAAGAGGCATCTTTTTGGGACCCGGCATGGAGAAAGGCCCATAGCTTCTGAAATGTTCTTCCCTATTGTTTGCCTTATCATCCCACTCTAACAAGTTCCCTAAGAACAAGCCCTCATTCCAATAAGCTGTTCCACCCACTCCACCTCCAGGGCAGGAGCAGGGGCAGGACAAAAGCAGTGCCTTGACTTTTCTGTGGTTGTTGGCTCCCCTAAGACCAGTTCTGCCCTTGTCTCCCATTAAGTGGCAACAGGTGGATCATCCCATCAAGTGACAGCATGAGATGCAGGGATCAAGGACTAGATTGAGGCTCAGTGGAAGTGAGGACAGGGACACTGGCAGCATAGGGCCGCAGGCCTTGTTCTGGGGGCACAAAAGGGACCTCTGCTCTGGACTCTGTGCCTTACAAGGTCTCATGCCAGTCCTAGGTGAGGAGTCTACATGCACAAGGAGTTGCGTCGGCTTTTCCCTGTCTGGCCTATGCTTGGGGAGCTGGTCCCTGGACTTCACTGCCCACATGCTCCCAAGCCCATACCACTATACCTTGCACCCGCCTCTTGCACCCTAAGTCAGAAGAGTGGCTGGTTGCAAGGATGTAGAGGGGGGCAAAGATACCCAGATGCCCATATGCCTGAGCTTTCTGCTCAGTACCAGGCAGAGATGGGATGGAAAGAGAAGGGGCTGGGGTGGGGTGGGCTCTCCACATGTGGCCTGTGTGCAAGACACAGGACATCAGAAATTCTAAATTAGAACCTGATGCCCTTGACTGTTTTTGTTAAGAAAACATTTTATTTATCAGTTTCTTAAATTGATTTGTAACTTTTCAATCATTAGACATGGTGTGAGCTTCCATCCATGCTCTTCACGGGCTTTCAAGCATTAGGGGAAGGCCTGCCAAACTGTTTCAGGAGGCACATCCCATTTGGGGCCCCACTGTAGCAAAGTTGGTGAGGAGGCTGCCGCTTTGTGGTCTGCAGCCAGTCCCTCGGGAGATGGCCCCGGGGGCCCCGGCACTGCTGCTGCTGTCGCTGCTCTGTCTTGGGAGTTTCCCGCCCCGCACCGCTGGCTGCCCAGTCGACTGCCACTGCTACAGCACCACGGTGGAGTGTGGGGCCCTGCAGCTGCCTGTCGTCCCACCAGGAATTCCGCCAGGGACACAGGTGGGAACCATGTGGGGCTGCAGGCCAGGAGTGCCATCGACAGGAGGGAAGGGTGTGTGAGCATCCCAGCGGGTAGATGGTGATCCTAGGTTAGAGGGGCACTCCTTCAGTGGGGTAAACACCTGCCTGCCCTCCCTCCCTTTGGCCTGCAGACGCTGTTCCTGCAGGACAACAGCATTGTGCGCCTGGAGCCGGGCATCCTGGTGCCTCTTGCCGCCCTTCGATGTCTCTACCTGCACAATAACAGTCTTCGTGCCCTGGAACCAGGCACCTTTCATGCACAGTCACGCCTGCTGGAGCTCGCACTCACAGGCAACCGGCTTCAAGGCCTGCATCTTGGCGCTTTTGCAGGCCTGGCCCAGCTGCGCATACTCTACTTGGCTGGTAACCAGCTGGTGCAACTGTTGGATTTCACCTTCCTGCATCTGCCGGTGAGGGGGTGTGGGGAAAAAGGGCAGGGGTCCTCCTGTACTGCCAGCTGCTCTGCCGGGCTGGAGCAGTGAAAGGGACAAAAGTTAACTAGCCTAGCCTGGTCAGAAGACATGTCCACCAGGACCCCTTTCCCTTACAATTTGCTGTCCTTGCTTCAGCGACTGCAGGAGCTGCACTTGCAAGAAAACAGCATTGAGCTGCTGGAGGACCAGGCCCTGGCTGGGCTCTCCTCACTGGCATTGCTGGACCTCAGCAGGAACCAGCTGGGCACCATCAGCCATGAGACCCTGCAGCCCCTGGCCAGCCTGCAGGTCCTGCGCCTCACAGGTACCTCTTTTTGGAGCAAGGGATCTCATGCAAAGACATCTTCTTACTTAGGCCACAGTGCTGGCAGTAGGAAGTACGCCCAGGTGTGGAGGGGGCTCCAATGGCAGTGGCTCTGAGCTGCAGATCCTTGGACAGCTCTCCAGAGGGCCACACCACCAGCAGTAGCCACAGTGGAATGCTGCTAGGAATGGGGGTGGTGGTAGAGGCACAGTTCAGGGAACTTTTGTAAGAGACAGAAAAGGTAGAAGTTACTAAACAAACTAGATACAGTTCAGGGGCTTGCACACGTTGGGGCCATCAGAGGGCAAGCAAGTAGAAAATGGAAAGATGAGACCAGGATTGGGGGCATTTCCAGGAGACAACACTTGAGAGAGAAGGCTGACAGGATTTGCAAGGTTTTAGTGATGGTAAGATGCCTATGTGGACACCAGGGTTGGGGACTTGTTGCAGAGAGACTTCAGAGGGACAGGAGATTTCTTGGAGATTGGTAAAGTGAGCTGAACATGCATCACAGAACTAAAAGGGTCAAGGAAGAGTCTGACCACACTCTAAGGAGCTTGGGGTCAGAGAAGGGGTGGCAGGGGTCCCCGACTCACTGGGAGGTGGCAAAGGAACTCCTGTTCTGGCTAATAGAAACCCAATTGCACAGGCTGTGGTCTGCGGCTGCCCCTGAGCCACCTGCTCACCACTGCTCTGTCCACAGAGAACCCATGGCGCTGTGACTGTGCCCTGCACTGGCTGAGAGCTTGGATCAAGGAGGGGGGGCAGAGGCTGCTCAGCTCCAGGGACAAGAAGATCATGTGTGCAGAGCCCCCACGCCTGGCACTCCAGAGTCTCCTGGACATATCTGGCAGTAGCCTCATCTGCATCCCGCCTTCCGTACACATTGAGCCGCTGGAGGTGATAGCCAACCTGGGTGAGGACCTGCGCGTTGCCTGCCAGGCTTCTGGCTACCCGCAGCCTCTGGTAACCTGGAGAAAGGTGGCCCAGCCTCGTGAGGAACAACTGCGGGTCCACGCCCAGCCAGAAGGCGGAGTGCCAGGCTCAGGCGGGCACGGGGTCTCTGACACGGGCAGCGGCATGCTCTTCCTCACCAACATCACCCTGGCCCACGCCGGCAAGTACGAGTGCGAGGCCTCCAACGCCGGCGGCGCCGCTAGTATGCCCTTCCAGCTCCTAGTCAACCTGTCCCAGCAGCATCTGCAGCTGGCGCCTCCGCCGCCCCCGGCCGTGGGCCCCGCCGGCCACGAGCCCCTGCACGAGGCGAGCAGCATGGCCTTCCGCGCCCTGGGCCTGGCCACGCAGACGGCTATAGCGGCGGCCATCGCGCTCCTCGCGCTCACTGCGCTGCTGCTGGCGACCCTGATCTGTCGCCGGCGCCACAGGCGGAAAAAGGCGCCAGGACCGCCGGGGGAGGGCGCGCTGTTCGTCAACGACTACTCCGACGGGCCCTGCACCTTTGCGCAGCTCGAAGAGCTCCGCGACGAGCGGGGACACGAGATGTTCGTCATCGACCGCTCCAAGCCGCTGTTTGCTGACGGCCCGGCTGAGGCGGCCGAGAGCCCGGCGCCAGGGCCCGCACAGGGGCTCCCGCTGCAGCCGCCCGCTGCCTACGAGATCCACTGCTGAGGGGCAGGGCGGGGCGGCGCGCGCTGATGACGCGGGTTTCGCAGATTGGCCGGGCAGCGGGCTCGCCTCGCGCATGCTCCGCGGTCAGTAAAGGGTGGAAGCTGCGCAGTGTGCGGGAGCTGTGTGGGGTCTGAGGGTCTCGAGGGTGGGGCGGGACACAGGCACCCGCAGAGCCCCCAGCTCTGAACACGTAAGTCCTGGGGTGCAAACGTTGGCTGGCCAGGGAGGCTGCTGACACCCCACTGAGGCCCTCCAGTAAAGACCCTTCCCAGAATCACTCCAAACTCCAGCTCTGCGACAGGCCTCGATGTGTGTTGTGGAAATGGCCACACAGGCTGCTGGGAATGCCTAGGGGACGGAGAGCCGACTGAAGACAGCTGTTACCTGGGACCATGCTCAGTGTGACAGCAGGGCCAGGGACAATTCACTCTGACCAATTAGGACAGAAAAAACAGCCACAAATTTAAGTTCCAAACACACTGCACATTTGTACCTTAATGACATCCTCTGGCCCCAAAGCCCAGCTGACAGTTTCCTGGGTGCCAGGGCAGGGAAAACCATGACAGGCCCGAGTGCAAGAGGACCTAACCCTCCTTGAAGAAGGCCCTTGTCCTAACTTCAACTTAGCTCAGAGATGGGACCCAAGGAACATTCTGAAGAGGACCAGGACACCACAGGGTAGCCAAGTGCAGCCTAACCAAGCAGGGCTGGACAGGCCTGGAACCCAGATCTCTGGCCCATAGACAGGTGAGTAGTCAGGGGAGCAGGTGCAGGGCAAACTGCGAAGGGCACTGCAGAATGCACAAGGTGCACCCAAGGGGCAAGGAAATCAGACACCAGTGCCTTTGTGTCAGACCTGTAGCAGAGCCCTAGCCAAGGCTCTGCCTACCCAGGAGGGGGAGGGGCCTCCAGCAGCCCTGGACTCCAGGACAGCCTGTTTCTCATCCAGAGACCAGAGGTCACAAACTGAAGTAGTCTGCAGCCAGGCGCCCATAGATGTCCGTGGTCCAGACCACATGGGCACGGCCTGAGGCCAGCAGTAGCTGGTGCAACTCAGCCTCCACACGGGCAAATTTCTCTTCATTGATGGAGGCCTCCAGCAGAACAGAGGCAGGTGGCGGCCAGGGCAGGCCCTCGTAGCAGTCTACAGGGAAGGGGTGCACCACCGTGCGCAGCTCAGCCTGCACCGCTGAGTCCCGCAGGAGCTCCTTGAGGCCCGCCATGGACAGCGGGTTGCCATAGAGGCCGAGGTAGCGGAGGCTTGCACAGCGGGTCAGCACAGGCAGTGTGGCCAGCAGCTGGGTATCAGCAAGTTGGCATTCGGTCAGCTCGAGGTGCAGCAGTGTGGCTGCTGCCGCCTGCAGCAGACCCTGAAAAGGCTCCAGCTGGCTGCCAGACAGGTCGTTGCCACTCAAGTCCAACTTCTTGAGGTGGACAGCATGGGGGCTCCGTGCCAGGAAGCGCAGATCCTCAGGCAGCAGAGCACAGAAGGCCAGCTCCAGGCTCTCCAGGGGGCTCTGCAGGGTGCTGCAGGGAAAACAAGGGGTCATGAACAGGCAGGGCTAGGGGAGGGTTGAGGCAAGACAATAGTGGGGCCCACTCACCTGAGCAGCTGGTCCAGCCGCCCTGAGAGGAGAGAGGAGCCCATGCTGAGCTCCCGCAGAGAGGTGAAACGGCCCATCTGGGCCAGGAAGTAGCGGAAATTGTCCTCACCATCCACGGAAGGCTGTCTCGAGTCCCCATGCACATAGTGCAGCCGAAGACTAGCCAAGTGCTGAAAGCGGGCCACGTGTGGGATGATGACAGACAAACCACGCAGGCCCAAGTTGTTGAAGCGCAGGTCCACACGGCGCAGGCAGCCTGCGTCCAGAAGCTGCAGCAGGGCCACGGTATTTCGCATGGGCAGGTCCTCTGCCCGCAGATCCCGGCAGCAGAGCCGCAGTGGGCTGCCTGCACTGCTACGGAGGGCCTCTCGAAGGAATGCATAAGAGGCCCGGTTCACCCGAAGGTCCACACGCACCTCCACAGGAACGGGGGCCAGCCCGTGCTCCACAGTCACACCTTGCTGCTGTGCAATGCACGTACGGGCCACAGCTGCTGTGCAGTCCCACATGCTCATGGTGCCAGGGTCCTGCTCCACACCGTCGTCCAGGAGGCCCGTCATGTCCAGCACCCGCAGTGCATGCTTCCTGGGAGCATGGGTGGGCTGAGGCAGGTGACAAGGGGCAGAGCCCACACCCACTCCCAGCCACCTTAGGACAGAAGCAACAAACCTATTCCTGCACTGAGCTCTTACACCAGACTAAAACCTCTCTGGGGACCCTCTTTGCACCTCCCAAGCCTGAGGACCCCTCGGGTGAGCCCATACCTGCAGAAGGGCTGCGTGCTGGCCTCGGCCTCTGGGGTGTGGAGCCGGGCTGTGAGCCCCAGGATCACAGCCTGCATGCTCTCTGTGCTGGGCCGCTCCTGCAGCAGGGCCCGGCTGCAGTGGGCACACTCCTGCAGCAGTTGCTGGAAGCTGAGCAGGGGGAAGGGCCACGTGTGCACCAGCTCACGCAACACAACAGTCTTCTTGTCCATGAAGGCCACCTTGAACAGCAGGGGGAAGAGCTCGCGTGGCAGCAGGGGCAGGGCCTGGCAGGCGGCAGGCTGGCACTGGAGCACCTGCCTCGTGCTCAAGAACACAAGTGTGTGCATGGCGCTGGGCAAGGCAGGAGACCACCTGCAGGGAAGGGACCTTCAGTGGGGAGGACAGACCCCAGACCACCACCTGCCACAGCTTCCTCCGCACACTGATAGTGGGAAAGCCCAGCACAGTGCCTGCCAGAGCCAGCGCTCAGTGGGACCACAGCCCTGAAGAGTAAGTGCTAGGTGCTTAACAATGGGCTAGACCAAGTGCAAAGGAGGACAAGACCACCCCCTAGTTCCCACCTTCCAGAGTGTGGGGGCCTCTTTAGGGAAACAAAGCCAACAAGCAGCATACAATAGCATGGCCCCAGAGAAGACCCGCCCACCTGGGTGTGCTTTTGACAGCTGTTGCCTGCAGCCTCCCCACCCCCCTTCCATACTTCAGGCCTCCAAAATCACAAAGCCACTTGTTAGACATCCTCCTTCCCTCAAAAGTAAAATAAAGTTCTGGCCCCTCCCCCTTCACAAACACTAGAAGGGTGGGATCCTGAGGAGAGGGGCTAGAAGCTGCATCACAGTTAGTTCCCTCCCTCACCCTCCTTAGAGGCTCTTGCACGCTGCCCCTGGATCCTGTGCAACACAGCAAAACAGAACTGGCAACACAGATGCGCTTCAATAATCATTAAGGCAATAGAGAACCAGGACCCAGGAAACAGAATCCAGATGGCCTGAGTAACCAAAGCCCTTAACATGAACCCCAATCCTAACTTCTACGTCCAGAAGTGTTGCTAGGCATGGAAACCCCTAGAAAGCAACCCTCACTCACTGAGGGCCTTGTCACCTGTCTAAACATCTCCCTCCTCCCTGAAGAACTATGTTAAGAAACTAAGTCTCAAACCCATAGGATTCAAAAGACCCCATACCACAAATTGCCCAAATGGTTAGTCAGCTGCCAAAGGAGCATTAAAGCTGACAGGAGGCGCAAAGAAGATGCCTGAGGCCACAGGAACCTGAGTGTCAGCTCTGCTGCTGCATCAGAGCACCTCATCCCCCAAACTGCAGCCTAGGGGATGAGCTAAGGAAGGTGGAAGTCTAGCCCCAGACCACACACACACCATAAGCCCTTAGTACAGTGGTTCCTGAGAAGCCCCGACGCGAAGCCTCGGCTTCGCTCTGCCTGTGGACAAATCTCGCGAGGACGATTCATACCTCGCTGTGACAGGACAGACCAACCGAGCACCTGTCACGAGAGGAAACGAAAGCAGCCAGTGTGGTCACCAGGGGAGGAGCCTCTGTGCGGTGGCCGCCACCCCCTCCAGGCGGCCTGCGGTCCCTGCGTTTCCCGAAGACGCCCCCGCACGGCTCCTCCCGGCCTTGGGGAAGGCGTTCAATCCGACGCCCTCCTCCTCCTGGTGCGTCGCCCCAGGGACCCGAGACCGCTCAGCCCGGCGCGGGGATCTGGGTTCTTCCCCGCCCCACAGCTACACCGCCCGGGCTCCCGCGCCCGTTTCGTGCGGCCTAGCAGAGCCGGGAGCGCAAGCCGTCCCGCTCCGTACCCAGCAGGCGGCCTGCGCTCACCGGCCCAGCAGCCGCCTCCACCACCGACAGCCCCGCCTCGCCGTGCGCCGCGCCCCGCCCAGCGCCGCCGCGCGCCGCGATGACGTTGTCGCCCCCCATTGGTCGTCCCTCCAGGGCCCCGGAAATTGGCTGTCCCGACCCGACGCCCCGCCTCTGAACGCGCCAAGAGCCACCATTGGCTGCCGGCCGGCATCGCCCTCGCGGCGGGAGATACACAGGGCGCCGGGCGCAGAGCCCGTGGAGCAGCATGGAGCGGCTGCGGGACGTGCGGACACAGCTACAGGCGTGGGAACGCGCGTTCTGGCGGCAGCGCGGGCGACGGCCGGGCCAGGTACGGGCTGCCGGGGTCGGGGGGCTGAGGGTGCGGCCCCCTGCTGACGCGCTCCCTTTACAGGAGGACGTGGAAGCGGCGCCCGAGGAGACCCGCGGTGAGCGCGCGGGCGTGGGCGGAGGGGGAAGCGGGGGGCCGGTCGGAGGGACTGAGGGTGAGGGAGCCGAGCGAGACCCACCGAACCCTGAACCCTGACCCCGCTCCCAGCGCTCTACCGGGAGTACCGCGCCCTGAAGGAGACCCTGGGTCAGGCCAGCGGCGCCGGGCCCCGCGTCCCTGTGCAGTCGCTTCCGGAGGCAGCAGAGGAGGTACCTGGGCCCGGGGATCCTAACCTTCTGGTTTTTCTTTCTGTGTGGTGGAGTCAAGGAGTTGTGGCCAGGCGTCCGTGGGACACAGGATTTGGGGGGAGGACTGGTCAGGGTGGAGGGCCCGGTCTCCCTCCAGGTCTCTGAGTGGCTGGGAAGTGGGGCTGGAGACCCCTCTGTCCCCACACCAGCCTTTGCTTCCCCACTATCTCTTCCTGCAGATGCCGGAGCTTAGCTGCTGGGGTTCCCACCTGAATCGGGCTGTCACCCAGAGTCCGCATCCTACTCCAGGGCCGAAACCTCCGAGATCTGTGCAGGACTATGGGAAGAAGCTTAAGGCAAACCTAAAGGGCACTCTGCAGGTAAGGAGTAAGGGCCAGGTAGGTGGTTCATCCTGGGTTCAGACCTGCCCTCAGCCCAGGGGCAGGATCACCAGACATCTTTCCACACACACACACACACACACACGTATGCTTGCACTAGCACATACTCAAGTCTCCAGGATTAACCAGGCTACAACTCAACTTCATACAGGAGATCAGGGCCAGTTTCTGCTCTCAGCTTCCTTTCTATGCTAGCCTCATTGAGGATGGGGTTAGGGAGGTTCCATAGTCTGTGGCAGCCCCCGGCCTGAGTTCCTGCTTGCTTGTTTGTCCTTCCCTTCCCAGGCTGGGCCAGCCCTGGGCCGAATACCCCAGCTTCCACGAAGATCCTCACCCAAGGTGCCTTCCCTGGAGCTACCAGCTGCAGGGTCTGCCTCCATGTCTCCTGAAGAAGTCAGTGAGATGCCCCCCCAGCTTCCCAGGCCCCAGCTGAGGCCAGGCCGGTTCCAGCAGCTGCAGGAGTCCCTGAGCCTGCGGCTGGGCTCCCTAGACCCTGGCTGGCTGCAGCGGTGTCACAGTGGGACCGTAAATTTTCCAAGGACTTCTGAGGATTGCCAACCTGTCCTGGGTACAGAGGAGCCACAGCCCGTGACTTCACGTGTCCCATGTGTTCTTGGCCCCAGCACAGGCCCTGAGACACCACCTCTACAGGCAGCTGGAGTCAGTGCAGTGAGCCCCCTACCAGGCAGTAGTCAAGGCAAGAAGTGGAAACAGAGTAGAGAGCCAGAGGGGACCCCTGCACAGGCCCAGCAGCATAGCGGCCAAGCAGGCCCCCCGCCTGAGGAAGCTAGGGCTGTAGTGCACACAGAAGACTGTCCAGGGGAGCCCATGCATGCACAGCCACTCAGCAGCCTCCCAGCCCCCAGGTACTAAAATTCAGCCTCCCAGCAGGGTCGCCTTGAATTGGGCCAGGGTGGGGAGGACTATGGGCAAGGCTCACCTGTGTGTTCCTTTTAGGCCAGCTGTTCGGGACAGGGGTAATTACGTTCGGCTCAACATGAAGCAGAAACGCTACGTTCAGGGCCCAGCCCTGCGTGGCAGACTCCTCCGAAAGCAGGTGAGATGGTGGCAGGCGCTCTCCTCACCCCTCCTGCTTCTCGCCTTGTGATCCTCCTTTCTGCCTCATCCCAGGCATGGAAGCAGAAGTGGAAGAAGAAAGTGGAGAGTTTGAGGGGTCGTCAGCCCAGAACCACGGCCAAGAGTTTTTGCTTCCAGTGTGGGCAGCTCAGCCACTGGGCATCCCAGTGCCCCAAACCAGGTGAGTCCTCTGTCTCGGATGGTGTGTTGGGCCAAGATTGCTTGGAGAGGGTATTGTGCTCTTTGGGGTGGGGGTAGTTTGGCTTAAGCAAAAAGCCCTCCCTAGGCCCAAAACCTACCCTGGACCCCAAGAAGAAAAGTGGCAGAAATGAAGATGATACGCAAACGCTACTCACATTGGAAGAAATAGCTCAGAGGATGGACGCTACTTACTGCCGGCTCCCCGGTGAGAGGAGAGATAGCCAGCGGCCTTCTTGCTGGAATGATGCCAGCCCAGCCTAGAGTTCTCACACCACCCTCTCTTGTCCATTCCTAGCAGGTAAGAAACATACAGAGCCTGCTGGGCCTGAGTTGCTGGTGCCCATGGAGGAGCCTGTGCCTGGGGCATCCTGCCCACCCCCAACTGTGCCACCACTCTACCTGCCAGGTCCATTGGGGCAGGTGGCAGGTGAGCAGATGCCTACCAATCTAGAGCCTTTGCTGAGGGGTGGGGGCAAATCTGGGCCATGCTGACCGACACCTATGCCCACAGAGACACCAGCTGAGGTGTTTCAGGCCCTGGAGCAGCTGGGGCACCAAGCCTTCCGCCCTGGGCAGGAACATGTGGTCATGCGAATCCTGTCTGGTGAGCATGGCTGCTGGGGGTAATCGAGGTGGGGCTGAGGCCGGGCCACAGAGCAGCCCTGCTAACATAGTTCCCACCCAGGCATGTCCACGCTGCTGGTGCTGCCCACTGGTGCTGGTAAATCCCTGTGTTACCAACTCCCTGCGATGCTCTATGCCCGGCGAAGCCCCTGTCTCACGCTGGTCATTTCTCCTCTCCTGTCCCTCATGGACGACCAGGTATGTGGACAGGACCCTCAGGTGTGGGCGGAAGGCAGGCACCGGCACCCACGGCTTTTCTGTCCCCTTGGGCTGCTGCTTCTTACCCCACTCCCACCCCAGAGCTGCAAGGGTCCCAGTTCTTGGCCCACCAGCTCTGTCCACAGCCTCAGTCTGGCAGTGGCCTAAGGGTAGCAGGGACATAGCTGGCCAGGTCCTCCCCTAAAAGGAGCGGTGGGGAAGGGAGATGTCCCCAGTGGGGCCTCTCTGTTCCCAGTGTTCCTGAGCCCAGGCCCACAGGCAGCTCTGAACTCTTAGGCCTAAGACCCAGTGTCTGGGTGTTTTCTGTACAGAAGACCTGGGGTGGATATGGCAATATCTGTCAGGCTGAGCGACTGGGAGAGGCGTTTGGGGAAGGGCCAGGGCTGGATGGCCTTCAACAGGCTGTGCTCCTGTATTTGCAGGTGTCTGGCCTGCCCCCAGGCCTGAAGGCAGCCTGTGTGCACTCAGGCATGACCAGGAAGCAGCGGGACTCTGCCCTCCAGAGGGTGAGGGGCCTCACAGGGCAAGACCCTTGGGGGCGGCAGGCAGGGCCTGGGCAGTGGTGCTGACCTTGCTTTCCACAGGCGCGGGCAGCCCAGGTGCACGTGCTGATGCTGTCACCTGAGGCACTGGTTGGAGCTGGGGCTAGGGGCCCTGCCTGCCTCGCTCAGCTGCCCCCAGTGGCCTTTGTCTGTGTTGACGAAGCCCATTGCCTCTCTCAGTGGTCCCACAACTTCCGACCCTGCTACCTACGTGTCTGCAAGGTAAGCCTTGTCGTGAAACAGGTGAGATGAGAAAGGGGAGGGTGGGCATCTTCACTGCCCTACTTCTGCACAGGTGCTGCGGGAACGCCTGGGAGTGCGCTGTTTCCTGGGTCTCACAGCCACAGCCACGTGCAGCACCGCCCTCGACGTGGCCAAGCACCTGGGCGTAGCCAAGGAGGCTATCCTCAGGGGACCAGTCACCATCCCCACCAACTTGCATCTCTCTGTGTCCATGGACAGGGACCCAGACCAGGTTGGTGTGCACACACTTGGTAGAGGCTTCACCTCCCGACTGCCCACACTGACCCCTGTCTCTTACTAGGCTCTGGTGACACTGCTTCAGGGTGACCGTTTCCGCACCCTGGACTCTGTCATCGTCTACTGTAACAGACGGGAGGACACTGAGCGTGTCTCTGCTCTGCTCCGCACCTGCCTGCCTGTGGCTGGGGCCCCGGGGCCCAGAGGTGAGGCTGGGGCAGGGCTGTGCCCCACAGACCTGCCCAGGCATGCATCACACCAACCATCTGTGTCTTCTCTGTAGGCAGAGACCCAGAGGCCGTGGCGGAAGCCTACCATGCCGGCATGTGCAGCCGGGAGCGGCGGCGTGTGCAGCGGGCCTTCATGGAGGGCCGGCTGCGGGTGGTGGTAGCCACAGTGGCCTTTGGGATGGGACTGGACCGGCCGGATGTGCGGGCCGTTCTGCACCTGGGGCTGCCCCCAAGCTTCGAGAGCTATGTGCAGGCCGTGGGCCGGGCTGGGCGTGATGGGCAGCCTGCGCACTGCCACCTCTTTCTGCAGCCCCAGGTTGGTGCCCACCAGCTTGAGCTCCCCTCACCCCACCCAGTGCCATGGCTGCACGTTCACAGCCGTCCTGCTGCAGGGCGAGGACCTTCGGGAGCTGCGCAGACACATACACGCTAATGCCACCGACTTCCTTGCGGTGAAGAAGCTGGTGCAGTGTGCATTCCCACCCTGCACCTGTGTCCAGCGGCTATCAGAGCAGGAGGGAAGTGAGAGACAGGAGAGGTGGTCATCTAAACAATCCAGCCATGAGCAAACAGCCCGGTGCCCAGGCCATGAGCGGGCACTCCCAGTGCAGCCGACAGTGCAGGCTCTGGACATGCCTGAGGAGGGTGAGGAACTGGGCAAATGGTGGGGAAACACTCCACAGTCCCATGTTCTCTGAGCCCAGCTCTTCCTTCCCCCAGTCATTGAGACCCTGCTGTGCTACCTGGAGTTGCACCCACAACGCTGGCTGGAGCTGCTGGCACCCACTTATACTCACTGCCGCCTGCGATGCCCTGGAGGCCCTACCCAGCTCCAGGCCCTGGCCCACAGGTGAACACACATCCTACCCTACAATGGTGCCAGGGGCAGAAGACCTGGCCTGCCAATCACTGATCTCTTCCCCTGGCAGGTGTCCCCCCCTGGCTGCATGCATGGCCCAGCAGCTGCCTGAGAACACCTGTGGGGAGAGCAGCTCTGTGGAGTTGGACATGGTCAAGCTGGTGGATTCAATGGGCTGGGAGCTGGCTCCTGTGCAGAAGGCCCTCCGCCAACTACAGTGGGACCCAGAGCCCAGGACAGGTGCGTCCCGCCCCAGCCCTGTAAGCTACCTGCCTGCCAACCTGCCCATCTGACACATTCTCTGGCAGGTATGCCTCGGGGTACAGGTGTGCTGGTGGAGTTTAGCGAGCTGGCCTTCCACCTGCACAGCCCAGGGGACCTGACAGCCCAGGAGAAGGACCAGATCTGTGACTTCCTATATGGCCGAGTGCAGGCCAGAGAGCGGGAGGCCCTGGCCTGCCTGCGCCTTGTGTTCCAGGCCTTTCACAGGTGCAGGAGAGGGTGGGAAGAGTGTGGCCCCCCAACCCCCACCCCAGAGGGTGGTTCTGATGAGCTCATCCCACCCCAGCATAGCCTTCCCCAGCTGTGGGCCATGCCTGGAGCAGCCAGATGTGGACCGCAGCGCCAGGCTCAAAGCCCTGCTCAGCCACTACTTTGAGGAAGAGGGACCAGGGGGCGAGGAGGAAGCACAGGGCCCAGAGCCAGGGCAGGCCAAGGTGAGTGCTAGCCCCTCCTGGGCCTGGGGCAAGGTTAGGCAGCTACACACATGTGCACACACCCATCTCCTGCCCTGTACCGGGGCCCTGTGAAGCACAGTAACCTGAATGCTCAGGTTGGCCTGTCATGCCCCAACCCCCAGTTCCAGGACTGGGAGGACCAGATCCGCAGGGACATCCGCCACTTCCTGTCCTCGTGGCCAGAGCAGCAGTTCTCAGGCAGGGCTGTGGCCCGCATCTTCCACGGCATCGGTGAGGGCCTGGAAGGCTCAGCCCTAACTCAAGCATGGGCAGGGGCTGGACCCAGCTGACAGTCCTCAGGGCCATGTCTCCCCTCCCACCACAGGAAGCCCCTGCTTTCCAGCCCAGGTGTATGGTCGAGATCGGCGATTCTGGAGGAAGTACCTTCATCTGAGCTTCCATGCCCTAATAAACCTGGCCACAGAGGAGATCCTGCTGTGGGGCCGCCGCTGACCACCTGGCATCAGGCAGGCCCTGTTCCCCACGCCAGACTTGGGTGTGAACGTGTGTACAACAGTGTGGACAGTGGTAGGTGTTAGGCCAAGACAAGAGAACGTCAGTGGTCAGGACAGTGACTGACCACCTTGGACAAAGCCCACTGCCAGGAATGTGGGCACAAGGAAGCCCCAAAGTACAGAATAAAAGATGCTTAAGTTGTTTTTAGGGATCCTCCTTTCCAGTGGCATAGTGCCATGGTCTCAGGACAGCCTTGGACACCACACATCCCAAATAGACAAGCAGGCCAGTCACACTTGGCTTTATTGACCAGTCTTGTCACCCAGCTCAGGCCAGGGTTCTGGGTGCCAGGCCCAGGTACAGGATGGGCATGGCTGAGAGAGCAAGGAAAAGTGAGAAACAGAGGTGCAGCCCTAGGCTGTCAGCCAGGGCTCCGGCCAGTGTGCCTAGCAGCAGCTTCCCCAGCAGCTCCATTGTAGCCAGGAGGCTGTAGTGTGTGGCCTGCGGGGGGGGGGGGGGGGGGGGGGGGGCAAATTAGGACTTGCTTCTTGGACCCCAGTTCTGCATCCCCTCGGTGTCCTGGCCATGCCCCCTCACCTGCAGGGCACTGGGTGCCAGCTGGCTGCAGCGCATCATCAGGGTGAAGGTGGCAGTTGTGACCAGGCCCCCCAGGAAGTGTTGCAGACACAGGCTCAGCAAGGCTGCCCCTGAGAGAACTGAGGTCAGCAGGGCCCAGGATGCACTGTGTTCCTCCCCCAGTGCCCAGCCCCTCACCTCTCAGGACTGTGCCAGGGCCAAGCCTGGCCAAGGGGGTGTCCAGGTAGAAGAGCAAGGTGGTCTGGCACACCAGGCCCCCAAGGCGGAACCGAAGCGCTGACTTCAGCAAGGGCAACAGTTTCCTGGGTTGGGGAGACTGGGCAGGTCAGGGGTATGGGGCAGATCGAGGGGTGAGCAAGTAAGGGGGACAGGCTGAGGAAGGCTCACCAATGCCCAGACAGCAGGGCCCCACCCAGAGACGAGCCAGCAATGGAGCAGGCCACTGCGCCAACACTGTTCCACAGCCCCAGCTCTGGGGCGGAGAGGCCTTGGTCCAACAAGAGGAGTGGAAACAGGCTGCTGGCGCCCTGTTCACCTGTGGAGAGAACATGAGTAGGTGTGCACCTGCCTCCCTTTTCCACCTGGGGCCTTAGTCATACTCCCCAGCCAGGCTGCTACCCTGCCTCTGATGCTGAGACAAGAGATGCATCGGCCAAGCTCAGGGTCAGCATGACCAAGGGGTTGTGGCTGGAGCTGGAGAACAAAATGTAAGGCCCAGCAGCTGGGCTAGGCTCCAGCCCACAAGGTATACCCCAGATAGAGAGTGGCCCCACCTGGAGCTTCCCCGGTCCCCACCCCTGCTGTTGCCAGACTCAAGCCCTCACTCACCCAGCTTGTAAGTGAGCACAAAGCCTGTGGTCCACAGGGTCCCAGACACAGCCAGCAAGTCCAGGAGGTGCAGGGAGTGTGTAGGGAGTCCTTTCTGCTGAGGGGAGGGCAGTTGTTGCAGGGCTGGTGCAGCCCAAGCCAGGGCAGCAGCCAGCCAGTAGGTGGCAGCCAGGAGCAGAAATAGACGGGGCCAGGAGAGGGTGGGCACAAGGGCCAGCAGCCCACCACCCGCCAGCGCCGACCCCAGCTTGTAAGCAACCACCTGCACGGTATTGCCAGGCCCCAGCTCTGCTGGTTCCAGGAGCTGCATAGCCAGTGTGTCAAGGGCCACATCCTGCACAGCTGCACCCAGGTTCAGCAACAGAAGCAGCCCTGCCACGGTGACCGGCAGCTCAGCCTGGCCAGCTTGAGCAGGAGGCAGGGCTGCCAGTAGCCCGCACACTAGGCCCAAAGCAGCCGTGCTGAGCGTCAGCCAGGCCCTGGGGGTGCCCCGTGTGTCCACCAGTGGGGCCCACACTAGCTTGAACAGCCAGGGTGCGTACAGCAACTTGGCCAGTCCCACACGTGTCAGGGAGAGGCCACCCGCTCGCAGCAGCATGGGCAGCAGGCCAGACTGCAGCCCATAGGGCAGGCCCTGCACCAGGTAGAGGCCGGCCAGCGGCAGCAGCTTCCCACGCATGGCCAGAGCGGGCCCGGGTCTGCGGCCGAGTTCAAGGCCAGGCCTGGGGTGGATCGGGGCAAAGCGGTTCCGCGTGTGGTCTGGTCCGATCAAGGGGCATGGCCTTTGGACTGGGCCAAACGGAGTTAGGGCTGGACTGGCTAGCGTCTGTAACCCGCAGAACCGCAGGCGGTACTCCGATCCCGGCAGCGCGGCCGAGAGACGCGGGCCATAGAGCGCTGGAGCGGGCCAGAGCGTCCGCCGTACTCAGGTGTCCCCGGTGGCCAACCTGGGTACTGCGTGTGAGCCGCCGACACCGGGCCCCGGTCCAGAGTAGGAAGTGGCAACGCGACCCATTCCGGTCTTTCTCAGGATAATCAGATCCTCCCCAGACCAGCTGGACCTAGACCCGAGCTCTTCAGTATCTCACCAATGACCGCAGCGTCTCTTAAAGGTCCACTGTCTAGCACAAGGCAGGTACTTCTGGCCCTGGCCTTGGCTATGCTTGTGGTTTCAGCGGCGACGAAGCCCAGCCTGCTCCAGCTGGCCCTGCCAAGAGAGGCCTATCCAAGGATAAGCTGAATGTGGGGTCCCCTGTGGCCTCTCCTGCCCAGAGCTGCACCCCCGTGGGGCTCCTGAAGACCAGAGGGGGTAGTGAAGCATGGCCCGTGGATAAGAACTGCCTCTGGTCTCTGAGCCCATGCATGGGTCCCTGAAGCTGACCCACTTGCAAGCACTTGAGTCAATGCACTCCCTCAGCTGCTGGGGTCACTGTGAGTGGGTTTCTTGTCATTTCTACATATTTTGGGGGCCCACATTTCCTTTTTTTTAATGTTTTTATTGATTTTTTTAGAGAGAGAGATACAAACATCGATGTGAGAGAGAAACATCAATCCGCTGCCTCCTGTACACCCCCTACTGGGGATTGTGCCCTGACTGGGAATCAAACCCGGTCTCTCAATCCATGGCACTGATGCCTAATCCACTAGCCACACCGGCTGGGCTACATGTCCTCATCTTTAAAATAGAGACTAGTCCGGCCAGTGTGGTTCACTGGTTGAACATCGACCCATGCACCAAGAGGTCGCCGGTTCGATTCCCGGCCAGGACACATGCCCAGGTTGTGGGCTCAATCCCCAGTGGGGGGCGTGCAGGAGGCGGCCAGTCAATGTCCTCTCTCATCCATGTTTCTATCTCCCTCTCCCTCTTACTTCCTCTCTCTCTAAAAAAATCAATAAAGGAAAAAATAAAATAGGGACTAGCCCTGGCGTTTTTGGCTCAGCAGTTGGAGCGTCAGCCTGTGGACCGAAAGGTCACGGGTTCAATTCCAGTCAAGGGCATGTACCTGGGTGCAGATTCATCCCCGGCCCTGGTCGGGGTCCAGTGGGAAGATGTCACACACACTCAACCACACACTTCAAACACAACACAAGCTGAGAGAGACCCATTTGTTCCTCTACGCCACTAGCAGCCCCAGGTGGCAGTTAGGAGGAAAACCAAGACTTCTTCTTTGCGCCCCCCACGGTAGAGAACCAGCCCACCGGAGGAGCTGCCACGGCAGGAAAGTCACCTTCTCTGGGAGCCCTCCTAGACCTCTCCTGAAGGCAATCAGGAAACTAGGGAGTCGCACACAGGTGTGCACACCTCAGCCAAGCAGTCAGGCTCTCACAACTTTATTAGAGGCCTGAAGAGAGGCAGGGGCCCAGCCCCACAGGCATCAAGACCTCCAGAAAACAGGGCGGTGTCAGTCCAGCCCACAGGGCCTGGTCCCCAGCAGCATTCAGGAGTACTCCTGGGTGAACTTGGCGTGGAACTGGCTCAGCTTTTCCAAAAGGGGACGCAGCTTCTCCATGGCGGGCAGAATGGTCATCCTAAAACGAGGAAGGTAAGCGAAGGGCAAAGGACCTGGGGGCCGAAGGGAGAGGCCGCGCAGCAGGGCCTCACCGGAAGTGGTAGGTGCCTTCCCGCTGCCCGAAGCCGCTGCCGGGCACCACGCAGATACCGGTCTCCTCCAGCAAGCTCAAGCAGAAGAACATGTCGGGAGCCATGCCTAGCTCCTGGAGGGAGGGAGCGGGGCGGTTGGAGGGGTCAGAGCTAGATGTCCCGGCCTCCGCCCTCCCTGCGGAGCGGACCTGCCGGCTGGGCGCAGCACCTGAGCTCGCTGAACCGCGCGCGGGGGCAACTCTATGCGCGGGAAGGAGTACATGGCGCCCTGCACCGGGTTGCAGCGGATGCCAGGAGCCTCGTTGAAGACCTCCTCAGTGAGCTTGGCCTTGGCCGCCAGCTCGGCTAGCACCGCCTGCCTCTCCTGTGGAGGGAGGGCCCATCAGGAGGGGGCCCAGGCGACCCCCAGCCCAGCCTGCTCACTGCCTCAGCCGCCCCTCCCCACCTCCTCCCAGGGCCCTCCGGCTCACCGCTTGGAACTGCCTAAAGGAGGGGTCCGAGGGTGCAGGCGGACTAACCACCATGTCGAGCAGGACCTGGCCTGGCAGGGGCGGGCACAGCCGCACGCTCATCAGTTTCTGCATCTGCTGCTGCACCGCGGCGTCCAAGTTCACCACCTCCACGTAGCCACCACGGAACCCGCACCTTAGAGGCAAAGGCGAGTGTCGAGGCAGGGCCGAAAGAGGAGGCCGGCCAGGGTCAGAGAACCCCTGCCCTTCTGGCCCGCACGCACTCGCCCATGTAGCCCTTGGAGACCGAGTGGAAGGAGGCGAGCTCCTGCTGTGTCGCGTACGGCGGCCCCATCTCCATGAGCACCTTCTTGAACGAGTGGAACTGGGAGCCTTCGGCATACACGTTGTCCTGGTACACCTGGACAAGCGACTGGCGTCACTGGGGGAGCCCGCTGCTGCCCTTCGACCCCCACCCCCACGTGCCCCTGCGAGCACCTCATCAGCCATCAGGAAGAGCCGCTCCTCGAAGGCGAAGCGGATCACGGCCTCAATGCACTCGCGGGTCTGCACCTGCCCTGGGTGTGGGGACATGGCAAATCCGGTGTCAACCGAGAGCGTGCACTGCTGCCAGCCAGGTGGTGGGGCGGGGGGCGGGGCCAGGGCGGGCGGCGCACCGGTGGGGTTGCCCGGGTTGATAATGCAGAGCGCTCGAGGACAGCAGTGTTCACGCGCCTTGAGCAGCGCCCGCCGCAGCTCCGCCACGTCCAGCGCCCAGGTACGCTCCTCGTCCAGGTAGTAGTCCACCTGCACCATGTTGAGCTCCGCCAACGCGGCCGAGTAGAGCGGGTACTGAGGGATGGGGATGAGCACGCCTGTGCGCGCACGACCCTCGCCGGCCACCAGTAACTTCAGCACTGTCTATGGGAGGGATGGGAGGGATGGGAGGGATGGGAAGGCGGCGTTGGCCGGGCTGCACCTGTCCCCTTACACACACACCCCAACCCCCGCGCCACCGCTAGGAGCCTGGCCAGCCGGCCGCACACAAAGAGCCCAGCCAGGGCCTACCACGATGGCGTCACTGGCCCCCGTGGACAGGAAGATGTTGTTGGGGTCCGCGGGTATGCCTCCGTCTCGCCCCTGGATGTACCGCGCCACGTCTTCGCGGATCAGCTGGATGCCGGAGCTGACACTGTAAGCCCCTGAGCCAGGGGGCAGGGCAGGACGAGGTAGGGTGGTCGGGGGAGAGACCCCTAATGTCCCCTGGCAGCTCTCCCGAAAAGATCCTCCCCTCCCAGTGGGTGAGTCCACCTGGCCCCTCCCCTGCGATAGCCTCCCTCCAGTTCCTGCTCCTCCCTGGGGCTTGGTACTGGCGCTTACCTAGGCTGTGGCCCCCGCAGGACTTCAAGATGCTCTCCGCCCTTCTCTTGGCATCTTCGGGGAAGTCGGGGCTATTGAGGAGGTCCGGGTGGACACACAGGGCCAGGACCTGGGAGGAGCAAATGCTGAGGTCAGGGCACATGGCTGACAGGGGAGGGGTTGCCAGGGCAGTGTGAGCCTCACCTGGCGCAGGAAGGTGATGGGCTTCTGCCCCATGGCATGTGCGTCCCCGATGTTGGCACGGATGACCTCAGTGAAGGGCTTCTTAACACCCTGGGAGGATGGAGGCAGGGACATTGAGAGTGGGCTTTATCACTCCCACCAGCTCTTGTCCCATGTGACACTGGACTGCCCAGGTGCAGCCTGAAGGGTAGTGGTGGGGTCCAGGACCATACCTGACGCAGCTCCTGCTCCAGCTCCAGGGCACGTAGCACAATGGGACCACGAACGGCATACTCCACCCTCTTAACACATGGGTTCATGGTGTCCAGTGTCAGCACCTTCTCCTTCAGCCCATTCATTGCAGCCTGGCTGTGGTCACCTGCCCTCAAGGCCATGACCCTGCTAAGACCAGGCAGGAAGGAGGCTCAGGCGGTGGCAGGATCCAGCAGTGGGAGTGAGGGAAGCAGAGTCCCGGCTCAGTGGGCCAGGGCTTACTGGTAAGGGGAAGCCTGGGTAGGGGGCTCAAGGTAAGAGGGCACCCTCTTCACTGTAGCCTGCTGGCCCCACTGAAAGGGACAGAAAAGGCTGAAGGTGAAGCTGGGGCTGCTGGGGCCATCAGGCCGAGCCCCACCCATCTGGGCACAGCTCTGCCCCAGGGAGCCACAGGGAGTGGGTGAGGAGGCAGGCGGAGCTTGGGGCTCAGCCCAGTGCCTGCCATGTCCCCAGGACAGGGGAGCAGGAGACCCACATGGGGGGTAGGGACAGACGGTTCAGGAAGCTCTAAGGAACTGGGTCTGTGGAGGGGAAGGGGGCTGAGTGCCCCAAGTAGGTTGGCAGAGCTGGACAGGCCTAAACCCCGAGGAGAGAATGGAGGTTTACCCAGCAGGGTTTGGAGGAGACCTAACCCTTTCGGGGCCCCCATCTTTGCTTGGGTCAGCAGGCCTATCTCCCAGGTAACTTAGCCGGGCCTCAGGAATCCTGGGGTATTGGGAGAGGGGAGTGAAGTGCTCAGACAGGGGGTTCCATCTGGCCCCTCCTGGTGGCCATGGAAGGGGGCTGCAAGAGCCCTGTGATGGGACCTTGCTCTCTGTGAGCACTGTGAGACCCAGATTGCTGGGTTGGGGTGTTGGGGGAGGGCCCTTGGATACCTGTTGCTCTGTGCTGGGGTGCCCTTTCACCAGGCCAGCCTGGGGCTGCCCTTGGGGCCACACCACAGGCAGGGTGACCTCAGCTCTGCTTCCTGGTCGCTGCTAATTGGTAGAGAGTGGGAGGTGAGCAGTGATAGGCCCTTGGGGCCCCACCTCCACAGGCCTGCCTTTAGGGTGGCTACCCCCAGCTATGGCATCTGAGGCTGAGCTGAGGGTCAGGGACCCTGCCCTCCAAGCTGGGCTGTGGGTGGCTGGCCAGGCCAGAGGGGAGCCTTGGCTCCTCTGCTCCTGCTGGCTGGAAAGGATACACAGGAGCCCAGGCACTGGCCTCGCTCTCACCTCGAAACTTTCTGTTCCGCTGCCACTTCACTGCCACTTCAGCTTCCGGCGAGCAGGCCTGTCCCTCTGGCCCCCAGGCCAGAGTGCAGGTTAATATGGGCCCAGCCCCAGGCGGAGCCAGCCCCGCCCGCCCCCTGGCAGCAGGGCTCCAGTGGCAGCCTCTGCCAGGTGGACGTGGGCAGCTGCACCGGCCCTCACACTAAATTTAACCAGCAGCCTAACCCTAGCCCTCCCCCAGGTTGGACACTCCTCCACACACAATGCTCAGGGAAGGGTTGGCCCTGTGGACACTGGGCTGACCAGGTAGGTGTCCAGTGAGGAGGGGAAGGTGACCTGAGCCCATGCCATCCAGTGCTGGAGGCCATGCAAAGCTGCCCTCCATGGACAAAAGAGTTGGTAGTGCCCTCAGCCCTTCCACGCGAGGCCCCTAAGGGCCCCCTGTCACCCCAACACATCGTGCCCAGCCAGCTCAGAGCCTGAGTGGCCAACTGCTGGCCCCCTTTGCCAGCCCAGGGGAAGCTGGCAGCTAGGCCCCGGGACTGGGCTGCATGCCCAGGCATGGTGAAACCGCCAACACCCCCCAGTTCCTGATACTAGCCTTGGGCGCCTTTGCCCCTCCGCCTCCGGCCCCTCCCTTCCCAAACCAGGATCTATGCTCCTCCGGCATGCACCCTTGGTCCCCAAGGAGTGTCCTTCCAAAGCTCCCTCTCCCCTCAGAAAAGCAAAGAGTTACAGAGGAGCCTCTACGAGTCTGGGAAGTCAGGATGCAGCAAGGGCCAGGCTTCTTGCCCGGTGGCCGTGGGCCTCACTCCCACACAGGCTGGGCCACCACCAGCAAGCCCCAGCATGCACCTACAGGACCCAGACAGGTGCTCACAGGGATGGCGCACCCTGGCTCAGCAACACAGCAGCTCCCCACCATGGGGACAGTGGCCCAGCTGAAACACAACAAGGCAGGTGGCAGAAGGGCTCTTTATCAAGAGTCACAGAATGAAACAAGGTCTCTGTAGCCAGGTGCCCCCCGTGTATGGCTTCTGCCACAGGTACGTTCCTGAGTGAGGAGGTGGGGTCCTGGATGGGGTAAGCTGGGGTGGTCTGGCGCTGGCTGCTGGCCCACAGGTCACATGTCAGGGTCTCCAGCAAAAGGCCCTGAAGCAGCCTCTGGCTAGGCCTGGCAGCAGGACCCTTGGCACCCTGAGCACAGCCCCTCACATGAGCAGGCAGCATGGCCTCTTCTCCATGGGGGCCTCCTCTGAGGGAGCTGTCAGCTTGAGCAGGGGTGGGTCTCCACCAGCCCTGGAGCCGCATTCAGGCTGGGGAGTGTCAGTGTCTGCAGGCAGACCAGACCCAGGAGCCTCAGGCCCGCGCTGCAGCTTAGCGGCTGCTCTCTGGCGCTTGAGCTCTGCCAGGGTGTGGTGGGCCTTGGCCCGGCCCAGGGTGCCGGGGTCCGTGTTCTCCAGGGGGCTCAGCTGGTAGGAGACACTCCGGTCCAGCCGCTTGGAGTACAGGTGCCGTCCTGGGGTGCCCCCCACTCGGCCGTTGTGTGGCCTGGACACTTCAGAGTCCTCCTCCTGTGGGGGGAGCGTAGGCCCCAAAGGCCATTAAGGAGGGCCATGTCTGGCCTCCCCTGGCCTTGGGCCCACTGCTGCGTGGTAGTCAAGGGGCAGGCACCAGGGTAGGGCACCAGCCTGGCATATGCAGGGTCACTGATCCCACTGGCTCCTGGGTCAAGGCCTGTCCCACAGTGAGGGTGGGGAGGAGCTCACCTCAGGGGGCGGTGGCCTGAGCTCAGTGTCTGTCTGGCTGTCCTCGTCCTCCTCAGGGGGCTCTGGGCTGGGGGGAGGCGGCTGTTGCCACACAATGGCCTCCTGGGCATGCTCCTTGCGGTACAGGCTGGTGCGCTGGGTCAGACTCACCCGCCTCACCACCTTCCTGGGGGACGGCAGGGTGAGGGTGGGGGAAGGATGCGCCCTTCCTGGTGGACTCTGCCCAGGCTCTAGCTGGCACCTTGGCCCGCCAGCTGACGTCAGCTGGGGCAAAGACCTGGGTATTGCCAGAGGGGCAGGGGGTGGGACCTCTGTGGAGTGGGTGCTCACCCCCGGCTGCCAGCACTAGAGGTGCGGCGGCGCAGCAGAGAGTGCTGACGACCTTGGGCACGCAGGAGTACATCCTGCTTGTGCTTCAGCTCCAGCAGCTTGGCCCGCACCTCCTCGTCCCCACACACGTCTGAGGAGAAGTAGGCAGAGGGTCAGGGGCACCCTCCTGCTGGTCACCTGCACCAAGAGGAGGTGGCCCCCAGCTCACCAAGAGGCGTCTCTTCCATCAGGGACTTCCCATTGAGGTCGGCGCCATGTGCCACGAGCAGCTCCACCAGGTGTACCTGTGGGCCAGCGAGCCCAGGCTGCTGAAGGCCCCAGAGCTGCAGGGCCACTGGCACCCCAGCTGCCCCAACTGCTCCAGCCCCTCTCACCTGGCCCCAGTAGGCTGCAGCATGCAACGGCTCCCAGCCATCGAGGTCTTTGGCGCTCAGGTTGGCCCGGTGTTCCAGCAGCAGGGCAGCTGCCTCACTGAACCCATTGGCAGCGGCAATGTGTAGCTACAGGCAAACCACCCAGCCCTGAGTCCTGGCCCATGCCCCTCCAGCAGCACCCTCCTCCCCCTTCCTCCTATGGCCATGTCCTCACCAGTGTGGCCCCGTGGTCGCCAGGGGCATCCAGGTCAGCCCCGGTCCGCAGCAGGCTCTGGATGTCCTCCAGCATGTGCAGCTCCGGCAAGGCCCGGGCCCCCTCAATACCATCCTGGGTGATGCCTGCAAGGCAGCAGGCTCAGAGCCAGCACCTCTGGCCCTACCCCTGGTAGCAGTGGGATCACACTCACCACGGTTGGCCATGGCCGTCTCAAGGCAGTCCAGCGTTGGCTCATCCTCACACAGGTCATAGGGCATGTTACCATCAGTGTTGACAGCCAAGAGGTCAGCACCACTACAGGGAAGAGGGACAGGGGTGCTGGCCACAGGACCCTCTCACCTTCTCCCCCCAAAGAAGGCCGCCAGTCCGCTCTCAGAGGTCCTTCCTCTGCAGAAGCCCTCAGCCTAGGGCTGCCCTCCAGGACACTGTGGGGCCGACAATGAGAAGGCCCAGGCCCCAGATGCTGTGGGAGGCTGACCCTGGGCCTGTCTGGTGCCCCTCAGCCTTGGATCCTGTTCTCAAGCCAGGTAGATGTCCTGCAGTCTCCACCTATGTCTCCAGGTTATTGGTCCCCATCAACATGCACAGCAGGCCCACCTTCCAGGAGGAGGGTGCCAGGACTCTGGAGGCCCCAGGGAGAAAAGCCAGGCACCGAGACAGCTCCGCAGAGCTGCAGGGAGCAGGGCTCAGGGGAGAGCTGAGGGGCACAGAACACAGGGGTGGATGTCCACTCTGGAGAGGAGAGGAGTGGGGCTCAGTACTGCCCCCGCTCCCACACACTACCCATTCCTAGACCGCTCCACAGACATTCTGAGCAACTAACTGTCTATCCTACTAGAGGGGTCAGAGTTGAGGGGCCATGGCACCGGGGAGGGAACTCCGGGATCCTGGTGAAGCCGTTGTCCCATCCACCTCCTCATTGTTAAAGGCCCCACCTGCTTCCAGATACCCCTTCTCCCTCTTTGCCAATTCCATCCTCATCACTGACCAGAATGGTATTTCTTTGTACAGACCCTGAGGAGGCCAGTGCTGGAGATCAAGGCCTATCCTCAAGGAGTTCCCAAATTTATAATGGCACTTAGCAGGACACACCCAGGTAAGGAGCCGGGCTACCAGACAACCAAACTGTCCTGAGTGCGTGTGGCCCCTGCCCACACCCAGCTCTCCATGCCAGGACACAGGCAGTAAGCAAAGGTAAGTGGGAACAAAAGAGGAAAAGGTATGCTTCCTGTGGATGAGATGCCTGGGCTGTGTCTCAGGATAAACTGCCTGCCCTGCCCAGACAGATGCCCACTGTGGCCACACCTGCTCCCAGCAGGCCCTACCGGGCAATGAGGAGCTCCACCAGGTGCAGGTGGCCACAGGTGGCTGCAGCGTGCAGGGGTGTCCAGCACTCACTGTCTCGGGCATTGACCGTGGCCCCGGCCTCCAGCAGCTGCTGCACCATCTCCCGGAAGTCATCAATGCAGCTCTGCAAACCATGCAGCCTAAGCACCAGGCCAGCCAGCACTCTCCCTCACCCCACCCCTACCCACCCCCGCCGCCAGGGGCTGACCTGGTGCAGGGCTGTCAGACCGTCCTCATTGGCCAGGTCAGGGCTGACCCCACTCTCAAGGAACTGGCGGACTGCAAGAAGAGGGAAGCGTGCTCAGGGTGCAAGAATAGAAGTCCTGGCACAGGCCAGCACTGCCCTGGTCAGGCCCCTGTACCTGACGATACCTGGGCTGACTGCTGGGCCACAGCTGGGGAACAGAGGAGGATGTGGAAGATGGTGGTGCAGGTGGCAGGAGATCTCTCTGTCCCAAGTGGGCCAAACAAAGCAGTCCTCAGCCTCCAGCCCCCAGCAGGACCCACCACTCCCAAATCCAGGCACTCCCACCCTCAGATTCTCAGAATGTACCCCATCCTGTGTGAGAACAGTCCCACTGGGCTCCAGACTATTCCACCCTGGCCTGGGTGTTGGCACCCTCCCCCAGTACCTACCCTACCCCACCCCACCCCCACCACATCCCACATCTCCCTCCAGCCTTACCCACTGGCAGACCACTCCAACCCTACGAACGCCCTTCCCTGGTACCTGCAGCCTCCCTCCCCCCACCGTGGGCTCCCCGCCCTGCTGTAGCCTGGAGTGTGGGCCCAAGGTGCCCAGGCCTACCCCTCCAGGGTCTCCCTATGAGCAGAACTGGTCCCGGCCCTCCCTCCTCTTTAGCAACCCCACCTTGAGCCCAGGCTCTCGCCAAGGTCACCTAGGACCTCTTTGGTGGTTTGGACCTCCCTGATGGTGCCTGGTAGGCAGCACAAGGACGCACCCTCTTTCCCACAGTTCCCTTGCCCTGTGACACACCCACCGCACCCCATCCACTTCCCCTGCCTCAGGCCTTCTGCACCCCAGGCTCTGCAGCAGAGGCCCCTACCCTGGAGGGAGGCAGGAAGAACCCTCAGCAGCCTCTGGGAGAGCAGAGGGCTGTGAGCACGTGGGGCACAGGAGGAACGGGGAGCCTGCCAGAAGCTCAGGCCAGGAAGGTTCTGATGTCCAGGGGGCCTGCCAGTGTAAGGAGCCCTGCTCCCCACAGGACTCTCAGCAGGTGGTGGCCAGGACTCTCCTGAGCATCACCCAGCACCCTGGCAAAAGGCAGGAAGACTGGGCCGCCCCCAGCCCGCTGGAGCCAAGCCCTGACTGGACACTTCTCCAGGAGTCTGCTTCCTCTGGCCTCGCCTCTGAAGCAGAGCCCTGCATGCTGCCCCATCACCTGCAGCCCACAGCTGAGAAAGCTGGGCCAGACCCCAAACCCCAGTAACATGCAGCTGTGCCCTTGGCAGATCTCAGGAGGACTATACCAGGGGGACAGGGACAGGGCTACAGGCTGTGTACTACCATAGGGTCAGCCAGACTCACCTTCTTCCAGGTCATTTCGGGCAGCAGCCTCAAGAAGGGTGACACTAGGAGGGAAGAGGACCCGCTTCTGCGGCCTGCTGACAGCCCCATCCTTCTGCAGCCGCTCCCTGTGGCCCTTTCTGCCCTGGGCCTCCTTCTCAGCCTGGGCCCACATCTTCACCTGCTGGGCACGGCGCTTCTGGGCATGCTTCAGCCGCTCCTGCGTGCTCATCCTGCCTACCACGGGCATCTCTGCCAGCAGTTCCAGGTGCTCGGCCATGGCAGGGGCTGCCTGCCAGGGGGGCTGCTCGGGGCACCAGATGAGGAAACAAGGGGACTGGGCTGGACCTGAGGGGTGGGGCAGCTGGCTGGACTGGCACCCTCGGGGGCATCCCCTCCTCAAGGCTTGGTGCCCTCTGCCTCTGGCAAGGCTGGGTCAGGAGACTCCACTCCGTGACCAGGCCCAGGCAGCCTAAGGGGCACAGGCTCCTGGCAGAAAGGGTAGCGTGGGAGGGCACCGGCAGCCACCTCTCAGGAATCCTGGCAGCTCAGCTGCTCAAGGGCAGGGCCTCCTTCCCTCCCTCTTGGGGTCAGGGTGCACAACCTGTGGGAAGCAGCAGGACCTGTCCGCCTTAGTCCAGGGTCTGCAGCTAATTGCCCAGATAATAAAATTGCAGCTTCCTGGCACCTTGTCAAAGGGGAAGGGAGGGCAGGGCAATGGGCAGAGGCCGCTGGGAGTCCTAGAAGCCCCCTCTCCTTCCAAGCCTCAGGAGCCTGGGTGGGGCCTGGGAGCAGCCATGGCCTGGCCTTCCCTGTCCTCTGCCTCCTCCTGTCTGTCTCCCAGGGTCAGTGCATGGGCACTAAAGAGGAGGTGTGGCTGAAGGGCGGGCTCAGCAGCCACAGAGAGGCCAGGGCAGGGTGTGCGGTTAGAATTCTGGGGTCCCAGACATGGTGCCCAGGGGTGAGGCTCTGAGCTGCCAAGGCACTGAGCAAACAGTGGGTCTGGCAGCTGTCTTCAGGAGGGCATCCCCTCTGGAGGAGTCCTGGGTGGGCAATCAGGCTGCAAACAGCAGGCAGCTCCACCAGCCTGAGGAGGAAGAGGAAGCACATGGAGGCTGGCTCCAGGTGGGGCTGGCTAGGTTCCCAGGGAATAGCAGGTGAGACCAGGGCCCTGCCTTGTGTGAGGCCCACAGTGAGCCCTGCTAGACAATAGTCCTGGGGTGGGGGGTGGGGGGGGCTTGCTCAGTCCTACAGTGAGTCACACCCTATTTGAGAGGGCTGAGAAGGGAGAAGGAGGCTGCCCTCCAGGGCCTGGCCCCTCCTTCAGGAGCCTGGCACCTCCTTCAGGAGCTATTCTCTGCAGCTTCTCAAGGCTCCAGGCTCTGATCCTGGTCCCCACAGCATCTGACCTGTCTGCCCCCAGGCTGGGCCGGGCAAGGTTGCCTTCTCCTTGAGCTCTCCAGGAACTGCCCCAAGGGCAGACCCTGCCTCGTAGGCCTTAGGCTGCACAGGGCCACAGCCTGTTCTGACCAACACCCCAGCTCCTCAGTGCCTAGCATCTGGTCCTCTTCCTTCCCAGGTCCCTAGCCCAGCCCAGTCAATGCCCCAGCCATCCTGGGCTGAAGTAAAATCCCCATCATGTGGACACAGGCATGAAGTTTGGGATCTATTAAGAGAGGCAGGCAGCTTGGCTGGGGCACGGCCATGCAAAACCCACCATGGCATGTCCTGCCCAGTATGCCTGGTGTGGTCACTGGGTGTGGTCACATGACATGCCTCAGGAAGCCCTGGCTGTATTCCATCCAGAAGGTGCTTACCCACACTCCACCAGGAGTCCCCATTCTCACTCGGCCAGGCCTTGTGGCCATCTAGATACTAACCCAGCCTTCCTCTGGCCAGACTATATTTAAGGCACTCAGCGAGTACCCCTTCTTTCTGTCCTGGGGAGATCCAATTAGACCAGGTCCCTCCTGCTTCAGGACCTCCAGCGAACTGGGAGCTTCACTCTATAGATCTCACCTGCTCCGGACTTGGCCCATACTCTGGCCTCTGCAAGCCTGGCCTTGGTGGCTTCTTGGGGACGGAATTAGGGATCAGCAAGGCCCAGCAAAGAGCTTTCCAGGAAGAACTCCTGCTATGGGCAGCCTGTCCCCAGCTGTCCAGACTCCCTGCCCATGTCCCTAAGTCCTGCCTTTGCCATTGGGCACACAGCCTTCCCATAGTGAGAAAGGCTGGGGGCCAGGTCCTGCAGACACCCTGCCAGCTCCCAGACCACACCTAGGGCACAGCAGAGCCCTCAACCCCCTGCAAGACTACCCTTCCCTCTTTCCCTGCTGGTCACTCACAGCTCCCCTCATGCCACCCTACACACACACACACACACACACACACACCTGCAAGGTGGGACCTTCACCTCTGCCATCAGTCTCTGGGCCTGCCAGGGAAGCCGACCCAAACATCCCATCCCAAGAGACCAGGAGCAAGGGGAAGGCAGCGCTGCTCTCTGCCACAGGAGGGAGAAAAGACCCACAGAGAATGCCACCCCCACGGGCCATGGCTCCCCAGCAGAGTGGGCTCACAGGATCTCGGGGACCAGTCTCACTTCTCCAAGATGGGTGCCAACATCAGAGCCACTGCCTGATATTGTTAAGTTTAACAAGACTTCGGAGATGTTATCATTTTATACAAGAAAGGGAATTCTGAGACCCACGTCCTGCAGAAATTACCTAGAATAGCAGCTAGCTTTAACATATGCTGTCTTTGGTTTTCTCATTTGAAGGCCCTCTCTGGAAATTCATCACAAAGCAGGATCTGGAGAGCCTTCCCCCACCACCCTCCTAGCTGCAGTGGGAGGAAAGGGCACTGGCTGAGGCTGCACACCTGCCCCTGCCAGTCCCCACACCTCAGGCAGCTCACACAGGTCGGCTCTGGCTAGGCCCTTTTAGCCGCACTCCTTGCTGGAAGCTGCCTAAAGGCAGTCTTCAGGTGACCTTGGGCAGCTGGACTGCATCCTCTGAGAGAAAGGAGGTACCCAAGGTGACCCCAGGGCCCAACTGCAGTGGGTGCCCCATCCTGGGACCTTCTCCACTGAGGGGGCACCAAAGGGCCCAATGCCTCCCTCCAGCATGAGCCCCTTGAACCCTGCCTGCTGCCTCTCACCAACCACACTCAGCCTTCTCTTCCAGCCACAGTCCAGGAACAGCTGCCAGAACTGGGAGACCTGTCCCTCAGCAGAGCCAGGAAGACTAGACTGGCTCAGTAGGGTCCCACTGAATGGCCAACACACCACACCCAGGCTGAGGGGGGCTAAGCAGGGCAGCTCCCGCCTCTGTCTACAAATCCTCCCCCAAGCCTCCCTGGAATGTCAAACAGAGATAATCTGGGCCACTTTTCCAGTACTCAGCTCTATGCCCAGGCAAGCTGCACAGGAGTGTGGAGCTGAGGTGGGAGGAGCCTTCTGGAGGGACAGTGGCCACTGTTCCACCCCCTCAGGCTGTACCCCTGGGCTGTCCCCAAAACTGCTGAGAGCACCACTGGATGGGAGGCCCTGACCCCCAGACTCCAGCCCAGGAAGTTTCTCAGCAGCCCCCTCCATACCCACTGCCACTGGCTTCCTCCAGCAGGTCCCAGTCATTATCCCCATTTTCCACATGGGGAAACTGAGCCTATGCCTAAATGCAGAGTCCCGTTAACCACTGCACCACACTGCCTCTCATGCCCACTTCACAGCACCTGTGAGAGCAAGAAACAGTGCAACAAAAGCCAGAGTCTGGGTGGGGAGGGAGGAAGAATCTCAGAGAGATGCTGGGGAACAGGGCAGCCCAGCCACAAGGCCCAGCACCTGCCTACTTCCCCCTGGTTCTGGGGGCTACACATCTGTGGTGCTTAGGCTTGTTGGAGTGGGTTCCCATAACCTGCCGATCAAAAGAGCTGGTTTTATTTGTGGCATTATCTAAAACAGCAAAAAAATGGGAAACGCCATAGATGCCCCTGACAAGGAAAAGTAAAGCGTGTTGTCATTTTGCAGAAAAACACACAGACAAATGAAGATGAGGTCGTCTAAATGTCATGGTGAGGGGATGTGACCAGTTCACCAGAACCCCATGCAGAGCTGACACTGCCCTGGTTAAAGGCCAGTGTTACAGGCCCTGCAGGAGCAGAGAGGGCGAGGAAGTGGGGACAGCCATTTGAGACACCCACTACAGCAAGGCCTCCAGGGACACCCTTGACTTCATCAGAGGACCAACCCCCTGCACCTATCCCAGGCTCTCACCCAGCCCCACTCTGGTTTGGCTCACCTTGGAAGACTGCTGTCCCTACAGAACGCCCCCACTGCTGCAGGAACAAGTGCCCCACAGCGGCTTCCCAGGCAGGCGAAGGCCAGACACCCAGGACTGTGTCCTGGCCTGTCTCTCCCACTAGAGGATGAGCTTCTTGAGGGCACACTCCCTGTCTCTCTTGTCAGCCTCGTGCCAGTACCTGGAAGAGGGACCTTCGGTCAGTATTTCGGAAGGGCTGGGGGGCAAGGCAGGCACAGCTCAGTGCAGCCAAGGAGCAGGACACTCAAGCCCGAAGTGCCCCGTGGCTCCCACCACTCAGCAAAGAAGCCAAGAGCCTGGAGACCCTGAAACTGAACAAGTGCTGCACCAGGCCATGAAGAGGTGGCCCGGCCCCAAAGTGGGAGAGCGAGACATGCTTCACGATGGCCACCTGACCGGTGCCATGCTCTGGTAACTTGACAAACTATCTCCTCACTGCCCTGCTCCACCTGGCTCTGCTCTGGGGGTAGAGACAGGGGACAAGAAGGAACAGGACAGGGCCTGCCCTCAGCCAGGTCCACTGTGGGCAGGCAGAGGTCGTGGGGTGGCCATAGGGTGGCCTCTGTGCCTAGATCCCCACGAGGAGGAGGATGTAGCCTGGCTGCAAATCCACCACAACAGGGCCTCTCAGCAAGCTCATGCAGCAGTTCGGGGAGCTGGTGGCATGGCAGGGGGGCCGAGGAAATGTGAACGGCAGGGCAGTGTGGCAGGTGGCTTCTCGCACTGATGTGGAGACCGTGGGAAGAGCAAACCGGGCATGCTGCTGTGGGCACCCTCACCACTGACATTCTGTGAGTGCAGAGCAGCCACCCCCAGGGTGCACTCCCCTGCCCCCACAGATCATTCTGGAATGTTCTAGAAGCTAATCCCACAACACTATCTCAGGGCCCTCGCTGCAGCACCTTTAGGACAGAAAACACTGGAAATGACCTCCCAGTCTACCAAAGGGGTTGGATTGAATAAGCTCCGGGGTTTACCAGGAAGCTCCTTTGCACCACCGTGGAAAGGTCACCAAGAAATGCTTTTTCATTGAAGAGAAAAAGAATAAGATCTGTATATGATATACTGTCTTTTATGTAAAAAAGGAATCAAATAATAAGGACTTATATCTATGTAACAAACATGAGAAACGACTAACAGTGGTCACGAGAGGCGGACTGGCAGGTGGATGAGATGTGTGCACTTTGAATCACTTCAGTTGTTTGACTTTTTTTTTTTAATTTATTTTTGTTACAGATGTTTCTCTTTTTTTCTTCCCCCATTGACACCCTCCTCCCAATCCCCCCCCACCCCCCGGGGCCCCCGTGTTTGACTTTTGAGACATGTGAAGGTCAATGTCTGTTCTGGGAGGGCAGGTGTGTGCACCTGCTGGGTATCAGGTAGGGCCCCCGGGAGGGCAGGGCTGTAGAGGACACTTCATCTTCTGTCCCTGGCCAAGGAGTTGGCCTCTGCCCAACAAGCTGGGGGGAGCCAGAGGCTTTCAGACAAATGAGTGATGTGATGAAATCCAGGGTGGGGGGACCTCACGAGAGATGCTGACACCTGCACATTCACCTAGCAGGAAGTGGACAGCAGAGGACACGAGTAACAAGGGGAGAATGGGATGGCTGTCAGATGCAAGGAGAGGACCAGTGAGGGGCAGACAGGGGAAGGAAGGAGGGCGCTGACAAGTGGAACTGAGTAGTGTCCCGGTGAGGCAGGGCCAGAAATAAGTGGTCAGTAGAAGTGAGAGAGGAAGACCAGAGTGGTCACTACAGGGAGCCAGGGAAACCCCGTAGGGCTGGTAAGAAGGATGCTGGAGCAGATGGCAGGGAGCCCCTGACACAGAGCAGGGTCCCACCCTCTCCTCACAGACACAGCAGACAGTGTAAGGAACAATAAAACCACAGACGGGAGGGAAACGAGCAAAGGGATAGCCTTTCTAAACTTGACACAAAACCCAGAAACCTAAAAGAAAACTGATTAATCCGATTACACTAGATTTACAAAATGCCTGCACTGTTGAAACAAAACCAAACCTGCAGTGCACCCCAGCCTTTCTCCTCACCTCTCCCCCCAAGCGGGTTACCTTCCCCTTCTTCTCTCTCCTAAGCTCCAAGGGCCCTTCGTTTGCCTTGTAACTTGCTTCCTGAGCCCATTTCTTCTACCTCGTACTTCTTCTACCGCTGTGACTTTCTAAATAAACTCCCTCTTATAGTTCAAATAAAATCCAAAACCCTACAAACACATAGAGACAGGTAGTCAACTGGGCAAAAACATTTACAATAAACATGACAAAGTGGTAGGAGGTCAATCATGACGGGCTGTGCACATTGGGCAAAGGGCAAGACACCTCACAGGACAAAGGACACAGATGCATGGAAAACACCCACTCACTCACTCCCTAATAATTAACACGTGTAAATTTGAAGTAGGACAAGCTTGGGGCCACTCAGGTAGCTAGACACCAGGGTGCCATCCCTCAGATCCGCGGGCCAATGCTCTAACCGCTGAGCCAAACCGGCCAGGGCAAGGGTGCCATCCCTACAGGACATCCTGAGGTATCTACAGAAATGTACCAAGCCTTAGAACTCACTCACACTATTTCAAGGTATTGCCCTGCAGGTATACCGCTGAGCCAAACTGGCCAGGGCAGAAAACAAACCCTTTTGTCTTTTTATTTATTTATTTATTTTATTTTATTTATATCCTCACCCGAGGACATTTTTTCTTTTTTTTTTTTTTTTTTCGTTCAGATAGAGCGGGAGGGAGAGAGAGGAAGAGAGAGAGAAACATTGACGCAAAAGGGACACATCGAGTGGCTGCCACCCGCACGACCAGCAGGGCCGGGGACAAACTGCAACCGAGGTACACGCCCTTAGCGGGAACCGAACTCGGGTCTCTCTGGACCGCAGGCCGACGCTCTAACCGCTGAGCCAAACCGGCCAGGGCTATTTTTATTTTTTAATCCTCACCCGAGGACACTTTTTTGCATTTATCTTCAGATAGAGCAGGAGGGAGAGAGGGAGGAAGAGAGAGAAACATCAATGTGAGAGAGACACATCGAGTGGCCGCCACTCACAAGACCCCAACCGGGGCGAGAGGGGGCAAACCGCAACAAAAGTATGTGCCCTTAGCTGGAACCGAACCAGGGTCTCTCTGGTCCACAGGCCGATACTCTAACTGCTGAGCCAAACCGGCCAGAGCCCCTTTTGTTTTTTTTTTTTGTTTTGTTTTGTTTTTTTTATCCTCACCCAAGGACATTTCTCCATTTTTTGTTCAGATAGAGTGGGAGGGAGAGAGGAAAGAGAGAAAAACATCGACGTGAAAGGGACACATCAAGTGGCTGCCTCCCGCACAACCCAACCAGGGCCGGGGACAAACTGCAACCGAGAAAAGTGCCCTTAGTGGGAACCGAACCCGGGTCTCTCTGGACCACAGGCGAACACTCCAACCGCTGAGCCAAACCGGCCAGGGCCCCTTTTGTCTTTTTAAAGGAAAAGAGAGACCTGGCCGGTTTGGCTCAGAGGTTAGAGCGTTGGCCCTCGGACCAATGAGTCACGGGTTCGATTCCAGTCAAGGGCACATACCTTGGTTGTGGTTCACTCCCCGGCCCTGGTCAGGGTCATGTGGGAGGCAACCAGTAGATGTGGCTCTATCACATCGATGTTTCTCTCTCTCTTTCTTTTTTTTTTTTTTTTTTTTAATTCTCACCCGAGGACATTTTTCCATTTTTTGTTCAGATAGAGTGGGAGGGAGAGAGAGGAAGAGAGAGAGAGAGAGAAACATCGACGTGAAAGGGACACATGGAGTGGCTGCCACCCACACGACCCAACCAGGGCCGGGGACAAACTGCAACCGAGGTACGTGCCCTTAGCGGGAACCGAACCCGGGTCTCTCTGGACTGCAGGCCGACGCTCTAACCGCTGAGCCAAACCGGCCGGCCAGGGCCTCTCTCTCTTTCTTTCTTTCTCTCTCTCTCTCTCTCTCTCTCTCTCTCTCTCTCTCTCTCTCTCTCTCTCTCTCTCTCCCTCTCTCCCTCCCTCCCTCCCTCCCTCCCTCCCTGCCATTCTATCTGATGATAAATGTAAAAATATACTCAGGTGAGGAATAAAAAAATAATAAAATAAAAATAAAGATTAAAAATAAATTAAAGGAAAAGAGAAAAGGGATTTGGAGATAACTGGACTCAGCAGAGGTCCCCATGAAGGGAGGGGCCCCCAGTGGGCTATGACATGGCCAGGGCCACACCTCCCAAGAACCTTGGCTGAGATGGTAGGGAGGTACGATGGGCTCAGAGCAGGGACTCCTGGAATGCTCTCCACACCCTTCCTGAAACCCTCCCCTGAAGCCAGTCAATCCCGCCTGCCCTGGGCTCTGCCCTGTCTCTCAAGGCCTTCGCTGTCCCATGGAATCCGGCTACCCTCCATCCTGCTTCCTTCCCACCAGTCTTCTCTGGGGGCTGTTTCTCTCCCCACTTTGCTCCCAGCCCTCACTGCCTCAGCCCCCACTCCGAATCCAACACAAGAGCCCCACCACCCATACCAGCCCAACTGTGAGCACCACCCCCACTGCTGTAGGTCTGATTCCTGGTGGGTGGTCTCGATGTTCTCATGGGTCATCCTTCAGCTCCCTGCCCCCTAGTTTTGACCTCTTCCTGCTAATGCCTCATTCTCTGCCCCAGTTACACCCACACCCTAACATAATCAGTAACTCTCACCCACCCCACCAGGCAATTCAACCTCTGACATCACCCCTTCCCAGCTCACTCCCACAGACCTGACTCCAGCACTGCAGGCCCACCTGCCCTGTCAGTCCTCACTGTCCTGCAGACCGCCCAACTCTGAATGGACAGAAGAGCTGCCAACTGAAGACCACACTCCGATGAGCAAGGACCCATGCAGACAGCCCTGACATTCGAGAAATCTTACAACTGCCCTTGCCCCTCCTCCCTCACCCTGAGCCATCAGAAGAGGACGTGCACCTCCACTTGCAGGGCGTCCCCACATGTCACAGTGCTCAATCCCACTGCACAGACCCCTGGGCCCCGTCAGGACCCGTCTTCCAGCATCAGCTCCCATCAGCATGGTGACTGTCCCACCCAATTGAAAACAGAACAACACAGCCCACTGGATGAGACAAGGACCTCTGCAACCACGAGTTCTATTCATACAGAACTGAAGGTGTGGCCAGCACAACTGGGCAAGAAAAAGAAATAAAAGGAATAAGAATAGGAAGGGTAGAAAAAAACTCATTATTTACAAATGACATATAGTGCATGACACAAACTTGAAAGATCTAACAGAAAAATTATCAGAGCCCTGGCCAGTTTGGCTCAGCAGTTGGATCGTCTGCCTGAGTCGCGGGTTCGATTGCCAGTATAGGGCACGTACCTCGGTTGCAGGTTCGATCCCCAGTCCCTGTCAGGGTAGTGCGGGAGGCAACCAATAGATGTGTCTCTCTCACATCAATGTTTCTCTCTCTCTCCCTTCCTCCCTCCCACTCTATCTAAAAATCAATGGAAAAATATCCTCAGGTGAGTATTAAAAAAAAAACAACTATTAGAATTAACATGAGAACAGAGCAATATTGTTAGATACAAGGTTAGGGTACAGAAATCAACTGTATTTATAAATGCCAGCAACAATTAGAAAAAGAGAAACTATGATGATACTACTTATAGTAATATAATAGTATCTAAAAGCATCAATGCCTGTCCGGCCGGTGTGGCTCAGTGGTTGAGCGTCGACCCATGTCCCAAGAGATCGCCGGTTCGATTCCCAGTCAGGACACATGCCCAGGTTGTGGGCCCAATCCCCAGTGAGGGGCATGCAGGAGGCGGCCAATCGATGTTCTCTCTCATCGATGTTTCTATCTCTCTCTCCCTCTCCCCTCCTCTCCCTAAAATTAATAAAGAAAATAATTTAAAAAAAATTTTTTAAATAAAAAGTAAAAGCATCAATGCCTCAGAGTAACTGTAACACAAGGCAAGCAGGACCTCTAGCGGGAAACCAAAAAGGACATGAGAGAGACTGACTAAATGCAGGATGCAACATGCTGATGGTCAAAAGACGCAGAACTGCGAAGATGTCATTTCCCCCCAAATTCGTCTCAGACTCAGTGCAGTCACAATCAAAATCCCCACAGCTGCATTGGAGACTCTAATTCTCCAACACAATTCTCTCTCCAAACTAATTCTCCATTTTATATGAAATGCAAAAGGTCAAGAATAATCAGGACAATCCTTAAAATGAATAAATTTCAAGTACTTACACATTTAGATATCAAGATTTATTATAAAGTTTGGCCAGGTGCTGAGGTACTGGCTTAGGGACAAAGTGGTCCCCGGGAACAAATGCACACATGGGTAGACAGTTGGCTATGACCCTGCTACCACCCTGCAGGGCAGCAGACACTGGGCCCGCCTTAGGGCAGCTCACAACTCATGGGGGACGGGGAGCTGTGCATCAAAGTATAAAAGGAAAGCCACACAACGTCCACAAAGGTGACACCAGAAGCAAGCACAGACCACATGACCAACTGGACCGACCAGAATTAAAACCTTACAGTCTGCTGAAGACCCTGTCAAGAGGCTGGAAAGACAAGCTCTTGACTGAGAACATATCCGCAAACACAGACCAGAACAAAGGACTCTGTCCAGCAAACACAAAGAACTCCCAAACTCAGCAGGAAAAAACCACACATTCCAATTAGAAAACGGGCAAAAGATGTGACTTGACACTTCACTGACAGGGACACAGGGTGAGAAGACTATGGCCAGCTTTACCAGCAAGGAGATGCAAATGACAGCCACAGAGAGCCCACCCACACCCTCCGAAGGCGAGGGTGTGAAGCAAGGGGTCTCACACTGCTAGTGGCACAGCTACTCTGGAATACAGTTTGGCAGTTTCTTAAACAAAAACTGAGCATGTGCTTACCACATGACTGTGCAGCTGTGCTTCGGGGCACTTATCCCAGAGAAATTAAAATTTAAGTTCACACAAAACCTGTACTTGGATTTCATAGCGACTGGATTCGTAATAGCCCCAAACTGGAAACAGTCATCCCTTCATGGGAACACCCACACCACGGAACAAACACTGGCTGCACACCACCTGGGTGGCTCATCAACAACAGTCACGTCAGCTGAGTGCAGTCAAAGCGCTCCCCCCAGATGCTCAGATGTAGGGTGTGGGGTGGAGCTGAGGAAGGGGTGGCCATGGCTGCACAGAAGCAAACACATATTTGCGAACACTCACATGGGGTGCATGCAACTCTGGTAAAACCTGTAAAGGTCAGCGTCCCAGGTGAGGCTCTCCAGTGCAGCTATGTGCCTTTGGGGGCTGGGAAGTGAGGAGGGGTCTCTCTGAAGGATTTCATACAATTGTATGTGCACCTACAATGATCTCAAAATAAAGTTTAAAAATAAAATGTGTGAAAAAGCAAGTCACAGAGTAGGAAATAATGTTGGTAACATATAACCAACAATTGATATAAAAAGAACTACTAAAAAGCAAAAAGAAAAAGGAAAATAACTCTACCAAACAGGAATATGGGTCAAAGACTTTAACAGCCACTTCACATCAGTGAACACAGAGAAAGGTGCCCAGGTCAATAGTCATCAGGGAAATGCACATGAAACCCAACACATACCAGGACACGCCCACCTGAAGAGACCAAGCAATTCAGGAAAGATGAGTACGTGACTATCCAGTACCCCATGGGGGTGTCTGTGGAACACACACGCCCCCCCACCAGTCATCCCACTCCAGGCACTGTCCCCATACTGGGTGCTGGGTTCCCATACTGAACCTGATCTGGGCCATCGTTATAAAGGACATTCCCATGACAGCTGGCCAACTGGGACCTGGGCTGTGAACTACAGTGCCCCTCCCCGAGGCTTCCGGCTGCACTGGGCCACAGCAGCAGGGAATGCATACTCAAAGATTAAGGGCACGAATGTCCTTTTGAGCACCTGGCCTCGTTGGCAGTGGGAAACCACCAGGATCATTCCAACAGCAGAATGTGGATTGCAGGGGCGGGGGGGAATCAGTTGCCATGTAACCCTCACCTGGCACAGCATCAGAATTCACTTCCAGAGGCCAGCCCAGTGAGGCTGGAGGGATTAATAACCCTGTGTAGGGCCCAGCTGGGGGCAGGGAGGATCCTCGAGGGAGGCTGGCGCACTGTGCTAGAGGTCCCAGCCAGTTCACTAAAGCAGGAAATAGAAAACTTGCAGATTGGAAAAAAAAACACATAAAACTCGTTAGATGCAGAAGGCATGTAGGAGACATGTAGAAAATCCTTAGGAATCTACAAGAGGGCTACTGAGATACACAGCAAGGCTGAAGAACAAGGAGAATATGTCAAAATCAACGGTATGTCTGTACTTGGGACAATGCAAAATTTTAAACATCACTCACAAAATTAGTATCACAGCCCTGGCCGGTTTGGCTCAGTGGTTAGAGCGTTGGCCCTCAGACCAGAGAGGCCTGGGTTCGGTTCCCACTAAGGGCACATACCTTGGTTGCAGTTTGTCCCCAGCCCCAGTGGGGTCGTGTGGGTGGTGACCAGTCGATGTGTCTCTCTCACATCGATGTTTCTCTCTCTCTTCCTCCCTCTCTCCCTCCCACTCCATCTAAAAACAAAAACAAAAACAAAAACAAAATTAGTATCACAGCCCCGCAGTGGTTGAGCGTTGACCCATGCACCAAGAGGTCACCAGTTCGATTTCCAGTCAGGGCACATGCCCAGGGTGTGGGTCCAATCCCTAGTTGGGGGCAGCCAATCGATATTCTCTCTCGTCTATGTTTCTATGTCTCTCTCCCTCTCCCTCTCATAAAAAAAAAAAAAAAAATTAATTAATTAATTAATTAAATTAAAAAATGGATTAGTATCACAAAGCCTGGAATACTTTGACACACACACCTGCTCCCCAGCCAGCCCTCAGATGATGCAGACCCCACTGACAACCACAACTGCAACCACATGAGACCTGGAGCCAGAGCCACCCAGCTAAGCTATTTCTGAATTCTTTACCCACACAAACTGTGACTTAATAAATGTTTATTGTTTAAGCCATCCTATTTTAGAGTTATTTGTTAAACAGCAATAGACAATTAATATAGAGACCTAAATAAATGGAGATATATATATACCATGTTCTATATTAACAAAATGTCAATTCTCCCCAAATAGAGCTATGGAGTTAATACAATCCCAATCAAAACTCCAGTAAGCCTTTTTGTAGAAAGTCACGAGCTAATTCTAAATATATGAAGAACTGCATAATATCTTGAAGAGTCAAAATAATGTGAAAGAGATAAACCAAATTGGAGAATTTACAGTACTTCATCTCAAGACTTATTATAAAGCTACAACAATAAAATCTGTGGGATATCAGCACAAGGTCAATGAGTAAAATAGAGAATCCAGAAATAGACCCACTCAAGTACATCAATTGACTTTCTTTTTTTTTTAATCCTCACCTGAAGATATTTTTTCTATTTATCATCAGATAGAGTGGGAGGGAGGGAGGGAGAAGGAGAGAGAGAAACATCAACTCGAGAGACATCTACTGGTTGCCTCCCGCACCACCCGACCAGGGTCGGGGACAAAGCACAACCAAGGTATGTGCCCTTGACCGGAATCAAACCCGTGACTCATTGGTCTGTGGGTCGATGCTCTAGCCACTGAGCCAAACCAGCCAGGACCATCATCAGTTGATTTTCAACAAAGGTGTTACGTAATACAATGGAGAGAGGATAGCCTTCAAAAAGTGGTGTTGGGCCCTGGCTAGTTTGGCTCAGTGGTTAGAGCGTTGGCCCGCGGACCAATGAGTCGAGGGTTCGATTCCAGTCAAGGGCATGTACCTCAGGTGCAGTTCATCCCGAGCCCTGGTCGAGTCGTGCAGGAGGCAACCAGTCAATGTGTCTCTCTCACGTCGATGTTTCTCTCTCTCCCTCCCTTGCACTCTATCTGATGATAAACAGAAAAAAATATCCTCAGATGAGGATTAATAAAAAAAAAAAAGGGTGTTGGGACAACTAGACATACACATGGAAAACAATGACCCTTGGCCTCTACTTACACCATGAAAGAAAACACAAACCGGCCCTGGCCGGTTTGGCTCAGCGGTTAGAGCATCGGCCTGCGGTCCAGAGAGACCCGGGTTTGGTTCCAGCTAGGGGCACGTACCTTGGTTGCAGTTTGTCCCCGGCCCTGGTTGGTCATGCGGGAGGCGGCCACTCGATGTGTCCCTTTCACATCGATGTTTCTCTCTCTCTCTCTCTTCCTCTCTCTCCCTCCCACTCTATCTGAACAAAAAGTGGAAAAATGTCCTCAGGTGAGGATTAAAAAAAAAAAGAAAACACAAACCATAAAGGGAAAAACTGACAAACTAGACTTCATAAAAATTAAAAGTGTCTGCTGTTCAAGACACTGGTACAAAATTACCAGGCCAGCCAGACTGTGAGAACAAGACTGGCATCCTTTCTTCTTCTTCTTTTTTTTTTTCTTATTAATCCTCACCCAAGAATATTTTTCCATTCATTTTTATTTATTTATTTATTTATTTATTTATTTATTTAAATGTTTTACTTTATTGATTTTAGAGAGAGAGGAAGGAAGAGGGAGAAAGATAGAAACATCGATGAGAGAGAACATCAATTGGCTGCTTCCTGCATGCCCCACACTGGGGATTTGGCCCACAACTTGGGCATGTGCCTTGACTGGGACTGGAACCGGCAACCTCTTGGTGCGTGGGTGGACACTCAACCACTGAGCCACACCAGCCAGGCTCCATTCATTTTTAGATAGTGGAAGAGAGAGAGGGAGAGAGTGAGAGAGAGGAGGGAGGGAGAATAGGAGAGAGAAACATAGATGTGAGAGAAACACCTCAATTGGTCACCTCCCACACAACCCCCACTGGAAAATGGTTCAGTACTTTCTTTTTTTTCCTCTTTATTGATTTTATTCATTTATTTATTTAATTTTTTTTCTTTATTGATTTTAGAGAGAGAGAGAGAGAGAGGGAGAGAGAGGAGAGATAGAAACATCGATGAGAGAGAACATTGATTGGCTGCCTCCTGCAAGCCCCCACTGGGGATTTGATCCACAACCTGGGCATGTGCCCTGACCGGGAATCGAACCGGCGACGTCTTGGTGCATGGGTGGATGCTCAACCACTGAGCCACACCGGCCAGGCTCCAAACTTTCTTATAAAGTTAACCACACACTTCAATCCATCCTTTCTTATCATATCAGACCAAGAGAAATAAAACTCATGTCCACACAAAGACTTATATGCATGAATGCTCAGAGCAGCTTTATTCACGACAGCTGAACACTGGAAGGAACCACAGATGTGTGTACAGAGGAAATGGCTGTACACCTGCACAATGGAACACTCCCACTCAGCAAAACAGAGGATGAGCCACCCATAGGGACAACCACCTGGCTTTCCAAACATTAAGGCAGGGAAAAGGAGTCAGACACCAAGGGTTTATGGCATGATTTCGTTTACGTGAAACTCTACAAGGAAGACACTAAATATACAGGAGAAAGCAGTGCAGTGGTTGCCAAGGCCTGGGGGAGGACTGACCACAGCAACTTCGGGGGTGACAGAAGGCTCTATACCTGGATTGCAGAATGGGCACATCTCTCAAAATCCACCAAACAGGCACTCCTTCCACACGGTTCAGACTTTCCTGCACCTCTCTGCCCCCTTTCTCAGCCTGCTTTGCTGGCGAGGTCCTGCCCAAGGCCACAGAGCTGGAAGGGGTCGGGGAGGTTTGCTCATTCCCTTCCACCTCCATGCAGGAGTTCAGTGTGGTGGAAAGGTGGTAGGATGGGGCCAGGGGCAGAGGAGGGAGGATTTTAGAGCATGTAGAAGAATCAGATCAGTCACTCTGGCTAAAGTGCCAAGGGTGAAGGCAAGGGGCTGAGAAAAAGCCAAGGTCACCAGGGGCCGCTGCTGCAGCCCGGCTATTTGGATGAAGGAATGGACAGCAAGTGTCAAGATCAGGACTACTTAGGAGGAAGTTTTGAGAGAGCCAGGAGGTGAGGGAAGACCCTGGAACTCCCACTCAGATATCTTGCTTTGCTAACTGGCGGACTGTGGCAAGAGCGCTGAGGTGGGGCACTCTTGGGCAGATATGGTATGCTGGGTCACCAAAGGTTCATCTGAGACTCAGATTCCAAAACTGCACAGTGAACAGGCTGCTGGTAGACAACAGAGATTCAGAAATCCCTAGAATTCAGACCCCAACATTGAGCTCACAGACACAAGAGCTGCTTGCCTAGGTGCCCGCCAACCCAGGCAACCTTCCAGGGACAGCAGAGTCCAGACACATCCCAACAGGTGAGGTATGGGGCTAGGATGGACCAATGGAGAGCTAGGGGAGGAGTGTCCAGTCAACATGGAAGAAATCCAGCCCAGGTATCAGGAGGGCTCCCCATCCTAGCTCTGAGCTGCACACATCCATCACAAGTAGGAACACAGAGCTGGCCTCTGTGCATGCTCCTTCAGGCAGCTTCCAGTCCCAACAGAAGCTCAGCTCCAAGCTGGGGCTCCCCTTGGTGCCCTTGAAGTGGGCTAAGTGGCAGAGCTAGGGAGGCATCATCACACTTCTCTCAGGGAAATCTCAAGCCTGCCAGGGGAGCACTTGGGCCACAAAGACAGAGACTAAGAGCAGTGTGGTGCCCCCACTGCCACTGCCACCCCCAAGTTAAGGGTCCAAGGAGAAAAGGCAGCCATGGAAATTAATCCCAGGGTCACCTCAGCCTCTGCTCCAGGACAGCAGGGGTCCACACCACCCATGAGTACTCCCTCCCAGGCCTGGAGCACCTCATGCACGGCATGGGACCAAGCACTTTCAACAAGCTAGTTAGTACTTTTCACCTTGACCCCAATCTTGAGGTGGAGCCCAGGATCCCCACACTGTAAGTGAGGTCATTCAAACCCCTGAAAGTTTAAGGAACTTGCCCCAGAGAGGCTCCAGTTTCTCCTCTGGCCCAACTCCAAAGCCCACACAAAGCCTGGGCAAGTCACTTCCCTGTGGGCCGTTTCCTGGGCTGAAAATGGAGATCATTCCAGTGCTGACCAACAGGTTGCAAGAATGAAAACAACTCCACATGTAGGTAAAACATGAAAAGCCCTTCTGGTGCCTTCAGGGGCTATCACTTCTAGAAGCTGTTCCTGACCCTTAGCACCCTAACCCTGGGCCTCATCCACCAGCGCCCAAGGGGGGCCTGAAGACACTTCTATCGCGGCCTCTGTGAGCGCTGCCCAGTACGGGATTCCCTGAGGACGCCCCCATTGGGCCCTGCCTCCTCCCCCTCTCAACCCGGTCTTATCTTCCTCTTTTCCTCTCAGCTCAGCTCAGCCTCCCTTCAGGCCTCCTCGGTCTCCCGGGCGAGAGGGGGGAGGGGAGCCCGGCCTTCCCTGTCCCGGGGGGCCCGGCCTCCTCTGTCCCGGGGGGGGGGGGGGGGGGCCGGCCTCCTCTGTCCCGGGGGGGGGGGGGAGCGGCCTTCTCTGTCCCGGGGGGACCCGGCCTTCTCTGTCCCCGGGGACCCGGCCTCCTCTCCCGCCGAAGGCCCCGGAAGTCCGAGCTCACCTTCCGCCTCGCGCAGTCGATCGGATCCGGTCCACCGGTCAGTTAGCCCCGCGCTCCTCCAGGCGCCGCAGGGGCGGGCCCCGCGCCGGGCCCTCGCCATGGCAACGCTACACTTCCGGCCGCGCGGCCCGGAGCCGGAAGCCGCGGCGCCCCGTGGGAGCCGGGGGCGGGGCCTGCCCAGAGCCACTGGCCGACCTGTGCGGACCGTGCCGTGTGATCCTCTGAGGCACCAGCATCCTCGGAGGGGATGGGCTCGGGTGGGGCGGGAAGGGCAGGTAGTCAGAAGCTCCCAGAAGGGTTGTCATCTATTTAGGCTGGGCTTTTAAGGAAGTGTCAGAGTTCAGCCGACAAAGCAGAGGCACCACGCGCGGAGGGAACAGCATGCTTAGAGGTGGAAGGACCCAGTGCACTGGGGTCATGGGAACCAGTGGGGTGATGGTTTAGGAGGGGGGAGTGTGTCAGAGGTGACTGGTCAGGACACAAGGAGCTAGGCTTTATCCTGGAAGCAAGGGAGGACCAGTGGAGAAAAGCAGGTGTTAAGATGCAAAGAAGAAAAAGACATTTTTGCTGACCTAGTGGGGCTAGGAGGCCATAGGTAGTAACAGCCTTGTGAGACACAAGAAACCCTTCAACTAGAGCCCTGAGAATAGAAAGGAGTTGAGAAGGTGATGAGTTCAGAGGATGCCAGGTGAAGTCCGAAGGGAGAGTCTGAGGTAATGGGAACAGCTTGGTACCTTACATGCACCATCCATCTCGCCCAGGCTTCCTCCTCCAGTGCACCCACCACTCAGCCCTTCCCTTGGTGCCTTACCATGTTCCTATGGCCTCCCTGGGGCCTGGGGGCCCTGGTACCAACACTAGCCACCAATGCCAGTAATATACCCTTGGACAAACTTGCCTGGTGTGTGTGTGGAAGGGAGGCGGAGGGACCTGGACTTTGAGTCAGGGTACAAGCCTTGACTGACTTGAGGGGCAGAGCCACAGATCAGATAGCAAGGGAGGACAAGATGAAGGGACAGAAGAGGGTCTGGGAGTTAAGAGGACTGGTGAGTCTCTTGAATAGCTGCCAGAGGCATTTGCTAGGACCATACCTGTGAGTCAGGCCCTGTCCCTGTTAAAGCCCTCAGAGGGGACCAGGTTTGTGCAGGGGGTACTGGCCCCTCAGGCTTCACCTGCCTGAGCCTCCACTACCTCTCCTAGAGTGCCCTCCTCCACTCAGGCCAGCCCCCACCACCCTGGAGAGCAATTCCTCCTTCTAGACCAGTGGTTTTCAACACTGCCAGAGGAACACTGGTGTGCAGCAAGAATTTTAAAAACATGCAATACCTGACTATTTAGAGGGGAGCACTGACCTCTTTTCCCTTAGATTGTCAAATAAATATATGACAAGAGCCATCTGGTGTGAATCAAAATTATACCTTTTTTTTCCTTTGGTCAGCTTGGCAAAAAATACATTTTTGGTGTTCTGCAGAATTTTAGTAATTAGTTTGTACTGTGAGATGAAAAAGACTGAAAATCACTGTTCTAGACTAAGCCGAAGGGTGCTGTGGCTGCCTGGGAAGTCCTTCTTGTGCACCAACACAATATACTGTACTCAGTTCCACTCAGGGTGAAGCCAGGTGGTCCTTGAAGACTCTCCTGGAGAGGGACTATGAACCATGGAACTGTATCCTTAAGGCCTGCCCTGAGAAGTGGCCAGTAAAACCCCTACAGCTGGGACTTCCTCCATGCACACCAGCCCAGGGGTACTGCCCAAGTGCCCACAAGGAATGAGAGGCATCCTCCCCAGGCGCAACCCCCAGAGCAGGAAAGGAAGAGTGAGGCAAGTATGGCTCAAAGAAGTCCTCCGCAGCCAGACAGGTCCAGTTCACCCAGGGCCAGTGAGGTGCAATTAAATAATGAAGGCAGTCAGCTTCAATGACCAACTGTTTGACAAGCACCAAGAGGGGAGGAAAATGGTCTCCAGGGCCTGGAGAGCCCACTGAGACAGACCCTGGGAAAAATCCCTTGAATCAACTGTGTCCCTCTTTTTTTCCTGAGGTTTCCTCCAGGAAGCCCTCCAGTCCACCAGTCAGGTCCTTCCAGCTGCTTGGCCTTGAACTTTCTTGGCAGCCTGGCTAGGGCAAATCACTTTCCTGTCTGTTAAATGGGGGACTGAGACCCAACCCAGACAGATTGATAAAATAACCATGGATCATGGATCCCTTCCAAGTGCTTTTCCTTCCAGCTTATAGGGGGTGCCAAAAGCAGCCCAGGGGTAAGAAATGAGGCCTGGGTGGCCACCAGCAACCCCCACTGGAATCTTCCCCGCCCCTCCCTTCCAGATTAACTGAAACCTGCTAATTGTGGCAGCCCCAGCCCTCTGCATGATCCCCTCCCCCACGGCTGTATTCCACCCTCCCTTTGCCTCCCCTCCCCTCCCCCTTCCATCCGAATGATAAAGGGCCGGGCCTTCCTGCCCCCACCCGGCCTCAGGCTCTGGCCCTTCCTCACCACATTGCCCTATTGCCCTGCGCCCTCAGCCCCTGCCAGGCCCCTGCCCACGTTGCCGGCCTCCCCTTCATGGGGCCCGGCAGCAACCCACGCTTGGGGCTCCCCGGGACAGAGTCGCCCTCCCAGCCCCCCAAGAGGAGGAAGAAGAGATACCTTCGGCATGACAAGCCCCCCTACACCTACTTGGCCATGATTGCCCTGGTGATCCAGGCCGCACCTTCCCGCAGGCTGAAGCTGGCCCAGGTGAGAGGGTCCCCGCTCTCCCTCACACTCCGTGGTCGGACCTTTCCCCAGATCTGACCCCCACCTACTCCCAGGCTTAGGCTCCGGCCTCCATCACCACCTGGCCTTACCCAGCTATGCCAGTGGGGCCAGTTCCTATCTGGGCACCAGAAGAGAGAGCTGAGATGCTCAGAAGAACCCTTCCCAGTGAGGTGCCCTCTTCTCCCTCGGGTGCACAGGTGTTGGGGGTGGTTCAGGGGCTCCCCTAAGCCTGGCTGTGGGGGAGGGGCGATGCTGCCCCATCCGCGCCCGGGCTCACAGCTCCTGCCGTCTGCCCGGTGGTTTCAGATCATCCGTCAGGTCCAGGCTGTGTTCCCCTTCTTCAGGGACGACTACGAGGGCTGGAAGGACTCCATCCGCCACAACCTCTCCTCCAACCGATGCTTCCGCAAGGTGGGGCAGGGCGAGGGTCCGAGCTGGAGCCGGGGGTGGGGTGGGAGTGGAAATCCTGAGTATCCTGGGTCCGGGGGCCCCACCAAGCCTGCCCCCACCACACACACACCAGGTGCCTAAGGATCCTGCGAAGCCCAAGGCCAAGGGCAACTTCTGGGCAGTCGACGTGAGCCTGATCCCGGCCGAGGCGCTGCGGCTGCAGAACACGGCCCTGTGCCGGCGCTGGCAGAGCAGGGGCGCAAGGGGGGCCTTCGCCAAGGACCTGGGCCCCTACGTGCTGCATGGTCGGCCCTACCGACCACCCAAACCTCCCAGTCCGACTAGTCCCCAGCTGCCACCCAGCGAGGGCTTCAGCATAAAGTCTCTGCTTGGGGACCCCAGGGAGGGAGCACCACGAAGCAACCCAGGTCCAACGGGTCCCCTTTCAAGTAAGGAGGAGGTGGTACCTACACCACCCTTGCCCTCTGAGAGGCCTCTGTGGCCCCTCTGCCCCCTCCCAGGGACCATGAGAGCAGAGGGGGAGACTTCCCAGCGGGTAACCAGCAGGCCCTCACCCCTCTCCCCTGAGCCTAGAGCCTGGCCCCTCCACTTACTTCAGGGTACCCCCAACCCTGGGGGGCTGTCTGGTGGGGGTCACAGGGCCTCACTTTGGGGGCAGCTACCCACCTCCTACTTGCCCATCTATACCCCCAATGTGGTAATGCCCTTGGCCCCACTACCACCCACCTCCTGTCCCCAGTGCCCACCCTCAACTAGCCCAGCCTACTGGGGTGTAGCCCCTGAAACCCACGCCCCCCCGGGGCTGCTCTGGGATCTAGATGCCCTATTCCAGGGGGTGCCGCCCAACAAGAGCATCTATGATGTGTGGGTTAGCCATCCCCGGGAACTGGCTGCCCCTACCCCAGGCTGGCTACTCTCCTGGTACAGCCTGTGAGGCTCCAGGGCAGGGGCTACTGTCCTATCCCACCCACACCACCCCCTCCTGCTGCCACTGGCTTCTTGAGAGGAACCAAGGGCAAGAGGACCAAGAAGTGTGGCCACAGCAGCTTTGAAACACCAGGCGCCAGCCATTCTGAGAGTTCACAATGTTTATTGGACTGCCCCACAGAGGGTTGTGTCCACTTGGGTACCACCCTGGCCCTGATGGTCAGTCGGGCCTCTGCTACCCCCAGAGGCAAGGCTGGGAGGAGTGGTGCTGCTTGGAGTAGCCTTTCCTGTCCCCTTCCTGGTCACACCTTCTCTGGCCCTCTGTCCATCCATCCATCCATCCATCACCATCTGCCACCTCCCCTCTCCTGGCTCCGGGGTTGGGGGGAGGGAGAACTTAATGGCAGATCCAACCTGAAGTCTGTCCTCCCTCTACTGTCTGGGAAGGAGGTAGCACCTTTTGGGGACAAGGCATAGGGAACAGGGACCCTACCTGGTGGTGGTGGTGTAATGGAGGAAATAACAGTAAAGGAATGGACCACATTTTAATGCCAAGTCTGATATTTGATGGCGGGGTGGTGATTGTGGTGACTCAGAAACCATTATTCCAGGCCAGGCTGCTCTGGGATCCCCTGCTGCGTGAGGTGATAGCAGCAAATGGTGATAAGGAGGGAGCTGAGGGCCTGGGCCAAGGGGCGGGCAATCCTTGCGGAAGGGGTGGGGGTGGGGGGGAACAACTCAGGGACTTTGGGGACCAGTGAACCCCCAGAGGTCAACGAGGTTGTGGGAGTGCAGAGATTTTGCTGCCTCTGCCTGCAGAGGCACGACCCCAGGCTCCTTGGGCTGGACTACGAGAGCAGGTCCTCTTGGGGCACTAGAGCCGAGCTGGAGCCACTGTCGGGGCCGGGGCTTGGAGGACTGCCCGGGGATGGCGTGGGGGTACAGGGAGTTCCAGTGAGTGGTGAGTCTGTGCTGAGGGAGGAGGGCGTCCCAGAGCGCGGGGCCCTGCGGCGCCGAGCTGGCCCCAGCTCCACTTGGCCCACTCGCTCAGCGAACTTGAGCGAGCACACGGTCTCACCTAGGTCCTCTGGCCGTGTGGAAATCTAAGGGGGAGAAGCACTGATGGGCGGTGCCTGGCATGCAAACCACCCTCCCTTGGGCCCTGCGCCCCGCCCCACTCCTGCACCATGGGTGCCCACCTGCAGCAGCAGCACGGCGGTGGCGCCGGGGCCGAGCGCTGGCTGAAGAAGGCGCGTGAGCTGCGAATCGCGGAAGGGCACGTGTGGCCGGTGGGCGCGCAGCGCAGTCATCACGCCTCCCAGGGCCAGCAGCGAGCGGTTGATGGTCCTGGCCTCCCGCAGACGCTGGGCGTCATCAGGGTCGCCTCCTGCCCTGCAGACACCCCCCGCCTTCCAGGCACGCTCGGATCCCGCCAGGTCCACCAGGTGCAATGTGCCTTCAGGGGCGAGCGAGCATAAGCGGAGGGAACTCCAATCTCCCGCGAAGAAAAGCCCTCTGCGAGGGGCAGGATGCCCCATAGTACCTGTGGTGCCTGAACCGCGCGTTGGGGACGCTGCTTGCAGCGTCAGCGTGACCAAGGCGTGTGAGCGGGAGCTGTGCTGGTTCATGGCGGTGGCAGCGGTGGCCCGGTTGCTCCTCCCCAGGCTCAGCATCTGGAAGATGCAGCGGCTTGGCCTATTGTAGGGTCCAAGTCCCCAGGTGCGAGCACAGGGTACACCCTTGGAGGGCTGCACAGCCCACTGGGCAGCCTTACCTGGTGTAGTGTCTCCAGGTTGGGCACGTCCCAGTACGTGAGGCCAGCCACTTGGATTCCTCCCTGGCCTGCTGGGCCCTGCCTCACTGCCAAGCGCTCAGGGGGTCCTGGGGCTAGGAGGTCCCTGGTGAGAAAGGTGAGGGCTTAGTCCAGGGGTTTTTGGTGGTGGTGGTGGGGCACGAGGACACTAGGAAGCAGCTAGGGTGCCACCCTGACCTGACAGCCTCATTGTAGATCTCCACCATGCTGAGGGTTACTCGGTGCTGCCCTCCAGTCCTCATCTCCCGGAACAGTGACTGCAGTGCCCTAGGAGCTATGCCGGGGTCCTCAGGTGGGCCCTGGAGATGGGGTGAGGTGCCACATTGGGTTCACATCCCAGCCCCTGGCCCCAGGAGACACTCAGAGCAGGCCCCTCCTTCCCACCTCCATGCTGTAGGTCTTCCCGGTCCCCGTCTGACCATAGGTGAAAATGCAGACACTGTAGCCTCTGAGACAGGACAGCACAGCGGGCTCCAGCTCCCTGAAGACCTAGGGGTGTGGGGGGAGGGGTTCTGAGCACTGGAACTAAGGCAAGGTGTGACTAAAGCTTGATTTCCCTAGAAGGGTGGCTCTGGGCTAAATAAGTCCACTGGAAAGGTAGGTCTCCTGTCAGGCAGAGGAGGCTTCCTGGAGAAGGTCACATTTGCAAGAACTTGCCAGGCAAAGGAAGGGGTGTGACAAAGAGGGAACAGGCATGCAAAGTATTGGAGTTCTAGAGACTACTTGTGAGACCCACGGGGTTAGCAGTTAAGAGCCCAGACCCTGGGTTCACTGCCAGGTTCAATCCCCAGGGCGATTGCTGAGGTTTCCCCTCACAGGAAGCGAGGACTATATAGTGGCACTTGTTGTGAGGTTTAAAGGGGAATGTGTGCCCAAAGGGCTACAGCAGTGGTCTCCACACAAAGGATGAGCCCAGAAAGGCCCCATGGGTGGGATGTGGGGATGGTGGCCTACCAGTGTTGCTGGGGCCCTGGGAGGGTACAGAGAGAAGGCTGAGGAAGAGATGGGGCTGGGATTTGTGTCCTGTTGGCAACTGCACACCAACAGCAGCCTTTTGAGCAATGGTATGGCCAGCTTTTGTGCATAGACCAGTAACCGCATGAGCTGTCAGTTCTGCTGAAAGTGTTGGCTGCCAGCCATGAGAGCAGAATCCAGAACTGCAATTCAATCACTAAGATTCCATGACTGAAAGGAAGCACTGGGGGTGGCAGTGATATCATTGCAGACATGCAGAACACTGATGCCTTTCGTTCTTTCATCCATTCAGATATGCTGAATTGTAGGTCCCTGTCAGGTACAAGCCGCCCCCCCGCAGGGCTGTTGTTTAGGGTGGGACTGAGGCCTGGGTAGTGTATCAGATAAACTGAGGTAAGTGGGAAACAGCTGTGGTAGCCCAGGAAGTGGGGGAGGGAAACCTGGCCACCATCTAAAGCCAACAGGGATCTGATTCTCAGCCTGATCTAATCCTATCCTAGGTCTACCTCCATTTCCTGAGCTATGGAAACTCCAGCAGCAAAATTTGTGTGCAACAGATGGTGTGTGTGAAGCAAGGTGGTAGTGGGCTAGGTTAAGCCTTTGCTTTTCCGATGGGTCTGGCAGGAAAGAGGAGGGTGTAAGGAAGGCTGGAGCTGCACAGGACAATGGAGAGCACCGAGGCTGAGGCTGGAGGCTCCCATGCTCACCAGCGCCCCACTCTGCGCCCTTGGCCACAAAGCAAGAAGGGGTGCCTGTCCTCACAGCTGGCAGACTCTGAACCCCGGCCCACAGAGTAGGCAGCCAGTGATGCCTGGGGGACAGTGGTCACAGCACTGTCCCCACCACAGAAGCACCCCAGCTATTCTCCCCAGCCAGCTCTGCGTGAGCAGTGACCATCACCTCAGACAGATCCATTTTTCTTAGTTTCCTGGTAAAAAATTATTATTTTTTTATTTTTTGTTTAATCCTCACCTGAGGACATTTTTGCATTTATCTTCAGATAGAGCGGGAGGGAGAGGGGGAGAAGAGAGTGAGAGAAACATCGATGTGAGAGAGACACATCAACTAGTTGCCACCCACACGACCCCAACCGGGGCCAGGAACAAACTGCAACTGAGGTACGTGCCCTTAGCTAGAACCAAACCCAGGACTCTCTGGTCCGCAGGCTGACGCTCTAACCACTGAGCAAAACCGGCCAGGGCTAAAAAATTATTTTTGAAATGTTAACCTTGATGTCTAAACCAGATCTGTTTCCCCTGGGCCTGCAAAGCTTGGTGGGGTTACTCAGAGGGAAAACCCTGAAGGAACGGAGATGCCCAGCTCAGCTTCCAGTCCTGCCTCCCAACCCTCCTTCCCGTCCCTACAGGAATCTAAGCACTCTTGCTCCTGGGAGGGCAGAAGGACAGGGAAGGGGAACCAGAGCCTCTGGGGACTCTGAGGGAGGGTCAACACAGGTGTAAGTGTGGAGCATCACCTCTTCCTGGCTGGCATCTGGAGGAAAGACCCAGTCCAGGCGGAAGCGACGCCGGTGCCCTCGATAGCAGGTGGTGACAGAGCCGTCCAGGCCAGGCTCTGAGCTCACCAGGCTGGAGGGTGTCCCTGGCCTCAGCCGACATAGCACACGGATATTTCCTGGGGTGAAGGTCAGGTCAGTGGGCTGCCTCCTAGGCCCTGAGGACAGGGTTCCTTTTGCCTGTCCACCACACCTTTGCTCCCCAAGCAGCCATACCCTTGAGCTCCAGTATCCGCCCTGGACATCCAGTTGGGGGCCCCTGCTGCTTCTCAGGGAGCTGAGCCCCAGCCTCACTGGCTGATAGTGCCCCCAAGGCCCAGGATACCTGGCGGAACAGGGATGTGAGCAAGGCAGTAAGGAGCAGCCAAGGAGTAGGGTGGGGTGCTGAGGGCAATATAGAGCTACTGTGTGTAATCCACAACTTTCAGTGGCTTCAAGCCCCTGGGGGCATCATTCATTGGGCCCTGGATGGAGCCCACGAATCAGGAGGACTGTGGACAAGGCTGTCATCTGTCTCCTCTGGGCTTCTTGACAATCCTGTAAGGGACTCACTGTTACCCCAGTTTGCACAGGACAAAAAGGAGACCCAGAAGTGAAGTAACAACTTGGGTCACAGAAGCTGTCCTGGTTCTAGAACATACAACCTCCACTAGAGCAGGTAGCTCCCTGGGGCTGGGAAGGGAGAAAGGAGGAGTTCCCCAAGGGAAGAACCCAGTGACTGGAGAAGGAGCAGGTGGTCCTGACCTGGCCCCGAGCCTCATTCAGTGAACCCTGACAGCTCTGGGTAAAGGTGCTGACCAGGCCTCGGAGATCCCCACAGCCCTGACGTAGGCTGGCCATGCGTGCCCGAAGTCCTGGTAGGGGAAGGTGGTTGTGAGGGAAAGCCCAAACCCCGTGGTATTCCCATTATCCCCCCGCCCCAGGTCTTACCTGCCAGCTGCCTGTGCACCTGCTGCAGCTCCCTTCTGCAGCTCTGCTCCGTCTCCTGCTGGAGCTGCCGGAGGGCCCCCCGAAGGCCCTGCAGCTGCACCTCCTGCACCCCCAGCTGACCCACCCCACCCCTGTCACTGAGGAAATAGGCACTTACCAGGCCTTGCCTCAGGTGTCCCCCTCCCAGTGTCTCAGTCTTCCCAGCCTGGGCCCAGTACCCACCTGGACTTGGAGGGCTTCTGTGGCATTCTGGGCCTCCTGAAGCTGGCCTTGGAGCTCCACCAGTGCCTCTACCTCCTCCTGCAGGAGAGATGGGAGCCATGTAAGTTATGAAGCCAGGAGGAAATTCGAGGAGTGGCATTCTAGCAACCCCATTTCACACAAGGGGAAATCAAGTCAAGAAGAACAGACAAAACGAGTCATGAATCCATGCAGGGCTTTTCCCCAAGTCCCTTGCTCTCCTGGGGTCAGTCACTTGGAGGAACCATGGTGTGTGTGTGTGTGTGTGTGTGTGTGTGTGTGTGTGTGTGTAGGGGGGTGTTTTCCCATGGGTATCAGTCTCCTCAATGGGGCTGCCCTGGGCCTCTCCACAGTTCTAACCCTGGAAGGTCATAGAGAGCTCCCTGCCTCTGTTCCAGAGAGCACCAGGTCCTGAGGCAGCATGGGCAGTGTTGCTGGAGACCAGGTGTGCAGGAGCCCCAGACTCCAAGGACAGGAGCAGCTAAGAGGTAGAATACCTGGGGGGCTCTGGTAGAGAAACCAGGACCCCAGTGCCTCAGGAGGTCCCCAGTGAGGATCAGGCACTGTTTCAGGGCCTCTTTCTCCAGGGTTAGATGCTGAACCCTTTTCTCGGAGTCTGTCGCCCCCTGGAGAAAAGGAAGCTCTCTAGACTCACCTGAAAGCTCTGGCCCCTCTCCCCTCCCTGACTTGAGGCAGGCCCAGCAGCCTCACCACTCCCAGGTGCAGTCGCCCCAGCCCCTCCTCCTGCAGATCCAGCTGCTGCTTCAGCTCCTCCAACTGAGAAGGAGAAATGAGGACAGAGTGGAGCACCTCCTTCCAGCCTCCCCAGTGCCCACTGCCTCCTGGGTTCCTCACCTGTCCAAGAACGAGCTGTTCCAGCTGCTGCCAAGCTCTCTGGTCCTCCTCCAACTGAGGGGGCTGCTGCCCCTGGACCTCACCCCTTGGTGAAGGGGAAGGGCTTTCTTCTTGAGATGTGGATCCTGGGGTGGGGTGCACCCAGTTAGCACTGACTGAGGACTCTGGCCTGAAAGTGGGGGCACCTTGGGAGCCGGGCTTGGGACCCTGTACACCAGGCTGCTCAGGTTCTGGTAGGCTTCACTCCCTCCACACACTCCCTTTACAACTCACTACTTTTTACACACCAGGAGTGGGGGGCTGTAACCCTGAGGCTGGCTGAGTTCCCTGGGGCAGGGCCTGTCTCCCCCTGGGGCTCCGAATCCATGCCAGGAGAGCCAAGAGCTGACCAGTCACCATCAACAGTGGGGGGACATCACCAGGCTGTGAAGGAGATAAGAATCAGAATGCAGGAGACTGAAGGGGTCCAAGGGTGTGGAGGCCAGGACTGGGGAGAAAAGACGGGCTGCAGGAGAAGAATCCTTGGTCCTCTCACCTCTCAGCCCGGCTCACCTTGCTCAGATCGGCAGAATACCCGAAGCTCTCTTCCGCCCCCAGCTGGACTGAGAGGAACTCGGCAAGACGCACGAGAGCCTCTTCCAGGGAGACCTCAGCTGGGCGGCCCTCGGCTCCCCCTCCGGGCCCATCTTCTGACTCCGAGTTGCCTGCAAGGCCAGGTAGTGAGAGGAGGAAGCGTGCTGGAGGCTAGGCCACCAGATGGCACCTGTCGGGTCTCCCAATGAGGTCACGGACACCTTTGGCCCCGGGGACGCAGCGCTCCGGACGCACGACAGCACCTACCGACCAGGCCGGTCAGCTCGGTCCACAGTTCTGCAGGGGGCTGGTCGGGGCGGCGGCGATCCCCGGGCTTGCAGCGGGCACTCTAAGGAGGGAGCAGGGGAAGCGCCTGAGAAGAGGCCGCAGCCTCCTTCTGAGAACTGGGCCAAAGGGGCTGGGGCTGAGGTCTCTGCTTGCAACACCTGAGCAGAGACGGGGTCCTCTGCATGGCACTTCTCCACAGTGTCAGCGCCCTGGTAACCGACGCTGCGCGGGCCTGCACAATCCGCTCTCAGGAAGGAGGTCGCTGGCCGTGCCGCGTCCGCCCCCGCTCACCTGGGCGGGGTCCCTGGAGTCGGCAGTCGCCGCAGCCCCTCCATCCCTGCGGAAGAGGCTGTAGAAGATGTAGATGAGCAGCGAGTAGAAGGCGTACATGGGGGCGCGGGGCGGCAGAGGGCCCGGCTTCGCGCCGCCCCGCGTCCCGGCGCCCGGACTCCGCGCCCGCCCGCGGCACAGCCGGTGCGCATGCTCGGGGCGGCCGCCCCCACGGCCCGGCTCCCGAGAGCGTAGGGCGCGCGCCCGAGGAAAGATGCCAGAGACAGGTGTCCCTGGGCCCACACCGGACACCTGCCCTGCGTCCCCACCCCTACTTCGCGGAGACCCCAGGCTGAGATCGCCCACAGCCCCCGCACTCTCTTTTCTCGGAATTCCTCCCAGCCCTCCGCGGAGGCCCCCACTACTGTCGCCCCTTGGAGCCAGAGCTCACGGGTGTTCTACCTCTCCTCCCCTTACAGTCCCTCCGGTCACAGCCCCGCCCAGAAACCCTCCCCTGAGAACCCCGCCCCGCCCCCTACTCTTATAGCCCCGCCCAGCCCCACTTTTTACGGCCCTGCCCCTCTCCTCAGCCCCACCCATTCATTTTCAGCCCCGCCCGCCCCTCTTCTCCCTGCCCCTCCCCTTACAGACCCTTCCTCAGACTCTTCCTCCGCTATAGACCCTTCCTGAGGCCCCACCCCTCACCACAGATCCCTCCAAACCGCTGGGTAATACACTCCATCCTTGTAAGAGGTTCTCCTTCCAGTCCCGCCCCCCTGTCTACCCGGTTCGTGCTCCCAGATTGTCCCCTTCGCCGGGCCCCGCCCCCGACACTCTAGCCTCCGCTCCTCTCGTTGGTTCATGCCGGGCCTCCACAGGCCCGGCGCGGAAAGCCGAACTACAACCGGCCGCCGGCGCGGGTTGCAGGTTCCGGGCTCCCGCTTGCTGCTGCGTTGCGGTGCGCAGCTGGGCGGGCTCTGAAGGCCTGTGCTGTCGCTCCTCCTGGGCTGGGTTCCGAAGACGACGTCTCCCCGAACTCAAGGACCAGGCCGAGCGGGCCTGCGCGCATCGCGCGCCACTCTCCCCTAGGCCCGGCGTCCCCACTTGGATTCCAGGGCTCACACCCGCCCAACCCCGGCCCCCCTCTGCTTTCTGTTTTCTTTTCCCGGCCAAAATAGGTTTTTCTTCCCCCACGGTGTCCAGTGGCCTCAGAGCTCCAGAAAGTTTCGGATGAGCCTATCCCAACATTTAGAAATGAGGCTCTCGAAACTGGGAGTCCTTGAGAGCCGCCCTTAGGGCTCCAGGTCGCCGGTCTCTGCGTTCCTTCTTCCTCTCCAAAGTTGAGGAGCCCTTTTCTGTCTCTTCAAACTCACTACCACCTGAGGTGCCATGGCACCCAAGCCATGGGGTGAGTGGAGCATGGCCCTGTCCCACTTGGCACTGGGAGTGGTGTCTCTACATGCAGCCGTGAGCACTGCCCAGGTGAGTACACAGGGGCTAGGTAGTGTAGTGTCCCATTCCCAAGCCCCAAAGACCTAGGAGGTTCCTTCCATAGGGAGAGGGTAGTGGGAGGTGAGTCTCGGGTCCAGGCTTTCCTGTTTAAAGGAAGGTCCTGGTCTCTTTTCCCCACATCTCCTCCCCTCCCTGTGTTGACAGGCAAGTCGAGGGGCTGCTGCTGGCTTCCTGCTCCAGGCCTTGGCTGCTGCCACCATGCTGGCCCCAGGGCTGGGCACAGATGAAGATTGTCTTGCTGGCGCCTGGGTGGCCACTGTCATTGGCCTGCCCCTCCTGGCCTTCGATTTCCACTGGGTGAATGGGGACCACTCCTCTGCAAACCTGCTCCTGGGAGGAGGCATGGTGCTGGCAGTGGCTGGTGACCACCTTGGTGTAGAGGGCCGTTCTGTGGCTGGTCAGGCGGTGGTGCTGGTGGTGGCAGTAACCATTCTCATTGTGGCTGTTTTCACGACCAACACTTATGGAATGTGGGGGGGCTTGATGCTGGGTGCTGCAGGCCTCCTGGGCAGGCTGGAGGAGGACAGACTGCTGTTGCTGCCGAAGGAGGACGTCTGTCGCTGGGTCCTGGCTGCGGGCAGTTGGGCCTACCATCGGGCCTTGCACACACAGCGCCTGCAGTGGGAGTGATGTTCAGAGATGGCAAGGCAGGGCTTCTGCCCTGGTTACCACCTCCCCTCCTGGGGCCTTCTTCCTTAGGGATAGACTCTCCTTTCTCCCAAAGTGGGTTTGCTGCAGGATGACTGGTCAGGGCAGAGTCTGGTCACTGTTCCTCCTCTAGTGGAGTGTGGGGATCTGCCTGGACTAGAATGAAGGGGATGGGGTCCAGGCACATTTGGGGGCCTGATTCTGGGCAGGCCATGGTTGTGGATCCAGAGAGAGGCTTGGTCTCCAATAAAGCTTAGGGATTCAGCAGGAATAAGGAATCTGCCCATTCTTGAGAGGGGTTGAGCTTTCTAAGACTCCCAGATCAGTAATTGGATTCCCTGAGCAAAGGAAGGGGATGCACTGGAAGCAGCCTGGGGCCTCACTCAGCCTGGTCTTCGGCTAGCCTCTGGACTGAGAAGACATAATCCTGGGAGCTTGCTCTCCTGGGACATGATGGGAGTTCTGAACACCCTTGTACAGCCTGGCAGGTGGCCCTCTGGGGCAGTGACCTTCATGGGCTGCTGGCTGGGGTGGCGACAAGAGAGGTTTGTACCACAGCTGTTCCCAGAAACGCACATCCTCTCCTGGGGCTGACTTGACCTCTACCTGTTTGTCTTTCGGCCTATGCAAGGCGAGAGTCCTTATTTTCTACTACCCTCACTTTCATCAGTGGGCCCCTCTTCAGCTTACTACCCATGGGTTAGGAAACGGGATTGGGCAGAGCAGTGAGTTAGATTCGGGTCTGGAGTGCTCCCTCCGGCCGGCCGTTCCTGCGCTTGCGTCCAGTGAAAGCACATCTGGCCCCACACAGGAGGGAGAGGAGTAGCCGTGGGGTTTCTTGGTCGGGTGAGCCAGATCAGAGCCCCGCGCACGCAAGCTCAACTGTTGAGGGACAAAGATGGGGGCACACCCCGAAGTGAGGTTCCAAAGCTGCCCTCTGCGTCCCCGGTGACCCGCAGAGTGTGGGCCGCGCCTTGGACCCACCGGGAGCGCGGCACCAGTTCCCGGCACCCACAGGTGCGCCCTCCGCGGGTCTCCCTCGGCCCCGCCCCCTGGGTGCCCGGTTTCTGCAGGGGCGGGTCCTCGTGCGCCCATTGGTTCTGGCCGCCTCACCGTCTAGCTCCGAGCAGGGCTCCCATTGGCCCATGACTGTCACGTGACCGGGAGACCCAGGGGGCGGTGGCGGCGGTGGGGGTGAAGGAGCGCGCAGCAAAAACAAAGATGGCGGCCGCTCGGGGGTCGGTGGCCGCGGCGGCTGCGGGGCGACGCGCGGGCCGTACCCACTGAAGCGGCGGCGCAGGGAGCGGTGCTACGGGGTCGCAGCAGCGGTGAGAGGGCGGCGGCAGCGCGCGGCGCCCCTAACCTCCAGCCGCGGGAGCGTGCCCGCACCCGCCCGCCGGGCCGGCCGGCAGTGATGTCCGGCGCAGAGGAGGCCGGCGGAGGCGGTCCGGCTACGGGGTCCGCCGGCGCCGTGCCGGCCGGGGCCGGGCCTGGGGCGGCCGCGGGGCCGGCGGCGGCGCTAGGCGAGGCGGCCGGGCCTGGGCTCCCGGACGAGGCAGGCCTGGCCGGCGCCCGGCAGCTGCAGGAGGCAGCCGGCGACCCCGACGCGCCGCCCAAGAAGCGGCTGCGGGCAGCCGAGGCAGCCGAGGCGGCGGCGGCGGCGGGCAGCGGGAAGCTGGAGGAGCGGCTCTACTCGGTTCTGTGCTGCACCGTCTGCCTGGACCTGCCCAAGGCCTCCGTGTATCAGGTAGGGCCGCTGGCCCGACCCCGACCCGGCCGGCGCCCCGGGCACCACGTCTCCTCCGAAGCCAGGCCCGAGCCCCAGGGCCCAGCGGTCGGGACTCGGGCGCCTGTCCGCAAGCTCCTCATACTTCTCTTCTCAGGACTTTATTTCCTGCTCCGAACCCCCTTTTTTCTTGTTCCGACTCCCCTTATTTCCCGATTCGAATCTTTCTCCCACCTAGACGTTTCTTCTGTTTTCAGCTCCCCCTGCCGCCCTCTACTCACACTCCGCGGCCCGCCCTCTCAAGCTGACTCCAGAGAAAGCTGGTGACAGATGCCCACGCGACCCCCCACCCCACTTCAGAGTTTGCTGCCCGCATTCCTGAACTCCCTGGGTTCAGGGAGCCCCTGGCTTTACTTTTTACACAAGAGCTCCTTCTCTGTTCTTTTAGCAGCCACCCCTTGCCTCCAAACCTGTCCTCAGGCTTCTCCTGCACCCCTCCTCCTTCCTGAGTGGAAGAATCCCCTTGGCCCCCTTTCTTTTTGGAAGAACACTGAAAAGAGAGGGATCGCCTCTTTTCCCTCCCCCACCCTTCCCCTTGTTCCTGGCCTGGATGAACCACCTGCATCAAGCCCCATAGTCTGGGTCCCTTCCCCAGTCTGGGACCCTCCCTAGTCTGACCCTGTGCTTCTGAACATGCTATGCCCCAGGGTAGGCTCCCCAGCCCAGCCCACCTCACCCACACCAGTCCTGGCTTCCTAGGCTACCCATGCTCTAGGAGGTCTGTCCACTCTCCTTTCATGGTGACCGTTCTCAGACTGTTAACCAGTTCAGGGCGGTTCTAGATGGTACCTGGCCCAGGTGGGTCTTAGGCATGTACCACATAGCAGCAGGGACCACACTCTGGCCCCAGAGTTAGTGTACAGTGTCCTGCCGCCTTTGTCTCTCTCCACCTCAACCCCCCTTCCCACCTGTCTGTTCCTTCCCCCCAGACTTCCTGTGGGGAATGAAACAGGTTAGTTGTCACTTTTCTTTGCACTACAGGAGCAGGGCTTAGCTGATAGGACCTTGTCCTCCTGCTTCTACTCAAACTGGAGGCCGTGGGTAAGAGGGCCATTTTCGTAGTAAGCAGTGCGGGGCTAGTCTGGGTTGCCATTTCCCCAACCTCTGGATCTCAAATCCTTTTTGCTTTGCCTTGAGGTTGCTTAGGAGGACCCTGGCATGCCAGTGACGGAAAGAAAAGGCGTTGATGAGGATGTGGGTCCAGTTCTCAACCCACCCTCCTGGGCTTTGGGAAGCACCTGGCCAGAGGCCCTAGCTCAGGAATACCGCAGGCCTTCTGGCCTGGCGCCAGTTGAGGGAGCGCTTCTCATAACCCCTCAGTTTTGTGGATGCTCCTCAGGACTTATCCTCTCTCTGGCCCCTTTTTCCTTGGCCAGGACTTTTCGATCCTCCCAGGTGGGACTTCCTTGCTTGGGCCTTGAGTGAGAGCCCAGGAAGCCAAGCCAGTGGTGTGGGACCCCAGGGAAATTCGGGGGTCTCCTCATCCCCTGTCCAGTGAGTGGACTGGAGCTGGACCTGGCATGATGACAGGCCACATGGTGCTGGCTCCTGGTCCACTTAGCACAGAGAGCTGCAGCTCTGCCCATGGCCAGAGCTGCTGGTGACCAGGCCTTTGAGCCTGGCTGGTTCAAACCGGCCCATACTGTGCTGGAGCTGAGTAGCTGTGATGGAGAATGAAGGTGCAGGGGCAGCACTGACTGTGGCCCTCCCTATGGCCTAGTGGGCTCTGCTTGTGGCTTCCCTGAGAACATGCCCATGGAGCAAGGAGAGCCCACTGACGCTGAGCTCAGGCTTTGGCACAGGACCCCATGTAAGCCCCATTCTTCCCAGTGATACCTGGGCCTAGTTGGGATGGTTTCCTTCTCATCTCTAGAGGCTTGGAGAAAGAAAGCCCGAGCACATGGGATCAGTGGGAGAGCCCTTGGCACTACAAAGGCTGACTGGAGTCCTACCTGGTCAGAACTCACTTTAGCTGGTGGAGGATCTACCATGGGACGGAGCCTGGGCATGCTTACACAGCAGGGCTCCTGCTGGAGCTGGGGTAGGAGGGGCCCGAGAGGCTTGGGCAAAAGAGGAAAAGCTTCTTGGTGGCTTGCTGGTGTGTGCAGCATCCCATTTCACCCCCCATAGTGACCTTGGATGGGGACATTGAGCACAGGAGTCCTGGTTGGCATCAAAGTTGAGTTTGTTCTTGGAAAGATGTAGGTTCCACATGCTGTCTTGAAACTGTCGGCTTCAGAGCCTTTTGCATGTCCATGGTCAAGGCCCATTGCTGGCCACCACCTGTTGTTCTGGACTCAGCCCCTCCCCTTCTTCTGGCCTTCTTTGGGGAGCCATGCTGACTGGCTGTCGGTGGTGGGTTGGTTTAGGCAACATTTGCCTGATCCCATCCGGACCTATGGCTCAGAATGGGCAGCAACCATACCATGCCTCTGAGAGCTGTCTCAGATGGTGTCTCTCTGTGCCGCACCTGGCACTGGGGCTGTGGGGACAGCATGGGCCTTGAGTTGGCTGGGTGCTCGGTGACTCAAGCTTGCTCTCTGGCCACCAGACCCCACCTCCGTTTCACTAGGGAAGGCTTGGTGGTGGCCACAATTCCTCTCAGGCAGATATGGGTGGGCTTATCCATCTGCACTCTAGTCTGAGCGCTTGGCCCTGCAGGGTAGGCTCTCCGGGCACATCATGCCACATGCCTGGGTTGAAAGACTTGCTCAGGTCTCAGACTACAGACAGCACTGAGGCAAATGGCTCTCGTCGTGGCCTGCATTAGGTCAGGTCAGTGCCAGAGCAGGTACAGCCGGTGCTAACTTTGATGTTCTTTGTGTGGGTGTTAGGTGTGTCTTTGGTGACTGGCCTGACAAGGTATGTGGCCACCTTCCAGAGTCCTAGGCAGGTGGGCACCAGGCAGGCACCTGGGGTGGGGTCAAGAGGACTATAGGAACTCCATGCAGAAGTGGGTGGCCCTTAGCTCTAGCCAGCATCTGCTCTGGATGCAGCCATGTGGTCAGAGCCATGGGACCCAGCCCCTCTGCCGAGGGAGCGCCTTCTTTGGGACAGATAGCCTCGGTGGTGCCTGGAGTGTGGCAGCCACAGTGTGATCCCTGATCTCCCTCTTGGGCTCTCTCCCTGCCCTTCACACGAGGCCCAATGCGTCCTCCACCTGGTCCTGACATCGGCTGAGGCCCTGACCCTTGGAGTGGTGTCTGGAGGGAGGGGCTGCACAGCTCTTCCACTCCTCACTGGTTGTCAGCCAGGAAAGCTCCCTGTGACCCTCATCATGGGGAATGGGCCTCTGGGTTGTGGCCCCAACTGGCCCACTGACCCTTGTGCCTACAGCTCCTGGTCTCAGACCCAGGCCTGCACCTCCAACCTGTTCCTCCTAGGCCCCTTCTACCTGGATGCCTCCTCCTGCTAGTCCCTGCTGAGCAGCGACCCCTGCTGTGACTCTCTTCTTACTACAGGAGGCCTGGGGCACTTGCCACTGTCTGACCTGTGGGAAGGTTGGGTACATCCTGCTGTGGCTCCCATCTCTTAAGATCTTTTGTCTTCGCCAGGACTCAGCTCAGGCACTGGCCCAAGGGGCCTGTTACCTGATGGGCAGTTACATTGGTAAAGGGCCCAGGAAGCAGGGGTGTCTCCCTCTCTGCCCAGGCACTGGTGGGTGTGGTACAGGCCTTGGGGAGCCTCCAGGTGCACCTTTTTAGCAGCTGTGTGCAGTTCTGGGGCTGCAGGCACTGTTCCAAGTGAATCCCAGTGGGTGCGCCCTCCTCCACGGCTTGGGATTCTCCTTCCCAGCTCTCGGGCTGTGGCTGGCTTGTGCGTTGAGCTGAAAGAGGTAGCAGAGAGGAGTTTTTAAAATACATCTGCTTAGGTGTCCAAAGTCAGGGCAGAGAGAGGGGTTTCTGAACTATGGCTAGAAAAAAAGTGTGTTTTGTGATGGTTTGTCATGTGAGTTACCTTGTGGTCCAGGCAGCACTTTAGTTGTGAGTCAAGAGCCTGACTCAGTGGGAGTGACAGGTTCCCACCTGAGTCTTGACTCTCAGGTGGCATGAAATCAGGAGCCCCTGGCCCAGGACTTCAAACTGAAATGTGGCTTTCACTGAAACAACTGTGTGCCTCGGACACTGCATGGCTCCTCCCAGGCACCTTGATTGAAGAGGTGGAGGATACCTTGGGCAGAGCATGTGAGGTGTGGGGTGCCTGAGGCCCTGCTGGGCCTGGTGAGGGGTACCTCCAGCTGGGCTGAGTGGCACTTGTAGGTTTGGTGCCCTCGGCTGTGGCTGCTCATGTGGGGCTGGATTCTGAGCCTTTCTCCAGAGGAAAGTACTATAGTGGGGGGGGGCAGGTTTGAGGGGACCATGTACTTCAGGCTTGAAAGAGGGCCTAAGAGGCTTATTGATCACAGGTATGATTCCCAGAAGGGGAGGCGGGGCATTTTCTAAGACTTGCTTATGACCCAAGTCCCAGGGGTCAGGGCTCCTAGAGTCCAGACAGTTCATTCAGTTCCCCCTTAGCCCAGGGAGAAGCTAGCCCAATGGAGACCCCAGCCTGTGCCACCTGGTTGCACATGAGCTGCCTTTGGCCAGGCAGAGTGAGGGAGTGCTAAGTGATGTCGTGGGGGGTGCGGGGGGGAATGAGGCCAGGGAGGGGCTTTTGCTGAAATCACAGGCCTGAGCCTGGAGTCCATTCTGAGGTTCCACAGGCAGGGGCTTTGTCAGGGGCCGGACTGACTCTGTTGCAAGATGATCACGTGGTGTGTTTGTTCTGCACCCACCATATGCTGGGGGCCAAGCCCCACTTCCTCTTCAGCACATGACAAAGCTAGTCCTGCCTCGTGCCTTTTGTGCTTGAAGAAATGGAGGTCCAGAGAGGGAAGTGACCAACCAAAGAACATACTGCTACTGACCTGTGGGACAGGGTCTAAGCCAGTGTCTGTCCTTGGAGGGCCTGGGGTCCTATGATGTCACCCTGAATTGTGGGGCCCCTCTCCCTTCCCTTCCCTGCTACCAGGGTCTTCCTTGCCGGTGGTGGGAAGGCAGCTTGGCCTGGGCACTGCAGGAGCTGCTCCTTGGGCCACCTAGGACCTTGGGGGCTTGGCTATAGCATGTCAAGTGGGACACTCCGACCTCCCCTGGCTGTTACTGTCCATTAGAGGCTTGGCATGTGGCCAGCACTGCAAATAGTTCTCTGGGGCCTGGCTTCTGGGGCAGGTGCAGCCCAACCCAGCTGCTGCAGAGGCTGGGTCTGTGCAACCCTGTGACCTGTCTACAGAATTGGAGTCTTGCTCAGGAGGCCGAGGGAGTCCTGGATGATGGGGAGGGGTCTGGAGCATGGTGACTACCCTGCTGTGAGTGTTGGTTGGGCCCGGGAAAGCCACCTGGTGTCCACTAGAGAGCATTCCTTGAGTAGCAGCTGGTGACAGGCTGGCTGCATGTGGGTGTTGGCTTGTCCCTCGGCTGGGCAGCAGCACTTGGAGCATCTTGCTGATATGCTGTGTTCCGACTCAGCTGAGCTGTCAGGGTGAGGGGGCAGTCACCCCACCTCTCCCCAGAGGAGCTGCCATATCACTTGAGCCTTGTTGGGTCTGGAGGCTCTGGGAGGAAGGGCATGGGGGCCAGCCCAGGAGCTCAGATATTCCTGTAGCCTCCTCCTTCCCAAGGATCTAAGGAGAGGCCTATCTGGAGGAGCGGTGCTGGGAGGTAAGCAGTCACACACTTGGCCACCTCAGGCGTGCCCCAGGAGCTCCCAGGATTCCATCCTGAGTCTCATCCTCAGGCCTGTACCCTGACTGGGCCCCCCAGAGACAGAAGAGAACCAGGTGGGGGGTGGGGGGCAGCACAGTGTTGTCCACTCTGTTCAGGCCACTCAGCAGGAGGCTACAGACCTAGAGTGGTGTGGGGCCCCAGGTGCGGGGTGTTTCTGTGTTGGTGTCCTGTCTGGCTTCACTGAGCATGATTCTTTGGGGCTTGGCCTGAAGTTTCCTCCCAGTAGCAAGTGGTCAGTCGGTGCGTATCACTTCCCTCCCTGCCTCTGGAGGCTGCAGCATGGCTCAGGCTCTGTTGGCTCAGGCCCTTGACGAGAGGAGGTGTAACCTGGGCCCTCGAGGTCTGCGCCTCCCACGAGGTGGCAGCAGTCTGTAGCTTATGTCCCCTACCGTCCCCCCATTCACCACTTCTCTGGTTCTCCACTGACCCCTGGGAGTGGACAAGACAGATTGCTTCTCCACCCTGTTCCTCCTGTGGGAAGGCCACAGTTCCTCCTGACCACTCTTGAGACCAGCCGTGTGTCCACAGCTAGAGCTGGCCAGCCCCTGCCAGAGCTGCTCCTTCAAGACTGAGCCCAGCCAGCTCCCCATCATTTTACACATTCTGATTTTTGACCTGACTTAGAAATTGAGGTTTGAGTGCAGATAACCTATGGCATTTGTGTGGATATGGATTCTGTGAAGGAGGCCTTTGTCCCCAGTCCCAACCCCCACTGTCACTCCTCAGCACATAGGTCTCATCACTCACTGGACCCCTGGCCTGGCTTCTCACAGCTCCTCAGCTCAGGGTGGGCAGACCCCTGAAGCAATAGGATAGCTGCTGGCGTTTACCCAGGACACCCCATGTGTGTAGGTGTGGCCTGGCAGTGGCCCTGTGAAACTGCCGCACTGACTCCCACTCTCAGAAGGGTCCTGGACCCCAAGGGAAGCCTGTGGCCCAGTGGCTTTCTGGAGGTTTGTCACGGCTGGCACACCTAGGCCAGCTGCTGCCTGCACATTCACCCTTATAGCTAGCTAGCCCGAGGCATCCCCCAGTGCAGAGCTCAGCTGAGGTCCCCACACTCCCCACAATGACTCCCCGCAATGTTCCCTGGGCTCTGGGAGAGCACCACACCTGCCCCTGCTCATCTGTCCCTGTCCCTGTCCCAGGCCTGAGGAGAGCTGTGTTTCCCTAAGAGGACACTCAGCTCAAGTCTTTTTTTTTTTAAATCCTCACCCGAGGATGTTTTTCCATTTATCTTCAGACAGAGTGTGAGCAGGGGAGAGAGAGAGACACATCAATTGGCTGCCTCCCTCATGACCCAGACCAGGGCCGGGGACTGAACCACAACCGAGGCACGCGCCCTTAACCGGAATCAAACCCGTAACTCTTCGGTCTGCGGGCTGACGCTCTAACTGCTGACCCAAACTTGCCAGGGCAAGTCTTTCTTTTAATTTTTACTTCTTGATTTTAGGGAGAGAGAGGAGGAGGAGTAGAGAGAGAAACATCAATTTGTTGTCCCACTTATTGATGCACTCATTGGTTGATTCTTGTATGTGCCCTGACCAGGGATCGAACCTGCAACCTTGGTGTATTGAGATGATGCTCTAACCTACCCATTCAGGGCTCAGCTCAAGTCTTTATTCTTGTACCTCTTTGGCTCCTGTGTTTGTCTCTCCTCCCCCCACACTGAACCTCTGTGGGACCAGCCCACAGTCCACCGTGACTGCTCTTGACAACACCAAGTGGGTGCTCAGGAGGTGTGTGTGGAAGTAGTGAGAGACCCAAGATGGGAGTTGAGGGGGCAGGTTGCTGATAGGCAACATCTGGGCCTCAGACTTCAGGTTCAGAAAGGGAAGGGGGCCTGGCTTTTACTGACCCATGGCAAAAACCATGTCCTGCCTGCCCTCACCCATTCCCACCTCCCCCTGGCATGCACTGCCCATATACCCTTGTCTCAGGCCATTTCTGCCTCCCCACCTGCAACAGCTCTGTTCCACCAGGTCTTGGGAAGGCACCTTCAGGTAGCCACCCTCACTGGGTGAGTGGCAGCTGCCTTCTCATCTGTGCTGCTCAAGGAGCACAGAGGGGAGGGGGTAGGTCTCAGCCCCCAGCGTTAGTGGCTCTTCCGAAGGCCAGGGAGAGGGCACACCTGCCTTGGCACTGAGAGCAGCATCTGCTGCCCTCTCAAAGTTGCTGGCTCAGTGCTGCTGCTGTGTTCCACCAAGAGTCCAGGTTCCTGTAGGCATCCTGAAACCAGGGCCTATAGGGAACCCAGGATTGTCTCTGACCCCTGGTATGGGAAAAGGTCAGGCTCCCAGCCCCAGTGTGGCCAATCACCGCCAGCAAGCCTGCCTTAGTAAAGAGCTGTAACTTCTGCAAGCTGCCAAGGGCCACCCCGGAAACACCCAGCTCACACAGGAGCCTAGCTGGCTGTGTCTTAGTAGTGCTCCCGGAAAGAGGCCTGCCCCTCTGTGTGCTAAGCACCAGCACGTCCGTGCCTCTGCTCACCGCAATCCCTCCTACAGCGCAAGCCCCTCAGGATGGCCTGGCCCTGGCTGGAGTTGGTGGGCAGCGCGTGCGTGTGTGCGAGTCCCACAGGTCTGTGAGCTTCATCTCCCTTTCCTTCTTCGCAGTGTACTAACGGTCACTTGATGTGCGCTGGCTGTTTTATCCACCTACTAGCAGATGCCCGGCTGAAGGAGGAGCAGGCCACATGTCCCAACTGTCGTTGTGAGATCAGTAAGAGCCTCTGCTGCCGCAACCTGGCTGTGGAGAAAGCCGTGAGTGAGCTGCCCTCTGAATGTGGCTTCTGCCTGCGCCAGTTTCCCCGCTCCCTCTTGGAGAGGCACCAGAAGGAGGAGTGCCAAGACAGGTACCACGCTTTGGCTGGTCCTTGTTGCCCAGGCCTCAAGTGCTGCACACCTATCCCATGGATGACCTTGCAGGGCTGGCCAGTGTGAAGCTGCTCAGGGTCCAGGCCCTGCTGTGGGGTGGCTGTGGGGCCACAGAGAGGGTGGGGGGCTTGGATCTGCACACACTGGTTGTCTGGACATCACCCTGGTTCTCCAGGGTGCTCTGGCTGTGTGGTGGCCTCTTAGAGGCTATCCTTGGCATCCTTGGGCCCAGGAGAGAGTGGCCAGCTCAGGAGCTCTGGGATCTCGGTGTGAGGTTGCATTGGCACCCCAGCCCAGTCTCAGCCACTCCACAGTCCCTGGCTGCGGGGCCAGGCCATGAGCCTCACCCATAGTGAAGCTGTGCAGGGTCCAGGACTGTGGTCAGTAGCCACTATTTCTAAGCAGGACAGAGACCCCACAACAGTGGGTGTGGGTGGCTTGAGCTCACACAGCTCCTTCTCTCCATCTCACACACTCTGGCCTATTCCTTGGGGGCTGCACACACTGATTGTGCCCTTCAGGGAGCAGCTTATGCGTGAGCTGGGCTGAGTGGAGGAGTGGGGCACAGGCCTTGACCACGGTGCCCCCTCCCAGGGTGACCCAGTGCAAGTACAAGCGAATTGGCTGCCCGTGGCACGGCCCCTTCCACGAGCTGACTGTGCACGAGGCCGCCTGTGCCCACCCCACCAAGACGGGCAATGAGCTGATGGAGATCCTGGACGAGATGGACCAGAGCCACCGCAAGGAGATGCAGCTCTACAATAGCATCTTCAGTCTGCTGAGCTTCGAGAAGATCGGCTACACAGGTGAGGCGCCCACCGCCCACTGCGTGCCGCAGAGCCTGGGGGCTAGCAGCTGGGAGCCTGGGGAGCAGCGGGCTCTGGGCAGTGGTCACAGGCCAAGCCAGGCGGCTGGGCTCTGAACAACTCCTGGTGATTGGGAGGACACCTTGGGGGAGAAGATGGACCAGAGGCTGAGCGGGGTGGGGGGGGGGCCCTTGGCAGGACCTCAGGGGCACCTGCATGGCTCTCACAGAGGACCCTCCCACCTGTCTTCCCCACCCTGGCCCTGCCCTCAGCAAGGTGGTGTCCTCACTGCGTGGGGCCACACAGCCTTGCGGCAGTCGGGGGTCTGAGCTGAATGTGGGTGTGTCTTGGGGGACCAGGAACTGGTGGCCTGCCCTGCAGAGCCAGGGTCAAGAAGAACTCTCGTCATGTTGGGTCCTGCTTGTGGGTGTGAGGCTGCAGTGGCCACAGACCTCCTGAGGCCATCGAGAAGATGCTCAGGGCTTCAGAACAAACTGAGGGTGCCCAGCTCAAAATGCAGAGCTGAGAGTGGATGCCCAGGGACAGGCAGGCTGGACGGCATCCAGGCCCACATCCAGGCCCACTGGATCTCATGGGCTCTCCTGGCCACTGCCTTTGGACATGCTGGGAGCAGGCGTCAGGCCAGAGCCTGGTCTAGACACAGAACAGCCAGAAGCACCTGCTGATGCTGGGGCCGCTCAGGGAGACTCCAACTCTCTACTGCCCAGAGCACCAAGGGCAGTTACTGGCAGCCAGTCACACCATGCTGCCTGGACTGGGCCTGGCTCATGTGGGCCTGCACAGGCCAAGAGGCTGAGGGCCCCAGGGCCTGGTTAGTTGCAGCCTCAGTCTCCCTGGTGGGCACCGTGGCACAAACAGGCCAGGCCTCCGTGTCTGGGCAGGCCAAGGCATCGTGACTTGGGCGGTGGCAGGGCAGGGAGCCCATCCACGCAGGAAGGACTGGCCGCCTCCGTGGAGGGACAAGCCGGCCTTGGGCACGGGCTGTGCTGAGGACTGTGACAGCAGAGCCCAGCAGTGGGCCGCATGCCAGCGCTCGACTCTGGCCAGATGTCACACACTGGCCTGCCTGCCGGCTTTCTGGCAGCTCTGTATGGAACCAATAAAGTGCACTGTTCTCAGAACTGCATCCTGTCTGTGTGTCTGCTTACCCACGGCCCTGGGGCGGGTGGGGGGTCAGGAGGGAGGCCAGGGGTCGGGCTGGCCACCTGCCTCGCAGCCTCTGGACTCCCTTCAGCTAACGCGTGTCACTTCTTTCCCCAAGCCTGTGTGTGCCTCCATTTGCCATAATTGCCTTTGATTTGCCTTGTGACAAGTAGAGCACCTGTGTCCTTCTGGTAAGTTGCCTTCCTCCCTGGCTGAGCCTGTGTCCTCGGCTGGTCGGAAGGCGTCGCCACCAGCCCGGCTCACCCTGACTGCCGGCTCTATCCGGCCTGTCTGTCTCCACAGAGGTCCAGTTCCGGCCGTACCGCACGGACGACTTCATCACGCGCCTGTACTACGAGACGCCGAGGTTCACGGTGCTGAACCAGACATGGGTCCTGAAGGCACGCGTGAACGACTCAGAGCGCAACCCCAACCTGTCATGCAAGCGCACACTGTCCTTCCAGCTGCTCCTCAAGAGCAAGGTCACGGCGCCCCTGGAGTGCTCCTTCCTGCTGCTCAAGGGCCCCTATGACGACGTGAAGATCAGCCCCGTCATCTACCACTTTGTCTTCACCAATGAAAGCAATGAGACGGACTATGTGCCACTGCCCATCGTGGACTCCGTGGAGTGCAACAAGCTGCTGGCCGCCAAGAACATCAACCTTCGGCTCTTCCTGTTCCAGATCCAGAAGTAGGAGCCCGCTGCACTGCCCACACCTGCCCGGCTGCGGCTTCACAGTGCTGTCTGACCATTTCAGCAAAGGAGGAGGAACAGACGTGAACACTGGGAAAGTCTGCATGCGTGTGTGAAGGTGTGAGCGCTCACCACCTTGCCCGCCACCCTGCCTCCCTGTCCGGGGCACAGAGGCTGGTCCAGGGACACCGCGAAGCGAGCACAGCGATCTGCCGGCCTCTGTCACTCGCGAGGCATCCTGCCTGCCCTGGGCCACACACGGCTCCTGGGCCGAGCTCAGGGGGCGCTGGCTGCAGACAGCATATTTGATTGCAATTAAAAAGGCACCCTTGTTTCCTACTTTCTGTTTTGTTCGAGGGTAAGGTGTGGCTGTGATTAGACAGCAGGGGAGCTTTGATTGGCCTGGGGGTTGGAGCCCGCTTATCCCTCAGTGCGCACCCTAGGAGACACTCGGAGATGCTGCCCCCTCCGTCACGGGCCCCAGCAGGGGAGTGGGCAGGGGTCTCACAGCAGCCTCAGTGCACCCCCAGCTGCTCCAGGGATACAGGACTTGGCCACCTGGGCTCAGCAGATGTTTCGGAATGCAGGGTGAAATTGTCTCCTCCCAGGAAATAAATGACTCTTTACAGGCTCCTCTATAAGTTATGCAAATTAAGCGAGAGAGAATCTATTTTCTGTGTGCAGCCTTGATGGTGCAGCATCCCCAGGCTGTGAGGAAAGCTCGGGGGGCCACTGGCAGTGGCCCAGCCTGGCTGGGTGAGGGTCCAAGTGGGCCAGCTGCCCCCATGCTCTCAGAGGCCATCTGCTGGTCCTGTGTCTGGGGCCCACTTTGGAGGTCAGCTCCTGGGCAGTGTGGTTTCTCACTAGAGAGAGACAGTCCCTTCCCAGACTCAACTTTGCTGCCCCCAACCCAGGCCCCATGACCCTGCAGCCCGGGCTCCAGAGAGCATGCCTGGTGTGTGGGCCTCAGGGTAAAAAGAACCCTGTCTGGAGGACCCTGAGACCCTTGGAGCTACTGGAGAGCTTCCCTCTCCCCTCCCCACCCTTTGCTTAGGAGACACGGCTCTTCTGTGATAGCTTTTCATTGCTTCAATACCAAAGAACCGTTTCCTTTGCCCCTAGCCAGGCCCACCCTGTGCCTCAGAGCAGCCCTATTGCTCTGGTCCTGCAGGGCTCATGGGCAGTGCAGTCATGGCCTGGCCTCTCTCAGGCTCCTCCCTCTCCTGGCCCTCCATTCTGTTCTCCTGCCAGGGTGGCTCCCTAACCTACTCTGAGGAGCCTGTTTGGCTTCCTGCTCCAAGCCCAGGGCATGGGCTCAGGGCGGAGGGGGGGGGGGGTCCCTCTCCTGCAGATGACCTGGCCACTGAGGGAACCAGGAGGCACTCTGTGCTTGGTTTTCTGCCCTCTACAAAGAAAGACCCCACGGCAGTCCCCACCCCACCACCCCTACCCCACTGATCTCAACTTGGGCACACCCTGGTGTGAGTCCCACTGCCTGCACGGAGGGTAACATTCAGGAAGATGCATGTCAGGTGTCCTCTGTGTAGGAGATTGTGCTGTGTCACTGCATCTGGGCCTTTCTCGGGGACCGACACCCTTTCAGTAGAGTTTCTGGATTTTCAAGTGACGGTGTGAGGGCATCCAGGCAGGAATGGGATTGCCTGACCCACTTGTGTCTGGGTGGCTTGTGTGAGAGATTGAGTCAGCAGAGGGCAGCCCCTGGTGGCTCTCCTGGGTAGGGCAGGGTGGGAGGTGGCAGATTTCTCTGTGCAGGTGAAGGAAAGGATGTGGCTGCCAGAGGGGACCGGACAGTCCTGGGTCCAACAGCCTTGTGTGTGCAGCAGGAGGGTCTGCCACCTGTGGAAGTGGGACTGCGCCCAGATGGCCCTCCCTGTAAGGGGCCTGGGTGTGTGTCTGGGGTGCCCAAGAGGATTGCTGATACATCCCAGCCCTGTGGTGGTCACCTTACAGACTGGGGCAGCCAGGAACCCTGGGGAGTATCGGCTGTCACTGGGTTGCCACAGACTTGTGACATCTCATTGGGCCATTGATTTACGGAGACACCAGTGGTCTTGATGCAGGACCCCCTGCCATCTTGGCATCCTGACCTGGAGCCGGTGGAGATGCCACCTCTGCAGATGTGGAGGAGGCCTGGGAGCGCAGACCAAGCCGGCCTTCTCCTTCTTCTCATCCCCACTCCCTGTGAGCACTACATCCTCAGTTCACCCAAAGTGAGACATTTACAAAAATAATAAAAATAATTTTTTAAAGAGTGGAGTGAGAGGTGTTTTTACCACTGTTGGAAATGACTTATATGTCACTTTTGTGGTCTGAGTTCTCTTTGGCTATTTTCTGTATGTAACTATAGTTTAAAAAAAAATTCTAAACCACGTTTTGTCTGTGTTTCTTTATGAGAAGACAGCCTCATGGGTGGGCTTCCCTGGGCTCTGCTAGCCTCCCAGCCAGGGGTCAGCTTCTGCCCCTGCTGGCCCCCAGCCTGTGGCCTCCCACCCTAAACCTCCAGCCCCTGCTCAGCACCACCTCATATACACATCCCTGCCTGATCAGTGGGGAAACAGGCACAGAGCAGTTGGGTCCTTTCTGAAGGGGAATCGAGTCCCCAGGACCTGGGCTACCCTGAGAAGGTTGGCATTGCAGGGGGAGCCTAGTCACTGTCTTACCAGCATCTCTGGGGAGTCCGCTTCCTGGACTTGCTCCCCCAAACCCAGGCCTGGCAGGGTTCCCAGAAGAGCAATGCACTCTTCAGGAGAAGAGGAGGGTCACCAGGTCTAACTTCCCAACTCCTGCAGCTCCTCAGGCTTGTCCTTGTCCCACCCCTGTGGCCAGGGCAGCCTTTCTTGGACCTAAGGATCCCTCTGTTCCCCACATCACTTCCTTCTTAATAGACCTTGTTGTCCATCCACTGACTGAAGCCTTTACCCCACTGGGTGTTTTTCAATTTCCATGGAAAATAAAACATGTCCACCCTGGCTGGTGTGGCTCAGTTGGTTGGGCTCCTTCTTGTGCACTAGGGGGTTGCTGGTTCAATTCCCCATCAAGGTCACATGTCTGGGTGGCAGCTCGATCCCACCCCCAACCCCTTGCCCCAGGGATTCAGCAGGAAGCAGCCAATCAACGTTTTTCGCTCTCACATCCATGTTTCTCTCTCTCCCTCTCCCTTCCTCTCTCTCTAAAAAATCCATAAAATTATTCTAAAGCAACAACAACAAAGAAAATAAACACATCCATCTCCCACTCCTTCCTTCCAGGTCTCTTCTGGGGCCTTTGGGACACCAGCCGTGGCACCCAGTGTCCTGGGCAGTGCCGTGTGGCAGGGACTGAGCCCCCAGGCGTGGCACGTGCTGGGTTCTCAGCATGGAGCCAGGGCGGGCAATCAGAGTCTCGGGCCTGGGTGCACCAAGCCCATGGGATTCCAGACGTGCGCAGACCTCCACAGGAGCAGCCGGTCACTGCGCTCGGAGCCAGGTACCACCCTTGCCGTCTCCAAGCACACGGTGGGTCTGCAGCTCTAATGGAAAAACATCTCCCTGCCCTGGCAGCACTGGGTTTGAGTCGCCAAAAGGGACGGCAGTGCGGCCGCATTCGGGGCTCGTCTGACCACGTGCACGTGCACGAATTCTCAGCCGGCGTGATCACAGATCACCTCCTACATGAGGGCAGTGCACTCCTCAGGAAAAGTCGCACCTGTGGGTAGGTTTAGTGTGTGTGTGTGTGTGTGGGGGGGGGGGTGGTGTGGGGGGGGAAATTGGGGGAGATCGGCGGCTGCACGGGGCGGGAACTGCTGCGGGGCTGTGGCGGGGGGGGAGCGTGGGGGGACTCAGCACCCAGACTACCACAGGAGTCCCAGGAGGCGGCCACCCTCTCTACTCTCTTCCTGCGCAGCGCCAGCCGGACTACAGCTCCCAGGATGCTTCGGGGGACTGGACTACACTTCCCGGGAGGCTCAGCGACGCGCGGGGCGGGACTGGACCTGCGCCGGGGCGGGGGCGGGGCCGCGGAAAACGCGGGAAGTCCGGGTTCTTGCACGGCGGTAGGATCCCTGCGCGGTGACCGGATTATGAGCCTGGACCGTGACATTCGCCGTGAGTGCCCGGGCCGAGCGCCCGAGCGCGGGTGCTGGGGGGCGGGGGAGGCATAATCGGCCCGGACAGAGAGGCTCAGGCTCCCGACCTTGTTCTCTCTCTGCAGAGCTGAGCAAGGCCAAGGCCAAGGCCCAGAACAGCGGGCAGCTGCGGGAGGAGGCCGCCCTCTGCCACCAGCTGGGGGAGCTCCTGGCCAGCCATGGTGCGTGCCTCGCGCGGGGCCCCGGGTGGGGTCCACGGCTGGGACCTGGGAAGCCCGGGGACTCGGGACGGGGGCAGAGAGCCTTGTCGAGCGCGCTGCCCGCCTCCCGTTGGCCCTCGCGGCCCTCGGTGGTCCGCTGAAGCCTACCCGCTTGCCCGCCCAGGCCGCTACTCCGAGGCCCTGCAGGAACATCAGCAGGAGCTACGGCTCCTGGAGAGTGCCGACGACCCCCTGGGCTGTGCCGTGGCCCACCGAAAGATCGGAGAGCGACTGGCGGAGATGGAGGACTACTCAGCTGCCCTGCAGGTGGGCGCGCCCACCCAGCACGCTTGCCAGACCCAGCCCTTCGTGGGGTCCCTTTCTGAGGACAGATGAACCGTCGCTACTGCCCCAGTCTCTTGACTGGAAGGGAACGTACTGGGACTGGGCTTTACCTTCACAGAGCCCTGTGTCAGGGTGTTACCTGGTCCTTGGGTGTCTGCACTACAGCCTCTCCTGGGAGCTTGACCCCAGAAACCATTAATGAACACATAACTTGAGCTGCATTTATGGACTGGCGTGATGGGTGTCAGGACCCATTGTTCACAGAGTCTTCCTTGGCTCTAGATGCTGGGGCTGCAATAATCCTTCTAACTTTCACTCATTGTTCCTCCCCTATCTTGACATTTGCTTAGGCTGTGGAGCCAACATCCCCACAGGCAGCCCTTAGCATAGAGGTCATGCTCTAGGGGTGGGGATCAAGGTTGGGTGTGCCAGGGAGCAGGGGGCTCTCCTGAGCAAGGATAGGGACCCCGTGGATTTAGGTGACATGTAGCGTTTGCTTGAGGTAAGGGTTGGCTCACAGCCACTATCCCTCTGTACCCCAGCATCAGCACCACTACCTGGAGCTGGCCTCTTCCCTGTCAAACCACATTGAGCTGCAAAGGGCCTGGGCTACCATTGGCCGCACCCACCTAGACATCTATGATCACTGCCAGTCACAGGATGCCTTGCTGCAAGCACAGGCTGCCTTTGAGAAGAGCCTGGCTATTGTGGACGAGAAGCTGCAAAGTGAGTGCCCTGGGGTCTAGCCCTACCCACCGCCTGCCCAGTCTGCGTGGCAGGTTCTACCTGCCTGGGTCCTCCCCTTATGAATCTGGGATCTGTTCCTAGAAGCCCACTCGTGAGGGGACACACAGCCCATGCTCCTGGCAGCCTCAAGTCTGGCAATCAGTTGTCTGTTTTTTGTGCCTCCACACTCTGCAGCATGACCCCTGGAACCCCATGGGAGGGGCGTGGGGGACGGCCCAAAGCTGGAGACCCCAATTGGGGTCAAGGCCCTGAGTGTTTAGACTCTAGAGGGTTCGTCTTCCAGGGACATTGCCCAAGCGAGAGCTGAGTGAGATGAGGGCCCGGCTCTACCTCAACCTGGGCCTTACCTTTGAGAGTCTGCAGCAGACAGCCCTGTGCAATGACTATTTCAAGAAGAGCATCTTTCTTGCAGAGTAAGCCTACCCCACTGGGCCCAGGAGGGAGCTGAGTCCCCTGTTCCTGGAAGAAGCAGCTGGGGGTGGGCAGCCTGGCATGTCTGTGCCACATGCTGGGGGAGGACAGGTGGGCTGCTGGGCTGAGTGGCATCAGCAGCTGCGTATCAGTGCTTCAGGTGCCCACTGTGGTGCCTTAGGCACTCAGGGCTCACCACCACCTGCAGGCAGAACCACCTGTATGAGGACCTGTTCCGTGCCCGCTACAACCTGGGCACCATCCACTGGCGCCAAGGACAGCACTCCAAAGCCATGCGCTGCCTAGAGGGGGCCCGGGAGTGTGCGCGCACCATGAAGAAGGGGTTCATGGAGAGCGAGTGCTGCATCGTCATCTCACAGGTGCCTTCTCAGCGGCATGGGCTCATCTGTGGGTAGGCTGGGGCCTTGGGGACTGCAAGCCTCACCTCCCTCACCCCCCAGGTCCTCCAAGACCTGGGCGATTTTCCAGCTGCCAAAAGAGCATTGAAGAAGGCCTGTAGGCTGGGCTTCCAGAAGCCTTTGCAGAAGGCAGCTGTGTACCAGACCCTCAAGTATGGTGAGCCTGGAAGGGGACCCTGGGAGCTAAGGGCTCCCCTCCCTTGGCAGAGGGGGCTGGGTATGTGTCCTTGGGGAGGTGGCAGCCTCCTGTTGGGAGGAGAGTCCCACTTTTCTCTGAGTTTACAGCACAGGGTATCAGAAAGGCCCTGAGTGTGGTCAGAAGACTGGTTGGGCATTTCCATGTGAACCAGAGATAAAAGTTGTCCCTGCCTAGAGCAGACAGGATATGTGGCCCAGAGCACTGATGGGTGGCGTCAGCAGCAACTGGCAGTGGTCTGCCTTTGCTGCAAGCCAGGACTGCTCTGAGTTGTCAGCTATTAGCTCTTCTAATCCTTACAACAACCCCACGAGGCTGATTCTCTGACTACCCCTTCTTACCAACGGGCAAATGGAGGCTGGGCAGGGTGGGTGGCCCACCTGAGGGCACGTGGCTCACCAGCGGCAGAGCCAGGCAGGACAGTGTCGTGCAGCCCCCTCACATGAGGCTCTTCCTGGCAGTGCTGGCAGTGATCCGGCTGCAGCAGCAGCTGGAGGAATCCAAGAGCAGTGACCCTCAGGGCGCCATGGGCATCTGTGAGCAGCTGGGGGACTTGTTCTCCAAGGCAGGCGACTTTCCCAAGGCGGCTGTGGCCTACCAGAAGCAGGTGCACACCCAGCCCAGAGGGAGGGAAGGGATCCCAATGCTCTGGGCCCACAAGGTGTGCAGCACCACTGGCCTCACTGTCGTGTACCCAGCTGGATTTCGCGGAGCTGCTGAGCAGGCCAGGGCCCGAGCTGGCTGTCATCCATGTGTCCCTGGCTGCCACCTTTGGAGACATGAAGGAACACCACCAGGCCGTGCACCACTATGAAGAGGAGCTGAGGCTGCGTGAGGGCAATGCCCTGGAGGTGAGCAGTGATGGCACACACAGGGTCTCTGCATTTGTCCCCATGGCTCTGCCTCAGGACTGCCACTCTGGTGGTGGGCATGGATGGGCATTTCTTTGAGGGCGCAGCTATCACCGAACTCATCCGTCTTTCTCTTGTTCCAGGAGGCCAAGACCTGGCTGAATATTGCACTGTCCCGAGAGGAAGCCGGTGACGCCTATGAGGATCTGGCACCGTGCTTCCAGAAGGCTCTCAGCTGTGCCCAGCAAGCTCAGCGGCCCCAGCTGCAGGTGCTGCCCCACCCACCCAGCTGGGCCCCTTGTTCCCTGCCCTGTGTCTCCCCACCCGGGGTGGCTGGCATCCCCATGGCCCTGACGGGGCATCCCCTGCTCCTCAGAGGCAGGTCCTGCAACACCTCCACACCGTGCAGCTGAGGCTGCAGCCCCAGGAGGCTCCTGGCACTAAAGCCAGACTACAGGAGCTGCGTGTGGACCAGGAAGAGGAGGAGGAGGAGGAGGAGGAAGGTGATGAGGACAGCAATACCCTGGAGGCCAGCGAGGTCGAACTCTCAGACAGCGGTGAGGCCCGATTGTTGCCATCAGCCCTGGAGTTTTCTCCCTGATGCCAGCTCAAGCTGGGCCCTGGGCTGCGGCTGGTGAGGGTGAGGCCCTCATGGGGCTTGCTCACAGTCTCGTGATAGGAGACAACTCCATGCAAGGAAGGTGACCAGTGCCAGTGAGACAGAGGAGGGGCAGGTGTAGGGAGTCGGGGCAGCTTTGGAACCTTCCCGGAGGGGCTGATGATGGGAGCTGATGGGCATCACGGAGGCAGCCTAGGCTTAGACCTGCGGAAAGGGCACCATGAGAGCTAGTGTGGGTTCCCCCAGAGGCTGGCTTGGTCAGCTTTGTGGCAGGTGGACATGAGGGACAGTCTGAGATGGGTGTGGACCGCAGCCGTCTCAGGAAGGTGGGAGGCAGGGAGGGAAGGCTGGGCTCAGAGAGAACAAAGACAGCTTTAGACAGTGCTGTTCAACAGATGGTCACAATGAGAAAAGGCCCTAGAAGGGTCAGGGGGGCAGAGGTAAAGAGGGGTCGTGCAAGGAGCTGGGGGAGGAGGCCACAGTGAGCAGGTAGAGGGCACATGGCTCAAAGACCAGCTTTATTTTAAAATTTTTTGTTAATTCTCATCTGGGGATGTTTTTTTCCATTGATTTTTTTTTTTTTTTTTTTAAAGAGAGAGTGTAAGGGAGGGAGGGAGAGAGAGAGAAACATTCAATGTGAGAGAGACACATTGATTGGTTGCCTCCCACGTGCACCCCAACCACAGCCGGGGATCGAACTTGCAACCCAGGTACATGCCCTTGACTAGAAATTGAATCTGAGACCCTTTTTAAAAAAAATTTTTTTTTTCTTTATTGATTTTAGAGAGAGAGAAACATTGATGAGACAGAACATCGATTGGCCGCCTCCTGCATGCCCCGCACTGGGGTTTTGGCCCACAACCTGGGCATGTGCCCTGATCGGAAATTGAACCAGCCACCTCTTGGTGCATGGGTCGATGGTCAACCACTGAGCCACATCAGCCAGGCGAACCTGAGACTCTTCAGTGCAAGACCCAACACTAGCCACTGCGCAACACCGGCTGGGCAGGGACAAGCTGTTTTTAATGTGATGTGACTTGTCCCAACAAGGATGCTTCTCAGGAGAGGGAGGACACTGAGACTGGAGTCAGGGTTCGGGGCGAGAGGTCAGTGCCCAGTGGGCAGGGATCAGATAGGCAAAATGCTGGGTGGCAGTGGGTTTGGCTCACCTGTGGTGCGGCTTGGCTCTGTTACAGAGGATGAGGCTGACAGCCAGTCCCAGGACCTGGAGGAAGACGAAGAGCTTCGGGGCTGCCTGAGCCGGCAGCAGGTGAACAAGGTGAGAACTGTGGGGTACGTGTCCCCTCTGGGGCTCACCAGCATGGCCTGGTCCTCTTAAGCCTCTGCATCCCCCGTTCTGCGGTAACTCTGCCCACAGTGGAACCGGCGCAATGATGTCGGGGAGACCTTGCTGCACCGAGCCTGTATTGAGGGCCAGCTGCGCCGTGTCCAGGACCTCGTGAGGCAGGTGGGCCTGCGCCTGTCCCTCCACTCTGTGGGGCGTAACAGGAACTTTCACGGGGTACACTACATGCCCCTAGGGGATGAGAGGCAGCACTGTGCTACTGGCCCTGCCTGGGACTCTGCCTCATGGCGGGGGGAGCATCTCCCTTGCTCTGGTGGGACCTGGGCCAGGCCAGGCTGTGGATGGACCCATGGGACCCGCTCTGGTACAGCGTAGGCCCTGGCCCTCCTCAGGCTTCAGAGCACCGAGGTAAGGCCAGACTGTAGGGCATTGAGGGTCAGGCTCCTTCCCATCCTTGGTCACAGGGCCACCCCCTGAACCCTCGGGACTACTGTGGTTGGACACCCTTGCACGAGGCCTGCAACTACGGACATCTGGGTGAGCATGGGCCACGGGTCTGTCATAACAGGGAGGGGTCCAAGAAGGGTTCTGGGAGTTGGCTCATGTCCCCCATCCCACAGACATCGTCCGCTTCCTGCTGGACCACGGGGCTGCAGTGGACGACCCTGGTGGCCAGGGCTGCGAGGGCATCACTCCCCTGCACGATGCTCTTACCTGTGGCCACTTCGAGGTGGCTGAGTTGCTCATTGAACGGGGGGCATCGGTCACCCTCCGAACCAGGAAGGTGAGTGGGGGCAAGGGGCAGATGGGCACAGCCATGGTTGGTGGGCCTGTTCCCGCCAACCTTGCTCAGCTGGGTGCTACACAGGGCCACAGCCCGTTGGAGACACTGCAGCAGTGGGTGAAGCTGTACCACAGGGACCTGGACAGCGAGACACGAGAGAAGGCTCGCGCCATGGAGAGGCTGCTCCAGATGGCTTCCTCAGGCCGAGGCAAGCAGGGACCTCCTGCCCCTGGGGACATCGCTCCCTAGCCTGCGAGTCCCCTGGGCCTCTCAGGCATTTTCACAGGGGTGGCAGGGATGTGCCGGGCCCGCCTCACAGCAGATTCCATCTCCCCACAGCTCCCCACAGCCGCCTGGCTCCCCAGTCCCTCCCAAGTGACCATCTGTTCGACCCCGAGACCTCTCCTTCCTCGAGCCCCTGCCCGAGACCCCCAGAGCCCTCTCAGGCCAGTGCCAGGGTCTCAGAGGCACAGGCCATTCCAGCTGTGGCCAGGCCTCGGAGGAGTAGGCACAAGCTGGCCAGCAGCAGCAGCTCAGAGGATGAGGACAGCATAGGCCCACCTGGGCCAACCCAGAAGAGACCTCGGCACTCTGCCCCAGGACAGCGAGCCAGGGCCTGCGTGGTTGGCCCTGTCAGCAATAGGGAGGCAGTAGCAGCTGGCTGGGCAGACTACTGGGCAGCCATTCAGGGAGTGGGTAGTGCCCAGAGCTGCCACCCGAGGCCTGGCCCACCTCGGGGCCCAGGCGAAGCCCCCACTCCCCAGGCAGCGTTGATCCCCGAGGAGGAGTGCCTGGCTGGGGCCTGGCTGGAGGATGACATGCTGCTGAGCCAGGGCCGCCGGCCGCTCCATCCTCAGAGCAGTGGGTGCAGGACCAAGCATAGTGCCTCGAGTTCAAGCACCGATGAGAACCCTGTCAGGCCACGGTCCCAGGCCAGACAGAGTTGCCTGTCCAGTCTCAAGAGTTGGAGTGCAGCAGTCAGAGCAGGTGGAGACTGCAGCTCGGCCACAGATCCCCCACGGAGCCCTGATATCCCCAGTGGGGACAACCTTGTGACAGGTTATCCTTCGGTGGGTTCCTAAGCCTGGAGCAGAGCCAGCCCTGAGCTTGGGGTGGGGGGAGGGTAGAAGACTGTTTTTTTCTGATTCGGCTATCACTCCCTGCCTTATTCTTCCAGGGACCTGTCCTGCCCCCTACTATCCGGGTTCGAGTTCGAGTTCAGGATAACCTTTTCCTCATCCCTGTCCCACATAGGTAAGGCGTCCCCTGCCCTCTTCCAGCCCCAGTTCCCTGTGCCCGTGGGCTCTGCCCCAGTGTGGCAGCCGAGAACCCTGGTGTTTGTACTGCAGGGGGGATTCGTCACCCTTGCTGGCCCCTGGGGCCTGGTAGCTGGGGTGGGGCAGCAGGCAAGGTCAGAGTGCTCTGCACAAACATAGGCAGGGCCCTAGAGTGGTCAGGATAGGTCCTGTGGCCCCTGGGAACAGCCCAGGGAGCTGGAGGTGGGCTGGGCTGTAGAGGCCACTGGCATCCTGAGTCCACGGGAGGGGAGGAGCCAGATGAGGGAGCATTTAACCTGAGAGCACAGATAGCAGGACCCTGGGGCATTTCCTCGTCATGTGCAAGAATCTGGCCATGTCTAGGGTTCAGTGTACCCTCTGTTCCCACAGCAATGAGGCCCACTCTGTGGCCTGGCTGGCCGAGCAGGCCGCCCAGCGCTACTACCAAGCCTGTGGGCTGCTGCCAAAGCTCACCCTACGAAAGGAGGGGGCCCTACTGGCTCCACAGGATCCCATCCCCGATGTGCTGCAGAGCAATGAGGAGGTGAGTGGCGAGAGCCAGGGCCCTGAGAGCGGGGTATCCCTGGTGCTGGGTGTCCCCAGGGCTGCCTATTGATGGTACTTTCCAGGTGTTGGCTGAAGTGACCTCGTGGGACCTCCCCCCACTGACCGACCGCTACCGAAGGGCCTGCCAGAGCCTAGAGCAAGGTAAGGGCCCAGGAGGCCCGCACTGGCCTGGGTAGAGGGGCTGGGCACATGGGCTCCACCTGTCATTGCCACTCCCAGTTCACCCGTGCTCAGATTTTCCTCCACCACCAGTGCCCACATATATGAGCAGAGGGTGGGGGGAGGGGCAGGCAGTATGGCTCCACTTGAAGGTGGGACCTTGTAGTGACCCCAGAGCCTCAAGGCTGGGCCAGGCCTGGGAGCTGCCAGGCTGAGATGTGGTGGGGAGGGGCTGACAGGGAAGATACAGGTCAGCACCACCCACTTGCCTGCACTGGGGCCCACAGGCTTGGAGTAGGTGGGCTCAGGAGTGAGGAGGGCCCTGGCCCGTTTGGCTCAGCAGTTAGAGCGTTGGCCTGCGGTCCAGAGAGACCCGGGTTCGGTTCCCGCTAGGGGCGTGTACCTCGGTTGCAATTTGTCCCCGGCCCTGGTTGGTCATGTGGGAGGCAGCCACTCGATGTGTCCCTTTCACGTCGATGTTTCTCTCTCTCTCTCTCTTCCCCTCTCTCCCTCCCACTCTATCTGAACAAAAAATGGAAAAATGTCCTCGGGTGAGGATAAAGAAAAAAAAAAAGGAGTGAGGAGGGGTTCCCTGGCTTGCTGCCAGGAAGGCTCTGGCCCTGATGACACCACATCCCCTTGCAGAGGAGCACCAGCAGGTGCTGCAGGCCATGGAGTGCCAGGGTGTGGGCCCTTTATTCAGCGCCTGCTCCCTGGCTCTGCGCCAGGACCAGTTCACCCCCTTACTTCGGGCCCTCAAGCTGCACTCGGCGCTCCGGGAATTGCGCCTGGCAGGGAACCGGTTGGGGAACAGCTGTGTCACAGAGCTTCTGGCTGCCCTGGGCACTGTGCCTGGACTGACCATCCTTGATCTCTCTTCCAATCACCTGGGCCCTGAAGGCCTGTGCCAGCTTGCCTCGGGCTTCCTGGGACAGGCCACCTTGCAGGTAAAGGCATGGGGAGCAGCAGGCCAGAGATAGGGTGGCATCAGAACATTTGCATTCGGCCAGGCACCGGTGGGAAGGTGCAGCTGGGAGTGCTGGCTAGTGCCCAGCTCTGGGATGGCAAAGACACCAGATCCTATTGGTGGGGGGGGGCTGTGTCTTCCCTAGAACTTGGAGGAGCTGGACTTAAGCATGAACCCCCTCGGGGATGGCTGTGGCCAGGCCCTGGCCTCAGTCCTGCAGGCCTGTCCAGCACTCAGCACTCTGCACCTCCAGGCCTGTGGGTTTGGCCCCGGTTTCCTCCTGAGCCACCAGGCAGCCCTGGGCCGCGCCTTATTAGGTGAGCTGACCACACATCCACTCCCTGGCCTCAGGGTTCCAGCTGTCATCAGATGGGCGTGTCCAGGGGTTCAGAAAGCTTTGAGCAAGCGGGGCCCTGGGGCAACAACCTGGCTTCTCGACACATGTAGGTAGACAGACATGGGTGCTGGACCTGCCTGGGCTCAGGGCATCTGATATTTGCCCAGCCTGGGCTGTACCAATGGACAGAGTCCCAGCCCCACCGGTTTCACCAGCTCAGTTTTGTGGGCCTGAATCATTTCACCGTAACCCAGCAGGGCTGTAGAGAGCCAGGGTCTCAGTATTGAGGCTGGGAACTGGTGGTCCCCCAGAGGGCCTTTCTGCAGTGTTGGTGGGCTAGAAAGTGAGGCTCAGGGCTGTGAGCAGCAATAGGGGAGGGGTCTAGGACTGGGGCAGCAGAAGGAGTGTTCCTAGACCCCACCCCACCACATCCTTCCCAGGGCCTGTCTCAGGCAACCTGGGTGTCCTGTCATGGGTCAGGGCAGACAGACGCCAGAAATGGTGGGGAGAAGCTGGGCTCAGCAGTCTGGCCCACCACCTCCCTGGCCAAGAGACCCTGGGCAGGAGCAGCCTATTTCCCTGTGTACGAAGTCTCAGGTGACAGCTTCCCCAGAGGGCTTGTAAGGGTTCTGGGCCTAGGACTCTGCAGCAGGGGTGGTGGCTGTGCAGGGCTGACATGACAAGAGATTCTTGCCCCCGGTTCAGATGCCAAGCACCTGAAGACACTGTCCCTGTCCTACAATGTCCTGGGTAGCACCGCCCTGGCCCAGACCCTGCAGAGCCTGCCTGCCCAGACCCTCCTGCGCCTGGAGATCAGCTCTGTGATGGCCAACAAGAGCGACTCAGGCCTTGCGGAGCCTGTGGTCAGATACTTGACCAAGGTACATGGTTGGGGACAAACACCAAGCCACAGGAACCCTGGGCCGTCCAGGCCAAAGGTCCCACAGCTGAAGCCTGGGGCAGGGACTGGGAAGTGTGTTGCAGGTTGTGAAGCAGGTTCTGAAGAACAGCCGTGGGGAAGCTGCCTGGCTCAGGCTGTAAATTCCAGCAGGAAGGGCACTGCAGATCCAGGGGGGCTCTTCCAGCTGGGACAGCCCCTTCATTCTCACATCACAATATGCCAAGTGTGGCTTACAACTAGAAGGAAAAGCTTTTCCTTCTGATCTGCAAATTGAGGGGATACTGCTCCCCTCTGATGCCCTCTCAAAAGAGAGAAGGTATCTGGTCTCCACTGTGAAGCAGGGAGGGCAAGCACCCCCTCACCACAGCCTTGGGCCTCTGCTTTCTAGGAAGGCTGTGCTCTGGCACATTTGAACCTGTCTGCAAACCACCTGGGCGACAAGGCAGTGAGAAACCTGAGCAGGTAACCGCCCTGCCCATGCCCCCACTTCCTGAGGGGGGTCTGATCTCAAGACCCAGGAGCCTGGGGATTGGGGGGCACTAGGTCAGGCAAGGAAGGGGAACAGGTGGTGCCAGCTCCTTTCCAAGTGTGCCCAAGCCTGGCCATTGCAATCTTGGCCCCTGGCAGCCCTGAAGGAACACATGTGCCTATGCCTGTGTCTGTGCCCAGCCAGGGTCAGAACCTACTAGGCCTGGCCTATGGCCCCCAGAGCTGTGTATTTGTCTGGGGAAGCTTTCCCTAGTGATGGGGGCTTCTCTCCCTGAAAACTAATCCCTTCATTTCTTCCCTCATCCCAGATGTCTTCCTCTTTGCCCCTCACTTGTCTCGTTGGACCTGTCTGCCAACCCTGAGATCAGCTGTGCCAGCCTGGAGGAGCTCCTGTCTGCCCTCCAGGAGCGGCCCCAAGGCCTGAGCTTCCTCGGCCTGTCAGGTGAGCTCTGGGTATGGTGGTCACACCTGCCACACCTGGGCTGGTGACATAGCTTTCTCCCCAGGGACCTGCCTGAGGCCCAGGTGCCTCCTTCGAAGGGCCTGTCACTGCCATCAACCAGAAGTTGAGGGTAGGCTGGACCCCCTGAGGCTGACAGTACAGGACAGGTGACTGGAAAGGAGTGAAAGCCCACCTCAAACGATGGGGCAGGAGAATGGGGTCTCTGCCTCTGGCCTGTTCAGCCTGACCCTTAGAGACCATGGAGGGGGGGGCCCCTTCCAAGGGGATTTCCTAATCCCCATTGTCAAGAAGAGGGAGCTCAAAATAACAGTTGTGAAAGCTGCCACCAAAGGACCTTCCCAGTTCTCAGAGGGGTTGACTGACCCTACCTTCCCAACCTGTAGCTTGTTCTCATTGTGGGTATATCCCAAGCACAGGACTCTACCAGAGCTGTCTTGAGGATGACCCAGGGGAGACCACCCAGCAGCCTGGAATATCCAACTGGAGCCTGGGGCAGGAGAGCCAATCTTTGCCCTCCAGTTGGACAAGAGCTAGGAGTCGGTGTACGCAAGGAGCCCCTGGGTTCTTCCTGCTCCTCCAGAAAGGCAGCCCGGAAAGCAGGCTGGTCTCCTGGCATCCACACCCTCACCAAGCTCCTTGGGCTCCTGAGCCTACTGGGCACTCTGGCCTCTGAGGATCAAGCTTAGTGCATCTGAGACTCACAGGCAGTCCTATTGTGTACACTTTTTAGATGGAAAGACCTGGGTGTTGTCACAGACACTCTCAGAGGCACCGATGTGAACGCAGCATCTATTTCAACGAGCCTCCCTCCTGCCTAACCACTGGCTGTGAAAGGGGCCCAAGCGGCCCTCGCTCTCTCTGGCCTCTGCCGGTGCTCCTCCCTGCGACCCTTAGGGCCTCAGAGGAAGTGTTTCTTCCCCAGGACACACGGGTCAAGAGGAAAGGACGCGGGCTTGGGAGCACCCTGGGGCTAGGTGCCCAACTTTTACCAGCTGGGTGCAGCTCCCTGAGGTCTAGTCTGCTCCTGCCTCCCCTCTGCAGGCTGTGCTATCCAGGGTCCCTTGGGCGCGGGCCTCTGGGACAAAGTCGCCGCGCGGCTGCAGGAGCTACAACTGTGCAGCAGGAGGCTCTCCACCGAAGACCGGGCTGCCCTGTGCCAGCTGTTGCCCAGCCAGCCGGGCCCCGGCGCCCGCACACTGGACCGAGGTGCCAAGCTATTCTTCCGGCGCCTCTGACGACCAGCTCCGCCCTGTCCCCTCCCTGCGCCCCCGCGCCCCAATAAAGAAAGCTGCTGTTGCCTCACCCCTGTCTGCTCCTGCAAGGTGGGCGGGAGACGGGGGTGGCTCTGCTGCAGGGAAACAGGCGCGGAATCGAAGGCAGATGTGGCCACTTAGAGGCCCGATGGGACGCCAGAACCCCCGCTCGGTGGGCCGTGTGGGCTGTGCACGCCTCCGAGCACCCGAGCTGCGGTGGGTGTGGTCCCAAGCCTGTCGGGGGCGGGGCTGCCCAATTGGCGCGCAGGCGCAGACACGAGGGTCGAATGCCGATGGGCGGGAGGTGCGCAGGCGTGGGTGTGAGAGAGCGCCGAGCGGTCGAGCTGGAGCCCCGCCCCGGCGCCATCTCCGGGAGCCGCGGAACCTGCGCAGGTACTCGGGGCTGGGGGGCGGGCGGACGGGGGTGGGTTGACCCGGTGGGAGCCAGAGACTCCGGCTTCGGCCCGCAGGCGACGCTGCCCACAGAGGATGCCCTTCGTCGCGTCCGGGCCCCTCATCTTGAGGTCTCTCCCGGTGCCTGGGACTGGCAGCCGCAGGCATATCTCCGCTGCGCCCCCTCGAGCCGGCTCCCGCCCGGGTCCCCGAGTGCCCCTTCGGGGCGCCTCATTGCTGGCCTGGACCCCGGTGGCAGCCCGAGCTACAGTCACATCGCGAGCATTGTTGGGAAACTCGTTTTTCTGGCTGAAGGTCCGGTTGGAGAGGTTTTGCCGTGTTCGTGTCCCAGGAGGTGGTTTGCGTGGCTGGATGGAATGCGGCTGTCCAGACCGACCTTGCGCCCCCTCCTCCCCGCGGGCTCTGGTCACGGCCGTGCTTCTCTGAGGCTGCTACTTGGCTGGAATGACACTGCGCTCTCCCAGCCCGTATCCTACTTTCCCTCTGCGCAGCCCCTGCATTTTGGGTGACCCAGGACTCCAGCCTGGGCTGCTTTTTCTCTTTGTTTACCCCATAACTGCCCCCCGTGGCACAACGCCAGCTTGGCACTGACCTCTAGCTACCTCAGCACACGTCTTGGGTGTCTAATGAAGCCTCAAACCCAACACATCCAAAGCAGGGCACACTTACTTGCACACCTGCCTGCCCTGCAAACCTTCTCCCCTTCCTGCCTCCTCCATCTCAGCTCACCTTATCATCATGGTGCCATTGGGCCACAAACAAGGGTGTCATTCTTCTAATCCTTAAGTGGGTTTGGAATCCTCCAGAGCATTTCTGGAACTGGCCCCGCCACAGGACCCTCCCAGGGACCACCTGCTTCCCTTTTTTTCTCCAACTCACTGCTCACCCAGAACCTCAAGAACTTGTCTTTAATCCTCCAGGAGCTCCTGCTGAGGTAGTACAGAACTCAGACTCCTGATCAAGAGCTGTGCATTGTGACCCTGCCGGCTTCTGCGTTCCCTGGCACACCCCTCACTCAGAAAGTGCCCCCCCTTCTACTTGTCTATTTTTCCAAATCAGCCCCTATATAAAGACTTCCAACCCCCTGGCATTGGGCAAGGAGACATCTGATGGGTGGTGTTGCTCTTATATCTATCAGAGGCAAAGCAGATGTACAGTCCTTAGTTCATCCTAGCTTGATGCCTGTATTGGTGGCCAGAGCTGTTTCATGCCTGAGGCACATAAAATTTTTTTTTAATTAAAAAAAAAAAATTTCAGCCCAGCCTGAGTGGCTCAGTGGATTGAGTGTCATCCCATGGACTGAGAGGTCCTGGTTCAGTTCCCAGTCAGGGCATATGCCTGGGTTGTGGGCTTGATCCCCAGTGGGGGGGGTGGGCATGCAGGAAGCAGCTGATTGATGTTTCTATCTCTCCCTTCTCTCTCTAAGAAATCAATAAAAACATTTTTTAAAAACACACAAAAACCTCCATGCCCTGGTCACTGTGGGTCGGTTGACTGAGCGCTGTCCCAGCCTGGCTCCATCCCCAGTAGGGAGCCTATTGATGTTTCTCACATATCTATGTTTCTCTTCCTTTCTAAAATCAATAAAAAGGTAAAGTTAAAAAAAAAAAAAAAAAAGAGCTCCTGTTACTTGTGCTGTTTCCTCTGCCCAAATGCTGCTGCTTCCTCTTCCCCTGGTCTCCAGCTTCAGAGCAGCCTCTTTCCCCACACCATGACTGCTCGCTCTCGCTCTCTCTCTCTTTAATTTTATTTTTCCTTAGTGATTAGGGAGAGAGAGAAACATTGATTTGTTCTTCCACTTATTTATACATTCATTGGTTGATTCTTTTTTGTTGTTCTTAATCATCCCTGAGGATATTTTTTCCATTGATTTTTCAGAGAGAGAGAAAGAAACATCTATATGAGAGAGATGCATGAATTGGTTGCTTCCCACATGCACTGCAACTGGGGCCAGGGATTGAACCTGCAACCCAGGTATGTGCCCTTGACTGGGAATTGAACCTGAGACCCTTTGGTATGCAGGCCAACACTCAACCACTGAACCACACTGGCCAGGCCATTGGTTGATTCTTGTATGTGCCCCGACTGGGGATCAAACCTGCAACCTTGGAGTATGGGGATGATGCTCTAACCAGCTGAATTACTCAGTCAGGGCCATGACTGTTCTCCTAAGATGCTTCCCCCTGACAGCATCCCTGGCAGGGTGGGTGTTCCGAGCATAGCAGTCACTGCCCTGTGGGTTCATCGTTGTTTCTCATCTGTCTCTGCTGAAGGCAGAGAAGCTCTTCATAAGGTGGCAGGGGTCCCCTTTGAGTTGGTGCTGGTTCTGCTCCCCAGGTCTCTGCTGTGGCCACCTGAGCCTACAGGATGTTTCACGGGATCCCAGCCACTCCGGGCATGGGAGGTGAGTGTGGTCCAAGCTTGGTCCAGGGACCAGAAGGGCCCAGGCTTTCAGCCACTGCAGCAGAGGCTGACGTGAGTGGTGGCCAGGAGTTGTTGGGGGGATCTATAAGTATCCCCCTACCTACACGGCCTCAGGGACTGATGCATTTTATCACTGGGGCCCAGAGACCTCCTCCAGGCAGGGCCAGCTGGACACAGAGGTGACAGCTTCAGTGTGGCTGGAACCTCAGGGGGTTCTGGGCATCCCAGAGTTACCCAGCCAGGGGCGAGACCACAGCGCATGTGACAAATGTTTGACCACATCACTGCACTGTGAGGAAGGTGTGGTGGCCCTGCTGTAGAGTGAGGTGGCCAAAAAGTAGTGGTGGAGTGGGGGGCCAGGCCTGGCACATGGCCTCCTAGCCCCAGAGGCAAGTCTTCTGCTCAAGTCCCCCTACAAACTGACACAATTTCCATCCTCCAGCTCCCTCTGGACTCTTTGGGACGTAGCCTGGGGGTGGTCTCAGGAGGGGCGGGGGAGGAAGGGTGGACTGGCCTGCCAGCTCTCTGCCTGCTCTGTTGCAGCCCCTGGAAACAAGCCAGAGCTGTATGAGGTGAGTGACAGGCGCCTGCCTGATTGGCACTAACCAACAACACATGCCCACGTGAGCAGCTACCCCGGTGCCAACACACTACCCCTCTCTCCAACAGGAAGTGAAGCTGTATAAGAATGCCCGGGAGCGGGAAAAGTGAGTCTAGCACCCAGGCTGCTGCCCCAGCACACACCCCAAGGGTCTGGAGGACGTGGGGTCAGGCTGGGCCAAATGTAGAGCTCTGCCACAGCTGCACCTCAGTGGGGCTGGTGTCCCAGGCTCTAGAGGCCTCGGTGGCCATGGTCTGATGGACACACTCTTCTCAGGTATGACAACATGGCAGAGCTCTTTGCGGTTGTGAAGACCATGCAGGCCCTGGAAAAGGCGTACATCAAGGACTGCGTCACCCCCAATGAGTGAGAGCCCACTGTCCTTGCCCATGGATGGGTACCTGGCCCTGGAAGCTTGTTTCTGCCTTCCAGGGCAAAGGTGCTCAGTAGGAGTGAGAGAAGAGGGGTTTGCATGTGGGCGTCTGCCTCCCCAGTCAGGCTGGGAGGGTACCCCTGGGGGCTGGCAGCCTGGACACCTTCTCAGCCAGGGAAGTCCTGGTATTTCTGCAGTGTCCCCGTGGAGAGGTATACCTACCACTCTGGTCCTGGGGTTTCATCCCAGCCTGCTCCCCTGGATGCAGATGTCCTCCTTGATGAGAGGGCTTCAGAAGGCAAGCAGGACAATTGGGAGGGAGGTCTGTGAGGCGCTGCTGGGCAGGCCTCGCACCTGGGAGGCTCATGGAGCCTTTATTCAGTGTGAAATGCCCACCCAGAGGACCACGAGCTGTGGGTGTGGAGGCATGATCTACATGGTCCAGGAGAGCAGGCACGAGGTGGCTGCTAGGCCCTGCCCAGTGCTTGGCTTGGAGCCAGTCTGCACAGTCCAGGCCTAGTCCCTTTCCCTCATCCAGACTCTCCTTGTGCAGACCCAGTGGAAGGCCTTGTCCTTCACTGCCCATCTTTGACTTGCCATCCAGCCCTCCATAAGAGCTGCCCTGTGTGGGGATAGGCAGGGCCAGCTCCATGCTGATCCCCAAGGCTGGGTCCTCTCCCTAGGTACACTGCAGCCTGCTCCCGCCTCCTGGTTCAGTACAAAGCCGCCTTCCGGCAGGTTCAGGGCTCAGAGATCAGCTCCATTGATGAATTCTGCCGCAAGTTCCGCGTGAGTCTGCCAAAGAGTAGAAGGTGGGCAGTGTGGGTGCTGTTGGGAAGGGACTGGCCAACACCACATGCCTCCTCTCAGCTGGACTGCCCATTAGCCATGGAGAGGATCAAGGAGGACAGGCCCATCACCATCAAGGACGACAAGGGCAACCTCAACCGCTGCATCGCAGACGTCGTCTCGGTGAGCCTGCCGCTGTCACGTGTACACAGGGTCCTGGGGCTTCCGGAGCTGCACAGCACTGAGTCACTGGGCAGGGGGCCTGTAGCTTGGAATGAGAGGGGTGGGCAGGCCCTTCCACTGGACAGTGTCCAGGAAGCCCCTTAGTCCCCTCCCCAGCCTGAGACCCATGTGGGATGGGCCAGGGTCAAGGCAGCCAGGAGGCCCAGCCACAGGCAGCAGGTAGAGGAGCCCCCAGATTGTGGGAATAGAAGTGTAGGAGGAGGCCTGAGGGACCAGACAGCCTGGGCTGAGGAGGGGAAGGATGGGTTCCTAAGGCCAGAGAGGGGCTGGGCGGGGGCTGGCCTGGGCCAGACCCTGGGAGAGGTCTCCCACTCTTGGCCCCTGGGGTGGGTGGGCATCGCCTCATGCACACACTTGCCTCCAGCTCTTCATCACGGTGATGGACAAGCTGCGCCTGGAGATCCGCGCCATGGATGAGGTGCACCTCCTGGGTGAAAGGGGGGTGGGGGTCAGAGCGTGGGGCAGGGGCAGGGCCGGACACCAGGGGGAGCAGAGTCTCACGGGGCCACGTGTTTGCAGATCCAACCTGACCTTCGAGAGCTGATGGAGACTATGCACCGAATGAGCCACCTGCCTCCTGACTTCGAGGGTCGCCAGACCGTCAGCCAGTGGTGAGTGTCTGACCCTTCCTGGCAGCCCTGGGAGCCCCTCCAAGCACACCCCCAGCACTGTGCTCCTGCCTCCCCAGGCTGCAGACCCTGAGCGGCATGTCTGCATCCGATGAGCTGGACGACTCCCAAGTGCGCCAGATGCTGTTTGACCTGGAGTCAGCCTACAACGCCTTCAACCGCTTCCTGCACGCCTGAGTCCCGAGGCCTCCCTGCCCCGGGTGCACGGAGCAGGGGGCTCTCAGCCCAGCCCAGTGGGAGCCGCAGCCTCCCAGGACAGTTTGTTTTCCTTGGACCCCCGGACTTTCCATAGCAGCCCTATCTGTCCACAGTGTCTCAACCTGGGATCCCCCTCCCCACAATAAAGATGTTTTCTGACCTTCCTGCTGCTGTGGGCACCCACCCAGGCCTGCCTTGCATTTTTGTCTGCCCTCTGGGCTTCAAGTGGGATCCTGCCATGCTGAGCACACTTCATCAGGGAAGGACCTGGGTGCCACTTCAGGGGCAGCAGCCTTCTTGCTGGGTGCTGCCTGGGCAAGCAAGGGGGTTGGTTGAACCTCCACCCAGGCCAGGTGTAGTGTCAGCCCAGGCAGACAGCAACAAACCATGAGACCAAAGCTCTGGATTCCAAATTGTGTTGTTTCACCTTTTAGCAACTGTGGCATTGGATGAGGGACAAGCCAATGTTCATTTGTAGCATTTGTTTATTCTCTTTCTTAATAGTGCTTCTTGACATTCATGGCAACTAGAGGCAGTGAAGGGAGGCAACTCACTTGTGTTTTACGAGGGAAAGCAGAGACAGGGTGACTGGTGGGGGGGGCTCACAGCCAGGGCCGGCCAGAGGGGTGATGAGGGCCGTCAGGTTCTAGGTGTGGGCTGTGCTGAGCGGTGCCCACAGTGTTTGCTGCTGGGCTGGATGTGGAGAGAGCAGTCCAGGACGACACTGCAGCTTGGTGTCTGAGTGACTAGTGCAGGAACTCCTGTAGAACTGTGGACGCCTGCAGGGAGCAGGGGGTCTGTGAGAGTGTGGCCAGAGCCCAGTTTGCACAGGGTAAGTTGGGCTTGTCTCTTTGACCATCCAGGGGAGCTGTCAAGTGGGCAGCTGGCCGTCAGAGGAAAGCGTGCAGAATGAAGGCTCAGCGTCTCTGGGGCAAAAGTTTACAATCACAGGTGCCCAGAATTCTATCCAGTAGGTCCAAAGTCTGTGCTTGGAGGCTGGGGATAGAAAGTCCAGCAAAGGAACTGAAGAAGGGGAGCCAGGCCCAGGCAGTGGAGGACCCACAGGGCCCTGGGAGGCTGAAACTAGCGAAAGCACCCTTGGGTGTGGCCTGTGGGGCTGTCAATGACTTTGACAAGAGGGGTCTTCAGGGAGCCTGGGAGAGGCCGCCAGTGCCAGAGTCCCCCAGGCATGCTGTCAAGGGCAGCTGAAGGGGCAGAGGACCAGGGAAGGTTGATCTGGTCTATTTTTATTGCAATAAAATATATAAAACATAAAATTTACCTTTTTACCTTCAGTGGCATTAAGTACATTAAGTGTGTGTGACAGTTGCCACCACCCTTCTCCAAAGCCCTCTGTATCTTCTCAAACTGGAACTCCCCCCCTTTTTTTTTTCTTTATTGATTTTAGAGACTGAGGAAGGGAGAGGGAGGGAGAGCTAGAAACATCGATGAGAGAGAACATCAGTTGGCCGCCTCCTGCATGCCCCCCACTGGGGACTGGGCCCACAACCTGGGCATGTGTCCTGACCGGGAATCGAACTGGCAACCTCTTGGTACATGGGTTGACACTCACCCACTGAGCCACACTGGCTGGACTGGAACTCCCCATTAAATTTCCCGTTCCCTCTCCCAGCCACTGGCACCCACCATCCTACTTTCTGTCCTGAGAGTTTGACTAAGTGCCTCATGTAAGTGGAATCCTACTTATCTGTCCTGTTGTGACTGGCTTATCTCACTTAGCGTCATGCCCTCAAGGTTCATCCATGTAGCATGTGACAGTTTTTTTTTCCTTTCTAAGGCTGAATAATATCCCATCAGATGGAGCACCACATTTTGCATGAAGTGGGAAGGAGAAAGAAACACTGCCCTTAGCCTGATGCCCTGACCTGGGCACCACGGGATGCTGGGGACAGAATCCTTGATGGGGCTCCCTGCTTCCCTGGAGCTTCTCCCCCACCCCAACCACACTTCCCAGAGCTCAGGGTCAGGGGTCTAGTGCACAGGGGGCTGCCCAGAGGCTCCCTCCAGAAGACAAGGCTGACCTGAAACCTGGACAAGGGTGTTAGCTGGCTACCTGGAGCCTGCCCCTTCCCCCAGGTGACAGCTAGTCAGAGATAAGGCCAGGGGTTGATCTGGGCTCCAAGGCTAAGGCAACTAGATTCCATTTTATGTAGGCCCCTTGGTTAAGGCGACTAAGAGACTCCATTTTGTCACCAATAGACATTCCTCGATATTCTTCCAATAATAGGTTAATTACCCCTAGACAGAAAGGAATTTTGCCTAAGATTATAGTTGCCCCAGGAGTTGGGAGGCATTTGCAGTTTCCTGAGTATAGGTGTTTGCAAGTACTTATGCCATCGGTAAATAATGCTAATTTTGACTTCTGTAGTCTCTGTCACTCCCACTATTGTACTGGTTCCCTGAGGGGAGGGGGCAAAAGGAGGAGGGAGTTTCTGTCTTTAAAATGGGAAGAGCAAGGAGAATTGGGGCTGTTGATCTGAGGGGAAACTATGCCCTCCGCAGCCCACCGGCGAAATAGAAATAAAGTGCTCCTTTACAATTCGGCTGTGCTGTGCGTCTCTGGTTATCTAGCCGGCAGGTTATAACAGGGTCAAAGGTCTCAGAGGGAGCCTGTAGGGAGGGGCAGAGACAGGTTTATCTCAGCATGATGTGCCCTGTTTTTAAGGCTGAATAGTACAGTATTCCACATTTCATTTATCCATGTATGAATGGACACCTGGTTTGTCCACATTTTGGCTGCTGTGAACATGGGTGTATGTTTGAAGATAGGAGCGATTGCAATGAGTTTATCAGATGATGGGACAATGCTAGAGGGGCCGGGGGACGAAGGAAAGAGAGGGTTTGGCACCCACTGTACAGCCCAGCACCAGACAGGGGGCAGCTGGTGACTCTGCCCCTGCTGAGCTAGGGAGAGGGCATTGGCAGGAAGAGGTGGGAGCCAGAAACGGAGGAAAGTGGACCAGCACTGAGGTCACACGGGCCCTGAGGGACTGCCAAGGGGCCTGCCAGGCCTTCAAGGGCTCAAGCAAGGCAGGAAGGCTGGGCTGAGACCTTTGCCAGGAAGCGAATAGGTCCCTGAGTAGTGGGTGGCCTGAGCTGCAGCCTGGTCCCTGGGTTCCAGCCAGCCAGTGGGTCCTGGTGCAGGGGGGATGGGAAAAGGCCAGTTTGGGCTCAGCCTTCAGAACTGTGTGAAGAAGCTGAATCCAGCTTCTCTCCTCATTGACCCAGGTGTACAGGAATCATCTAAACCCCACAAGGCTCTTTCTGTCCCCCCTCTCCCCCACTTCCCGCAGATGTTACCCTGTGGGTCAGGGGTTGGCCGAACAGGGGAGCTGCCCAGAGGCTCCCTCCAGAAGGCAAGGCTGCCCCTTCCCCCAGATGCCAGCTTGGCAGAGATAAGGCCAAGGGTCAAAGGCCAGAGAGGGAGCCTGCAGGGAGGAGCTGGGGCAGGAAGCCACACCCAAGAGGCCCTCCCAGGTGCCAAAGGGAAGAGACAACCCAGGCTCCCTATGGGGCTTTGGCTATTTCCTGAGGAATTTTCCCCGAGGGTCTGGGGAGGGGGAGCATGACTCAGCCAACCTTCAGTTCCCGGTTCCAGAAGATTCCAGCCCACCCCCAACAGGGAGACCACAGCCCAGGGCCCAAAAGGAGAGGGCCCCACATTCTCAAGGCTCTGGGGGGCTTCAGCTCCCTGAGCCAGGGAGGACCCCTGGGAAGGGTATGGGAGGTGCGCCCTCAGGTGAAATGTCAGGAACTGCCGGGGTGAGACTTGGGAGGTAGCCACGCAGCTCTGCCCCAGGCCCCCCCTTGCTTGGGAGCAGCCCCTAGAAACAGGCCTGCAGGAGGTGACACCCCAGGCCCTTGGGGGAGCGGCAGGCAGGCAGGTGGATGCCCAGGCCACCAAGTCCAGGGGAAGGGCCCAGCCCTCACTCCTGCAGGTTTGGAGAAGATCTGTCCCTGGAATGCTAAACCTCCATGCCTCCTTCAGACAGTCACAAAGCCCAGCAGGAAATTCCTGGGAAAGATTCTCACTGAGCCCGAGAAACTGGCCCCAGGGAGCTCTCACCCCACAGGCAGTGGCTCCGTGTTTTGGGGAGGACCTGCCCCTGGAATGGTTAACCTGCGACTCCGCTGACAGCCAATCACAGAGCCCTGCAGGAAATACCTGGGAGAGCTCTGGTGCCTAGCCCCAGTCTGGCCCCAGGCAGCCCTTTCGAACCGCAGCCTGCCCCAGGGTGCTGGCCTCTCCAGAGCACTGATCTTCTGTGGCCTCGGCATGGTGGTCTTGGCCCGGCATCAGCCGGGGCTGCTGCTGACTGTGCTGGTGGTGACCGTGACAGCAGCCCAGCCTGCTCACCTGCTGACTTCGCTGTCTTCGGGGCAAGGTGCTCTGGACCGCGTGGCTCTGGGCGGCCTGTTAAATACACTGGCGGCCCGTGTGCACTGCGCTTCAGGGCCGTGTGGAAAGGTAAGTGCCCCACCCGGCAGATCCCCCATCAGACCCAGCCCTGTCTGCTCCACCCCAAGGGCTGGCAGCAAAAGACCTGGGCAAACTCCAGGAGGCGGGCAGAGGCCAAGTGGCCTAGTGCCATGGCCCTGCCTGCAACTCCAAGCCCACCCTTACCCTCTCTGGGGTGGGGGCCGGGGCCGTGATGGTGACTCTGAGGCTCTGGGATTCCAGGGCCACCTCTCAGCAGCCCCCTGGCAGCAGTTCTAGGAAGAAACCACCTGGAAGGGGGAACACTGCCTGGGACCCCTGTGTGTGTGCACCCCTGTAATCGAGGGGAGTGTGTGGGAGCCGCTGATGGAGAGGTGTGGCCCTCTCGGGACCAAGTGCCTGGCCCCTGCTCACCTGTCTCTGCCCACAGTGCCTGTCTGTGGAAGACCTCCTGGCCCTGGGCAGGCCTGAGGAGCCAGGGCTGACCCCAGGTCCCGTCCTGGAGCCCACACACATCGCCCGCCTCAGTGCAGCTGCTGCCCTCTACCTCAGTGACCCTGAAGGCACATGTCAGGACATCCAGGCTGGCCGCTGGGCCTCCCAAGCTGACCACCTTCTGGCCCTGCTCGAGGGCCCCAGGGCCCTGACCCTAGGCCTAAGCAGGCTGCTGAGGAGGATTCAGATCCAGACCACTGGCCTGCCCAGTACAGAGGAGGTGAGGGCCCAGGCAGGCTGTCCAGGGGTGGGTGAGAAGGACCAAGCAGGACCCAAGGGGGGCTAAAGGGAAGGGACCCACTCAGGGGGTTTGGCCTGGCTGTATTGGGTAGAATGGTCCACCAAGCTTGCTGGGCACTTGGGGGAATCTGGGGACACACTCAGGATGGTAGGCTTGGCTGGGGTGGGTTACAACAGATGTTTACCATCGAGTGGGGGCAGGAACTTTGGGAACCCCTGGAGGGGCCCTCACCAGGGGACAGGGGCTGTGAGGCTCCTGGGGCCACAGGGAGGGGCAGCCTAGACCAGCTGAACCAAGGGAGTAGAAGTCCTGTGGCCCCAGGGAGAGGAGAGGCCCAGCCCAGGTCTTAGGAGAACAGGCGGGGGTAGTACTCTGAGGAGTCTACTCCAGGCTAGATCCTGGGGTCACTGGCATCCAGGGGACACAAGGGGTGATGGTAGTGCTAGAGGCTAGAGGGCCATACTGGAGGTGAAGCTGAGGCCCAGCCCTTCCCCCAGGCCTGTGTGGACCTGCCTCAGCTGCTGGATGAGGCAGCAAGGGCAGGGGTCCCTGGCAGCCCTGGCCCCGTGCTGGCTGCTCTGCTGGACCACATCAGGAATGGGTCCTGCTTCAACACCCTGCCGAACCCCCAATACTTTGTGGACTTCGTGTTCCAGCAGCACCACAGTGACACTCCCAACATCACACTGGATGGTGAGGCCTGGGCAGGCCACTGATCAAGACATACCCCTGGGGAGGGCAGGGCCGGAGCCCACACAGACTGTGGTTCTGTCTTCTCTGCCAGAGCTGGCGGCCTTGATGCAGCGCCTGGGGGTGGGTAGAGTGGCTGGGACCCATGGTGACTACAGTGACTACAATCACCACCATCATCTCGGAAAGAGGGCCAACCTTGCCACCCCCCATAGCAACTCCAGCGTGTGGGACACAGTGAGCAGCCCGGGTGCCATAGTCCTGGGGAGAGGTGGGGTCCCCCAGGCCTGCTCAGGTCCCTGATTCTCAGTCCTGCCACCTCCCAGGTATGCCTGAGTGCCAGGGATGTGATGGCTGTGTATGGGCTATCTGAGCAGACTGGGGTGACTCCAGAGGCCTGGGCTCAACTGAGCCCTGCCCTGCTCCAGCAGCAGCTGAGTGGGGCTTGCAGCCCCCAGCCCAGCCACCCTACCCAGGACCAGCAGCTCAGCCAGGCAGAGAGTGAGTGCCTGTCTCCCTAACCTGCCTGCTTGCCCGTGCCCAGGGGTGCTGGCCACATGGCAGTGGGGCTGCCCAGGGACAAGGGAGTGTGGTGCTGGGCTGGTGGGAGGAGACAGTGGAGTACAGGGGTCACAGGGAAATGTGGGGGACCTGAAAGGAAGAAGGATGGAGCTTTGAGGCCAGGGGTCAGCATGAGCAGAGGCCTGGCCAGTACTTAACCACCTACAGCTCTGGTGAGTTCCTGCTCACTCCTGGATCTCCCCCCCCACACACATCCTCCCCTGGGAAGGCTGAGAGGGAGGCTCTCACCTGGGTCCTCGTTGCCCCCCCTCCTCTCCCAGTGTACCTGTACAGCTCCCTGGCCACGCTGCTCATCTGTCTCTGCTCAGTTTTCGGCCTCCTGCTTCTCATCTGTACTGGCTGCAGCTCGGCCTCCCACTACATAATCCAGATGTTCCTGGGCTTGGCTGTGGGCGCACTCACTGGAGATGCCCTCCTGCACTTGACGCCCAAGGTCAGCCCGGCTGGCCAGGATCCTCCCTCCCCAACCCCAGGGCCTCCGCTGCTTGGTCCTCCTTCCAGGCCCACTATCCTGGGGCCCTTGAATCCTAACCCTTCTTTCTCATCTGTGGGAGGGAGACCCTGGCAGCCAGCCCAGGCCCCCTGACCTCTACGCCTTCAGGTTCTGGGGCTGCACCAGCATGGTGGGCACAGTGAGCTTGGAGGGGATGACGACTATGGAGGGGATGACGACTATGGCCCACAGCCCATCTGGCGCCTCCTTGTTGCACTCGGGGGCTTCTACATCTTCTTCCTGTTTGAGAAACTCTGTGACCTCTTGCTGCCCTTGGACCCAGAGGTCAGGCTTGTGGAGACTGGACCGGGTAGGTGGATGGGGAGGAGGTGTAGCAGGCCCTGAACTGTTATCCCCACAGGACCAGAAGGATGAGCCCTGTAGCCACACTGGCCACGGCGGCCACAGCCATGGCATGTCTCTGCAGCTAGCGCCCAGGGAGCTCCGGCAGCCCAAGCAGCCCCATGAGAGCTCCCAAGCAGACCTGGTGAGCCTCCGGGCCCAGAAGGCCCCGGCCCATGAAGAGCCCCTTCCACAAGGGCCCTTCCAGCGCCTACACTCCCAGCCCCCAAACCAGGGCTCTTGTTTTTGGCCTTTGAGGCTGATCTGGAGCCCCAGCCCCTCCACGCCTGTCCAGGGGCTCATCCACATGGACCCCTCCCCCACAGGTGGTGGAGGAGAGCCCTCAGCTGCTGAGACCTGGGCCCCAGAGACTGAGCCCAGGTGAGCCCTGGGGAAGCCTCAGAAAGGTTGGGGGCAGGGGTTTGGTGGCAGCGAGGCCTACGCCGACCCACGCCTGCTGCACCCACAGAGCTGCGGCTGCTGCCCTACATGATCACACTGGGAGACGGCCTGCACAACTTCGCTGACGGGCTGGCCTTGGGAGCTGCCTTCACGTCCTCCTGGAAGACTGGGCTGGCCACCTCGCTGGCCGTGTTCTGCCACGAGGTGCCGCACGAGCTAGGTGAGCTCGGTTTGCCCGTGGGCAGGGCGGGGCCTGCTGGCGGCGCTACCTGGGCGGGGGCGGGGCCTGTCGGGGCGGAATCTCTGCCTGACCCGGACCAGCCCACTCCAGGAGACTTCGCGGCCCTGCTGCACGCTGGGCTGTCGGCACCCCGGGCGCTTCTGCTGAATTTGGCCTCGGCGCTCACGGCCTTCGCTGGTCTCTACGTTGCGCTCGTGGTGGGTGTCGGCGAGGAGAGTGAGTCCTGGATCCTGGCGGTAGCCATCGGTCTCTTCCTCTACGTGGCGCTCTGCGACATGGTCAGGACAGAAGGCGCGGAGGGCGTGGAGGGGGTTGCCCTGGCAGGGAGCTGAGCGGGAACACCAGGCTCCCCGCTAACCGGATACCCACCTCCTCAGCTCCCAGCTATGCTGAGCGTGCGGGACCGGCGGCCCTGGCTCCTCTTCTTGCTGCACAACGTGGGCCTGCTGGGCGGCTGGACCATCCTGCTGCTGCTGTCTCTGTATGAGGACAGCATCATCCTCTGACGCCTTCTCCCCGCTCTCGGGCCTTGAGTCTGGCTCTTGGCCCTGTGCTGTCTCAGCCCCTTGGACCTGAAGCCGGGTACCTGGAGACCCTCAGGCCTTTGAAAATCTCCCTCCCCCACACCCCAGCAACTCAGTTTCAATAAAGACATTCCTGCCCTTGTGGCCCAGCCTGTTCTTCCTTCCGGGAGGGTAGGGGTCTCCCACCAAGAAAGGCTGATAAGTGGGGAAGTGCTAGGGGCTCTGATGAGGAGTCAACATAGCTCCTCCAGTATTTCTGGCTCTCTTCGAACTGACCACCTCTCTCCCAGACAAGTTCTCATTGTTCACTTGTTAGGCAGGGCACTTGCCAGGTGCCAGTCTGACGGTCCCGTGGGCACAGACTGTGCCTTGTGATGTGGGCGCCATGACTGTCCATGTGACATGGATGCTGAGAGTCAGTGTTCTGCCTCTGCTGCCTCCTCCAGTACATCCTCACAGTCCTTGCTTCAGGACTTAACGACTTTTGAAGGGGTTTGATGTGGCTCAGGGCTCATACACCTGCCTGGGCATCCAAGTGGCCCCTTTGCAGAGCTCCATGGTCCAGACTCGGAGCCTTGTTGCTGACGTGAGCAAGTGGGCTGACTTGCATACAACACATACACATTTATATGCCATTTTCTTGAGTATGATTATACTTTTTTTTTTTTAATCCTCACCTGAGGATATTTTTCTATTTATCTTCGGACAGAGTGGGAGGGAGAGAGAAACATCAATGTGAGAGGGACACATCGACTGGTTGCGTCCTGCACGACTGGGACCAGGGCCGGGACGAACTGCAACCAAGGTACATGCCCTTGACCGGAATTGAACCCGCGACTCATCCGTCCGCAGGCCGTCGCTCTACCACTAAGCCAAAACGGCCAAGGCTTTATTTCTTTTTTAAAAAATATATTTTATTGATGTAACAACTCCATTCTGACCTTCAGTTACTGCATGTACACACCCTGGCAGTTTCTTTTCTGTAAACATAAGGGCCTTGAGACACCCAAAGAAAACTGTAAAGATAAGGGGTTGAGGATGGCCTTGGGAAACTCAGAGAAACCATGAGAAAAAAGATTAATAGTCGCCCTGCTCCTCCCCCCCCTTCTCTGTATCAGCCCCCCTTAACCGTGCCAAAAGCGGCGCCAAAGAATGTAGTTTTTTTCTGTAGTCTGTGCCTTTAAAAGCAGGCAACAAAGAAGGCTCGAGGCTGAGGATTTGGGGAAGCTGTACCCCCCCAGCCCGCTGGTGTAACAGCCCACCGGTGTAATAAAGTGCTCCTTTACAATTCGGCCTGCGCCTCTGGTTATCTCGCTGACACATAACAGCAATTGAATTTTTAGATAGAGAGGAGGGAGAGAGATAGAAACTTTTATGAGAGAGAAAACATGAATGGGCTGCCTCCTGCACGCCCCCCACTGGGGATTTGGCCCACAATCTAGCATGTACCCTGATCGGGAATTGAACCGGCAACCCCTTGGTGCATGGGTACATGCTTAACAACTGAGCCACACCTCCGGGCTTTTGTTTTCTTATGATTCCGTTTCTAAGGCTCAGGCCTCTCACAGTGTATCTGAGGTGACTCCTTACCAAGGGAGGAGAGGTCTGTTTAGCTGTGCGAGGTCCTGGCTCCAGGGTCCTCGCAGTGGGCAATTGTGCCAGGCCTGGGGATAGAGCAAGATAAAGAAAATCGCTGCGCTGGGGGGAGGGGCTCACATAGAGCAGGACAGAAGTGTGCGTGGGGGCGGGGGAGGCCTGGCAAACACGTGGCCCCAGGTGCCAGGGACTGTGCCCCTTCAGCGCCTGGGTTTTGGTGGTGATGGCGGTGGGGGTGGTCTGCGGAGGGAACCGAGACACCGGCTGTGTCCAGCAAAGCCTTCCTAGCTCGGGACTGGTGGGGCTTCCTCCACACCGGCGGCGCTTGCCCGGCGCCCCTTCCCTCCTGGCGCCACACTACGAGGCTCGCCTAGCTCACCCAGGCGCCAGCCCCTGGCACGGCGCCACGCACGGGGGCTTGGAGGAGGAGACTCGCATCTTCTGCGGGGGAGCCTGCACACTGACCCCATTTGGGTCAGGCAGGGGACCCAGCTGGCTCTGAGTCGTCGCACCCCCGTCCCGCTTCCACCCCGTCGCCGCGTTCCCCCTCAGTGTGACCCGGGAATTCGGGCGAGCTCGGGATCTCGGAGCTCTAGACGCGGAACCCGCCGCGGAGCCGCTAGATCTCCGGCTACCCTCGGCCACCAGAAGCCGCTATCGCCCCTGCAGCCGCTCCACCACAGAGGTACTGCGCAGGCGCAAGAGCCCGGAACCTCCGCGTTCAGCTTCCGGGCGGGGCCGGACCGTGTTCACCGCCGTCCCGGTCCCCCGCGAGCCGGATCCAACTGCCAGGTGAGCGGCGGTCGCGGGCGGCCCGCTCGCTGTGTTGCCTTCGCACCCGCGCAGCCCGGGCTCGGCGCCATGTACGCCGTGTACAAGCAGGCGCACCCGCCCACCGGCCTCGAGTTCTCCATGTACTGCAACTTCTTCAACAACAGCGAGCGCAACCTCGTGGTGGCCGGGACCTCGCAGCTCTACGTGTACCGCCTGAACCGCGACGCCGAGGTAGGGCCGCGCTGCGCCGGCTCCCGCCCTCCGCTCCCGTTGCTCGCGGGCGCGGTTGCTCGGGTGCCGATGGAGAAGCACGCCGGTCTGCAGCGCCTGAGCGCGTAGCTGCCACGTGACCCTGCCCCCTGGTCGCCGTGCTGCTGTGGGCATGCGCCTTGCCCGTGTGCATCAATTTGCTGTTTTGTTTTTCCAACAAATTAAACTATTTGAACACTTGCTGTGGGCTAGGTAGTAGGGATACCGTGGTGAACAAAATCTGAGAAAATGGGGTGGGGGAACCTCCTCTAAATAAAGACGCACTTGTAAGCACACTTGTAGATGACAGAAGTGCGCCGGAGGAAACAGGTAATGAAGGAGGCCGTGTATTTCCAGCTGGCTGACCAAGAGAGCCTCCCTGAGGCAGAGTAGGAGTTTGTCAGGGAAGAACATTCTGGCAAGGGGAACAGGCTGGATTTAGGGTGGTTACAGACTGTTGGCAGCAGTTTTATCGAAGTGCAATGAACTCGTCAGTAGAAGAAATTGAGGGATGCTTTGGTTGCTGGAGGGTGAGTGTTGGTCCAGGAAGGCTTCTTGCAAGAGGTGGCTTCTTATCTGTTCTTGAAGGGGAGTAAGACTTAGCCAGGCTCAAGGATGGTGAGTGAAGGGTGCTCCAGGCAGTAGGAACACCCTCTGCAGAGGACCCAGCAGTGGGGTGGGGAGGGCATGCAAAGTTGGACTGGGATGGAGAGTAGAAGGGGAGAGTTGGTCAGGCAAGCATGGACAGCTCTCTGAAGGAGATTTGTGCACAAGGAAGGAAGGGATGGAGTAGTAACTGGCAGGAAAAAAATGTTCTTTTCAAAGATGAGAGAGACAGCAGCACATTTGTGCACGAAGAGAATGAGCCGCGGGCGCTGTGTTTGTGGGCCAAAGCCCATGGGGCCCTAAGGAAGCTTTTTACGTTCTTAAAAAGAGTTGTAAAAAAATTCCAAAGTGCCCTGGCTGGTTTTGCTCAGCGGTTAGAGCGTTGGCCCACGGACCAAAGAGTCGTGGGTTCAGTTCTGGTCAAGGGCACGTACCTTGGTTGTGGTTCGTTCCCTGGCCCTGGTTGGGATCGTGTGGGAGGCAACTAGTCGATGTATCTCTCTCACATTGATGTTTTTCTCTCCCCTCTCCCATTCTATATGGAAAAATATCCTTGGGTGGGGATTAAAAAAAAATTCCTGAGAAGAATCCTCAACAGACTAGCTGTGACTACAAAGCCTAAGTCAGGTATTTGCTCTATGGCACTTTCCAGGAAAGTTTGCCAACTCTCATACCAAAGAATAGAGTATGGGGCAGGAAGAGATGCAGAGGGAGAGCTGGGCAGATGTCCTTGAGTGGGTGAGAGGGTTTAGTCATGGCTCTGGAACAAACTGTCCTGGAGCTTCAAACAACCTCTTCCCATGGTCGCACATATCTGTGGGTGGACTATGGAGACTCTGCTCTGTGAGGTTGGGCGGAGGATGAAGAAGCTGTGTTGGGGGCTGGGGGCAAGTACACAGTGGGGGGCAGGTATAGTGTGATAGCTAGCAGCAGGAAAGGCCCCTGTGACCTTTGGGAGGAAAAACTATATAGCACTTTATTGAAATTAGTAAAAACCTCAAGTAGATAGAACATATATGATGGTTATGAATGGGAAGTCTCATTGTAGAGATGTCAGCTGTTCTCAAATTAATTCATAAATGTAGTGTTCTTCGCCTCAAAAAAAAAAAGAATACCCAAGGTAATTTTAAAGATGAAGATGGTGCCCTGGTCGGTTTGGCTCAGCGGTTAGAGCATCGGCCTGAGGACCCACGAGTTGCGGGTTCGATTCCAGCTGAGGGCACGTGCCTCGATTGTAGTTCACCCCTGGCCCTGGTTAGAGTCGTGCCCTGGTTGGGGTCGTGCGGGAGGCAGCCACTCGATGTATCCCTTTCACGTAGATGTTTCTCTCTCTCTCTCTCTTCCTCTCTCTCCCTCCCACTCCATCTGAACAAAAATAGAAAAATGTCCTCCAGTGAGGATTTAAAAAAAAAAAATGAAGATGGTGCACTTGCCTGACAGGATTATCAAGAATTTTTTGTGTGTGTGTGTGTGTGTGTCTGTATTTAAAGCTATGTTATTAGGTATATATAAGACAAACTTAGAATAGTATTATACTTTTTCTTTAGTAATTTTTTTAAAATTATTTATTTATTTATTTATTTTTATCCTCACCTGAGGACATTTTTCCATTTTTTGTTCAGATAGAGTGGGAGGGAGAGAGAGGAAGAGAGAGAGAGAGAGAAACAGCGACATGAAAGGGACACATCGAGTGGCTGCCTCCTGCACGACCTAACCAGGGCTGGGACAAAACTGCAACCGAGGTACATGCCCTTAGTGGGAACCGAACCCGTGTCTCTTTGGACCGTGGGCAGATGTTCTAACTGCTGAGCCAAACTGACTAGGGCTTTTTAGTAGTATTTATTTATTTATTTATTTATTTATTTATTTATTTATTTATTTATTTATTTCCTCTCCTGAGGACATTTTTGCATTTATCTTCAGATAGAGCAGAGGGGGGTGGGAGAGAGAGAAATATCGATGTGAGAGAGACACATAGACTGGCTGCCACCCACACGACCCTAACCAGGGCCTGGGACGAACCGCAACCGAGGTGCGTGTTCTTGACCAGAATGGAACTCACGACTCATTGGTCCACGGACCAATGCAGTAACCTGAGCCAAACTGTCCAGGGCTGTTACTGATTTTTTAGGGGCAGAGAGAGAAACATCAATCAGCTGCCCTCTACTGGGGATCGATCCTGCAACCCGGGCATGTGCTCTAACCGGGAATGGAACTGGGACCTCTCAGTCCATGGGACAGTGGTCAGTCCATTGAACCACACCAGCTGGGCAGTAGTTTTTACTTTTGAACCGACATCTTAGTCATGAAATGTCTTTTTTTATTTCTGATACTTTTTGCCTTAAGGTCTGCTTTGTCTAACAGTAACGTGTCTTCTCATTGGAGCGTTACTCTACATGGGATGTGAAATCCTGTGTAGTTGGGTCTGAATGACTATCTCACTCCGTGTATCTGCTTGTTCCTTTATTTCTACCTGTTTCCTTCTTGGCTTCATTTTGGTGTCTTTATTTCACTTGGTGTTTTCTGTTGGTTTTTAGTTATACGGTTTGTGTCATTTTCTCACTAGTTACATGAGAGATAACAACACGCCTCCTTGATTTATGACAGTCTGGATCAAATGACTAATTTTGCCCCAAATGACACAGAATCCTTGTAGTACTCTAGCTCTGTTTACACCCTTACCCTTTGTTCTGTGGGCCCGTGTTTCACTTCTGTGGGGCAGAGTCAGGCAGGTTTGGGGTGCATAGAGCAGCTGCCCAATCTCTGACCCTGGGTGGTCCCTGCTTGGGGTAGACTCCTCAGGAGAAGCTTGTGGCCAGATTGGGGACCCAAGTGAGCATGACTTTGTGCATGTTGGGCTGGGGTATGCATGGCTATCTCCAGAAGCCTGGTCTCATGCTCCCCACTCTTCAGAGGGTTCAGTCAGGGCTGCTGATGGCAAGGCAGCCCTGGCTGGTCTTTTCCCATTGTCCTTTCATGAGGTGGGGCCGCCGGTGGTAGCAGTGTATCTCTTCATTGCACTCCCCTCTCCTTCCTCCAGGCACCAACCAAGAATGACAGAAGCACAGGTGAGCACACAGGTGGCTGTCCTGGCCACATGCCTGAGGGTGGGCGGCTGGGTGAGGGAACCAGACTTGTACCCACACCTCTCCCCCAGAGGGGAAGGCCCATAGGGAGCACCGGGAAAAGCTGGAACTGGTGGCTTCCTTCTCCTTCTTTGGGAACGTCATGTCCATGGCCAGCGTGCAGCTGGCGGGCGCCAAACGGGATGCCCTTCTGCTGAGCTTCAAAGACGCCAAGGTGGGCAGTGGGCTTGGCGGGGGTCCTGGGCACAGTGGCAGTTGGTGGGTGGCCAGGCTGGGCAGGGCTGCAGTTGACGGGCCATGGTTCTGACCTGCTGCCCCCAGCTGTCGGTGGTAGAGTACGACCCGGGTACCCATGACCTGAAGACGCTGTCTCTGCACTACTTCGAGGAGCCGGAGCTGCGGGTAGGGCCAGGCTGGACCCCCACTCCTCCCTGCCCCTCTCCTTCTCTTCTACCCTAGCCCTTGCCCCCCTCCCCTGCTTCTCTTGAGGTCTCCCACTTGATTATGGCCTGCCTGATGGCTCTCCACCCCCAGGACGGGTTCGTGCAGAATGTGCACACGCCGAGGGTGCGTGTGGACCCCGATGGGCGCTGTGCAGCCATGCTCATCTACGGCACCCGGCTGGTGGTCCTGCCCTTCCGAAGGGAGAGCCTGGCCGAGGAGCACGAGGGGCTCGTGGGTGAGGGGTGAGTGTGGGCAAGGCGGGGGTGCCCGAGCCCCACCCACCCTCTGCCCTCTGCCCACTGAAGCCCTCGGCTCCTAGGCAGAGGTCCAGCTTCCTGCCGAGCTACATCATTGATGTCCGGGCCCTGGATGAGAAGCTTCTCAACATTGTTGACCTGCAGTTCCTGCACGGCTACTATGAGCCCACCCTGCTCATCTTGTTTGAACCCAACCAGACTTGGCCTGGGTGAGGCCCCTCTGCTGTCGGCCTCCTCGGGGGAGGGGAGCGTGGGAGTGGGGACCCCCTGGCTGACCCACTTGCTGCGGCCCCAGGCGGGTGGCCGTGCGGCAGGACACGTGCTCCATCGTGGCCATTTCACTGAACATCACGCAGAAGGTCCATCCCGTCATCTGGTCCCTCACCAGCCTGCCCTTCGACTGTACCCAGGCCCTCGCTGTGCCCAAGCCCATAGGTGAGGGTCTTGTGGGATGGGGGTGGGATGGAGCTCCCTGAGCCCTGCCCACCAGCATGTCTTCCTCCAGGTGGGGTGGTGGTCTTTGCTGTGAACTCGCTGCTGTACCTGAACCAGAGCGTCCCCCCGTATGGTGTGGCCCTCAACAGCCTCACCTCAGGCACCACTGCCTTCCCTCTGCGTGAGTGTGGGTGGGCAGGGCTCAGGGTAGGTTTGGAGCAGGGGTGGAGAGAGGCTGCTGGGTCCGCCTGATGCCCCTTCCCCCTGCCCCATCAGGCACCCAGGAGGGTGTGCGGATCACCCTTGACTGTGCCCAGGCGGCCTTCATCTCCTACGATAAGATGGTCATCTCCCTCAAGGGCGGAGAGATGTGAGTCCCCACCTCAGTGAGCCCTGTGCCCCTCAGTGTATCATGTCCCCCACCTCCTGCCCCGGGAGCCCTGCCCCCAGCTCATCACGCCCCTCCCGCAGCTACGTGCTGACCCTCATCACTGACGGGATGCGCAGTGTCCGTGCCTTCCACTTTGACAAGGCTGCCGCCAGTGTGCTCACCAGCAGCGTGAGTTGGGGCTGGGGGGTGGGCTGGGGCTGGGGCTGGGTCCAATACCCACTCACCACCCATCCTCCCTCCTTCAGATGGTCACCATGGAGCCCGGGTACCTGTTCCTTGGCTCTCGCCTAGGCAACTCCCTCCTTCTCAAGTACACAGAGAAGCTGCAGGAGGCCCCGGCCAGTACTGTCCGCGAGGCTTCTGACAAGGTGGGTGCCTGGGGCTGTCTGTGGGGACACTGCCCCATACAGGGTATCTCCAGGGCTGCTCACTGCCCTCCTGCCTTATAGGAAGAGCCTTTGTCAAAGAAGAAGCGAGTGGACTCCACAGTGAGCTGGTCAGGTGAGGATCATGGACTGTGCAGGGGCAAGAGGGGTGCTGGGGCCAGCTGACCAGGGCAGCTCAGAAGGGCTCCCCATGTGCCGCAGGTGGCCAGTCGGCGCCGCAGGATGAGGTGGATGAGATCGAGGTGTATGGCAGCGAGGCCCAGTCTGGCACACAACTGGCCACTTACTCCTTTGAGGTGAGGTTGTGCTTAGAAGGGGCCCAACCCTGGCTGGCCCACCCACCTGACCATTGCTGTGCCCTCAGGTGTGTGACAGCATCCTCAACATTGGACCCTGTGCCAACGCTGCCATGGGCGAGCCCGCCTTCCTGTCTGAAGAGGTACCAGGTTGGGAAGGCGGGCAGGGGGTGGTTTGCAGGGTCGGGGTGAGTGGTTTGCATGGGGGCCATGTCCTCACCTCGGCCCCTGCAGTTTCAGAACAGCCCTGAGCCGGACCTGGAGATTGTGATGTGCTCTGGCTATGGCAAGAACGGAGCTCTGTCCGTGTTGCAGGTGTGTGGGGGGCAGGCGAGGGTGGTGCCTCCTGGGGACCTGGGTGGTCACATCCCATTGCCCTTCCAGAAGAGCATCCGGCCCCAGGTGGTGACGACCTTTGAACTTCCTGGCTGTTATGACATGTGGACAGTGGTTGCCCCAGTGCGCAAGGAGCAGGTATGTGCACCCCAGGCTGCAAGAAAGCCCTGAGGGGGCAATTACCCGTTGCTGCAGTCCGTGTGAGGCCTGGGGGCAGCCTGGGGGCAGTGGGGCAGAGACATGCTCTGCTGTGGGGTCTGTTCTCTCTCCAAGCACCCTGGGCTGAGTATTTAGATTTGTGCTCTTTCTGCCCTCACATCACAGGAGGAGACACCCAAGGGCGAGGGTGCAGAGCAGGAGCCCAGCACTCCTGAAACAGAGGATGACGGGAGGAGACACGGGTTCCTGATTCTGAGCCGGGAGGACTCCACCATGGTGAGGGGCCCTGGCGAGAGGCGTGCTTAGGGTGTGGGCCCTGCTGGTAAGGGGTGTGCCTCACCACCCTCGTCCACAGATCCTGCAGACTGGGCAGGAGATCATGGAGCTGGACACCAGTGGCTTTGCCACACAGGGCCCCACAGTCTTTGCCGGGAACATCGGAGACAATCGCTACATCGTGCAAGTGTCACCTCTGGGCATCCGCCTGCTGGAAGGAGGTGGGCCAAGTGGGTGGGCAGGAGGAGGGGCAGGGGTGGGGCGGCATGTACTGACTGCCCTGTGTCCACAGTGAACCAGCTGCACTTCATCCCCGTGGACCTGGGTTCCCCCATTGTGCAGTGTGCCGTGGCTGACCCCTATGTGGTCATCATGAGTGCTGAAGGCCACGTCACCATGTTCCTGCTCAAGAGCGACTCCTATGGGGGCCGCCACCACCGCCTGGCGCTACACAAGCCCCCACTGCACCATGTAGGCCCCTCCTCTACCCCCTGAGCCCACTGTCTCCCCGACTGCTGTCTCCCCCAGTCCCCTCACCACTGAGCCCACCCCTCCCCCACAGCAGTCCAAGGTGATCGCGATGTGTGTGTACCGAGATGTCAGTGGCATGTTCACCACTGAGAGCCGCCTGGGCGGGGCCCGTGATGAGCTTGGGGGCCGAAGTGGCTCTGAGGCCGAAGGCCAGGGCTCAGAGACCAGGTGCGTGGGGAGCCCGGGTGCAGGGACTGGGTCTCTGTGGTGAGCCACCCGTGACATGTGTGCTTCCCAGCCCCACAGTGGATGACGAGGAGGAGATGTTATACGGGGACTCAGGCTCCCTCTTCAGCCCCAGCAAGGAGGAGGCCCGCAGGAGCAGCCAACCCCCTGCTGATCGAGACCCCACCCCCTTCCGGGCTGAGCCCACCCATTGGTGCCTGCTGGTGCGGGAGAATGGAACCATGGAGGTGGGTGGTGCCCTGTGCCCACACAGCTGCCCACTGTCTGCCCCTGCCTCAGCTAACCACCACTCCCCTCATAGATTTACCAGCTCCCTGACTGGCGGCTGGTGTTCCTGGTGAAGAACTTCCCAGTAGGGCAGCGTGTCCTGGTGGACAGCTCTTTCGGTCAGCCCACCACGCAGGGTGAAGCCCGCAAGGAGGAGGCCACACGCCAGGGGGAGCTGCCCCTCGTTAAGGAGGTGCTGCTGGTAGCGCTCGGGAGCCGCCAGAGCAGGCCCTACCTGCTGGTGAGCATAGGCCAGTGCCCATGTGCCCCCCATGCCTGTACTGTCCAGGCCCCCTGACGATCTGACACCATCTCCAGGTACATGTGGACCAAGAGCTGCTCATCTATGAGGCCTTTGCCCACGACTCGCAGCTCGGCCAGGGAAACCTCAAAGTTCGCTTCAAGAAGGTGTGGTGGGGGATGGGGGGTGGGAGGGCATGGCGAGGGGTGGGGGGGGGATGGGGACCTGGGGCTCACAGCACCACCACCCCAGGTCCCTCATAACATCAACTTCCGAGAGAAGAAACCTAAGCCCTCCAAGAAGAAGGCAGATGGTGGTGGCGCTGAGGAGGGAGCCGGGGCCCGCGGGCGCGTGGCACGGTTTCGCTACTTTGAGGACATTTACGGCTACTCCGGGGTAGGCAGGTGGCTTTGTGGGAGCCGGGCTGGAGCGGTGGGGACCTTGCTGCAGCAGCCTCCTCACGGTGCCACCCCCAGGTTTTCATCTGCGGCCCCTCGCCCCACTGGCTCCTGGTGACTGGCCGGGGGGCCCTGCGACTGCACCCCATGGGCATCGACGGCCCCATTGATTCCTTCGCCCCATTCCACAACGTCAACTGCCCCCGTGGCTTCCTGTACTTCAACAGACAGGTAGATGCCTGGCAGGAGCTGCCCAGGGCAGGAGCAGGAGTAGGTACTGGGGCCTGGAAACGAGACCCTTGGTGACTTGGGATGGAGTATGCAGAAGGTGGTGGGGGCAACGACCAAGGAGGTGAAATCTGGGCTTAATGCTTAGAAGCTTTGGAGGATGGGTTGAGGGCACCTGCTTGGGCAGCCGGGGTCCAGTCACTGCTACTGCTCTGGTTGAGGTGCTCACCCTCTGAGCCTCACTTTCCTCATCTGTGTCACCCAGGAACTCAGTGATGATGGTGCTGATGCACCCAGGACTGTGGGTGAGGGAGGAGCTACCCTGGCATGGCCAGTGTGGGCCACCCTTTGCCTCCAGTGCTCTCTGGTCCTGGCCCTCCCTGGCCCAGACATTAGCTGTGGCCAACATCCCAACCCTGGGTGAGCCTGAGAGAAGGGACAGACAGCAAGCCACAGCTGCTTGCTCACCATCCTCCAGTAGAGCTCAGGACTGATCCCAGGGAGCCCTCAGGGCCTGGGTTCGCCTGTGTTGCTTTCAGCAGGTATCTGGCCTCACCGACCCCCGTAATTTCCTAGGGCGAGCTGAGGATCAGCGTCCTGCCTGCCTACCTATCCTATGATGCTCCGTGGCCTGTCAGGAAGATCCCACTGCGCTGCACAGCTCACTACGTGGCCTACCACGTGGAGTCCAAGGTCTGAACCCCACCTCAAGGCCAGAAACCTTCTGGGCCTGGTCTCTGGTGCGTGACACTCTCCACTCCCCCAGGTGTATGCTGTGGCCACCAGCACCAACACACCATGTACCCGTATCCCACGTATGACAGGCGAGGAGAAGGAGTTTGAGACCATCGAGAGAGGTAGGAGACACTCAAGCTGGGCCTGTTCTTGGGGCTGCTTCTCCCTGATCAGCATTCTGTCTCTGCAGATGACCGGTACATCCACCCCCAGCAGGAGGCCTTTTCCATCCAGCTCATCTCCCCAGTCAGCTGGGAGGCCATCCCTAATGCCAGGTGAGGCTGGGCCAGGTTGGAGGCGGGGCGGGTAGGCAGGTGGCAAGGGTTACATCCTGACACGGCCTCCTGCAGGATCGAGCTGGAGGAGTGGGAGCATGTGACATGCATGAAGACGGTGTCGCTGCGCAGTGAGGAGACTGTGTCAGGCCTCAAAGGCTACGTGGCTGCTGGGACCTGCCTCATGCAGGGGGAGGAGGTCACCTGCCGTGGGCGGGTAAGGAGCCAGTGGGCAGGGACATAAGTGCTGGCAGCCTGTGTGATCCCTTCACATCACCCACCACCCTTCCTGCATGCAGATCCTGATCATGGATGTGATTGAGGTGGTGCCTGAGCCCGGCCAGCCCCTGACCAAGAACAAGTTCAAGGTCTTATATGAAAAGGAGCAGAAGGGACCTGTGACTGCCCTGTGCCACTGCAATGGCCACCTGGTATCAGCCATTGGCCAGAAGGTGGGTTCCTGCCCCATGTGGCCCATCCTGAGCCATGGCCCACCCACCTGCGAGCCACTGGCTGCCACCTCCCCCATCCACAGATCTTCCTGTGGAGCCTGCGTGCCAGTGAGCTGACGGGCATGGCCTTCATCGACACCCAGCTGTACATCCACCAGATGATCAGCGTCAAGAATTTCATCCTGGCTGCAGACGTCATGAAGAGCATCTCACTGCTGCGCTACCAGGAGGACAGCAAGACACTGAGCCTTGTTTCCCGGGTACCCATGGGGCTGGCACCCTGTGCTGGGGGGGTCCATGTCCCCCGGCAGATCCTGACCTCCCCCACTCCCCCAAGGATGCCAAGCCCCTGGAAGTGTACAGTGTGGACTTCATGGTAGATAACGCCCAGCTGGGCTTCCTAGGTGAGTGCAGGACCTGGGGGCTGGGGTTCCTAAGACTTTGGAGGTGGCCAGGGCTGACTCTGGGCTCTGTTCCCAGTATCTGACCGTGATCGCAACCTGATGGTGTATATGTACCTGCCGGAGGGTGAGTAGCGCTCCCTGACCCCTGGGTTGGGTACTGGGCAGAGGCTGGGTGGGCATGACCTGAGGTCCCTCTGGCCCAGCCAAGGAGAGCTTTGGCGGCATGCGCCTGCTGCGTCGGGCAGACTTCCACGTGGGTGCCCATGTGAATACCTTCTGGAGGACCCCGTGCCGGGGTGCTGCCGAGGGGCCCAGTAAGAAGTCAGTCGTGTGGGAGAACAAACACATCACCTGGTTCGGTGAGTGCCTTGTGGGGAGGGGGTGTACAGGGCGGTGGCACAGGGTAGGGCAGGTGGTTGCTGGGATTGCCTGGCTCACACTGTCCCCCTGCAGCCACACTGGATGGTGGCATTGGGCTCCTGCTGCCCATGCAGGAGAAGACCTACCGGCGGCTGCTGATGCTGCAGAACGCACTGACCACCATGCTGCCTCACCACGCTGGCCTCAACCCCCGTGCCTTCCGGTGAGCATGTCCCCCCTCACACCTCCCAGCAGGTCTGTTCCAACTCCCCACCACCTAACACTCCTCCCCAGGATGCTGCACGTGGACCGGCGCACCCTGCAGAACGCGGTGCGGAACATCTTGGATGGAGAGCTGCTCAACCGCTACCTGTACCTGAGCACCATGGAGCGCAGTGAGCTGGCCAAGAAGATTGGCACCACGCCTGACATTGTGAGTGAGTGACCTACCCACCTCCCCGCCCTGCCCCACCCTGCCCCACCCCTCACCTACTCCTCTCCCCACAGATACTGGACGACCTGTTAGAGACAGACCGTGTCACTGCCCACTTCTAGACCCTTGGACACAGCCACTGCCCCACCCCCTTTTTGTACAAAACACAGAAAAAAGGTTTGTTTGGTTTGAGAAGTGTGTGTGGTCATTGCAGGGCCTCCTGGCCCCACCAGTGCCATCCCCCCACTCTAGGTGACAGTTCTTCCGGTGTCCTGGGTCTTGGGGGTGTTCACATCTCCAGTCCTGCCCTGGGTCCCTAGGTCTCCAGGTATTGGTAAAGCCTGTCGGACCTGGGCATGAGATCCAGGTGCACCAGCACTCGAACCAGGAGAGCGGTGAGCCGCATTGACAGGGTCTCCAGCCTGGGGTGAGTGGGTGGAGGGGTTACAAGTCAGTGGGGAGCAGTCCCTGGCCTCCCATATTCCCACTGGGCCCCAACTCTCCACTCACCTCAGGACCACTTCAAACTTCAGCGTCTCCCAGACAACCCTGATGTGGCGCAGGAGACTGGTGCTGCAGACACTTGGGTGCGTTGTGCCTGCCAGGCGGCTCCAGCTTCTGACCGCACTGCCAGAGAATGGTCAGCCCAGCCCCATTCCACGCCCCCCCCCCCACCAGGGCTCCCTGCCAGCACCCACCTCTTGGCCATGAGGAAGTAGCGGTCGACCGGGGCGCCAAGGGCAGTATTGATGGCTCTGACAGTGTTGATGTTACGCAGCACGAGCAGCATGGGCCGAGGCAGGGCCTTGAGCACAGCCATGATGTCCTCAAAGTGCTCCCGAGCCATGGCCTGCATGTAGGCCGCTTCCTCACGGCTCAGCAGGTGTGAGCGCCACAGCTGCCCCAGGTGCACGGGCCTCTGCATGAGCACCTCCGAGAACAGGAAGTAGTCTGGGGGGGAGGGGCTGAGCCAGGCTGCACCCCCACACCCCCACGCACACCTCCCCAGCCTCACCTTGCACCCCAAGTGTGGCCGCGTGCGTCTTCATTGAGATGTCATCTCTCAGGATGATGGCCCGCCACAGTTGGCACAGGGCTGAGCGGTCCCTATGGGGCCCAGAGTGAGCCAAGCCCCAGGCAGGAAATGCCAGGCCCAGGCTCAGCACCCCACACCGCCCACGCTTACTTCTCATCCAGGAACTGGTAGAGCCCATGGTCCAGCAGCACCAGCTCTGCCTTCCCATCCGGGCCTTTCCGCACCAGAACTAGGGACAGGGCACACTGGCTCATGCTCACCCACTCCAGCCCCAGCCCCACCTCTACCCCCTGAGGGCTCTTCTTACCATTGCCAGGGTGGGGGTCAGAGTGGATGAAGCCTGTATAGAATATCTGCTCAGCAAACGCTTTGATGAGCTTCTCTGCTATCTGGGGCAATGACAGGACCATGAGACTGTCACCTAGCACACAGCGCTCCCTCCACATCCCGTGTGCACAGCACAGCAGGCACGCCTTCCCTGTCATCCCACGCCTCGCACTCACATCCTGCACAGCCAGCCCCATGGACTTGATGGCCTCCACGTCGTTGACCTTGCAGCCCTCACAGAACTCAGCTGTCAGCACACGCTGGGAGAGAGTGAGAGGCTGAGCTCAGCTGGCCCGTGCACCCCCTGCCAACCCCTCCAGGAGGGGGCCCAGCGCACCTTGCTGGACGTGTCCCAGTGCACTCGGGGGACCACAACATAGTGGAAGTGCTGCAGGTCCCTTGCGCAGCGCTCAGCGTTCCGGCCCTCATTCTCAAAGTCCAGCTCCTGGGCCAGGGTCCCCTTTAGGTCCTGGGGGCCACACAGGCAGTTGGGGGGGTCAGGGCCAGAGGCAGTGCAGCCCAAGCACATACAGGGTGCGGCTCCTGGGCAGCAGTTACCTGGAGGACCCAGCTGAAGCCGAAGCTGGGGTGCATGAGCTCCACGAGCCTGAGCAGGAGCTCCAGGGTCTGGATGTCCCCATCGAAGCGGTCCCGCAGGTCAATGTACTGCACCTGCACCAGGCAAGGGCATGGGGAGGACTGGGCTGCTGCCGCCGCCGCCCAAGCCTGCTGCCGCCTCCTGAGCCCTCTGCCACACAAGGTGGGCCACTCGTACCTTTACAGCCACAGCAGTGCCATCGTGCAGTCGGGCACGGTGTACCTGGGCCAGGCTAGCGGCGGCAATGGGCTGGTAGTCAAACTCCTGGAAGAGCTCGTGGGGTGGGGCCTGGAAGTCCTCAAGGAATAGCTCGTCCACCTGGCCAGAGAGGATTCACAGAGCAGTGTGGAGAACAAGGCCAAGCCCCACCTCTCAGCCTCTGTGCCCCCAGGGGTAGGGCTCACCTCCCGGAAGCTGCGTGTGAGGGCCTTGTCTTCTAGCACACGCAGTGTCTTGATGTACTCAGGGGGCAGCAGGTGATTGAAGGAGCACAGCCCCTGACCCAGCTTCACGTACAGGCCCCCATTGTTGATGGCCCCAGCCACCAGGGCATCAGCCGCCCGCTGATGACACGCAGACATCACCTCCAAGTACCCCGGGCTGTTCTGACCACAGGCATGAGGGGGTGGGATAGGGGCAGGCGGGCACCTCCTCAGTCCACCCAACATCCACCTCCTCCAGAACCCCCACCCCACAGTACAGACAGGCCCAGCTGTCACCAAGGACACATGGACAGACCTCTTCCACCCCTCGCAGGATGACGTTCGTGCACCACCAGTAGTCCACGGAGATCTGCAGGCCGACCCTCAGAGACCTGCCAGCACAGGCTCCCTCAGCCCCAGCAGGCACTCAGTCTCAGGCCCCACCCTGCCAGCCCCTCACTGCACCAGGGGCAGAGGATTCAGCCCAGCCTCTCTGCCGTTGGAACAGCATCAATCTCAGCTCCTGGTCTGCAGAACAGACCACCTGCATCCACGCCACCCTCAGCTCCTGAACACTGCTGCCTGGTGCTCAGGACCCATGGGAGGAGTGAGAGCTGGGGTCAGGAACTAGGGCCTTAATCAGATGCAGTCTTTTCATTCTTTTAGACCGCACTTGTTATAAAAGAAAACCCACCCAGGACCAGGTACATTTGTAATAGCTGGCCAGCCGGCCGCTGTTGCCAGCTCCCATGTGGACACTCTCTCCAGGACACCACACTCCTGGCCCTGCCTCCTCCACACTGGGCTTCCTTTCCCACGCTGGGCCCCTGTGGACAGGAGTCCCCCAGAGAGCTGCTTCCCAGATAGGGATCCCCAGTGCTCTCCTGCCCAGGGGACAGCCCAGAGCAATCCCAGAGGCCTAGGCCTCTTCTGGTGTCGGCAGCGGTCCTCACACTCCCTACACCCAGGCCCTAGGCAGGCAGCCCTGGTCGGACAGGAAAGGATCCAGCACTGGAATCCAGGCCTCCATCACTTCACAGAAGGGATGTGGGACTCCTGCCCTTTAAGACAGGAGCCCTCCTGGCTGGTGTGGCTCAGTGGTTGTGTCGACCCATGCACCAAGAAGTCGCCGGTTCGATTCCCGGTCAGGGCACATGCCCAGGTTGTGGGCCAAACCCCCAGTGGGGGCATGCAGGAGGTGGCCAATCGATGTTCTCTCTCATCAATGTTTCTATCTCTCTCTCCCTCTCCTTTCCTCTCTCTCTAAAAATCAATTAAGAAAAAAAATTAAAAAAATACATAGGAGCCCTGGGAAAACCCAGGGCCAGCCATTCCAAGCCAAGCCTCAGCTGTGTGCTGCTCCTAGCCACCTGCACCACTGATGACACAGGAGCCAAACAGGGCTGTCTGTGAGGAAGGGAGGGTGTGACTGGCAGGATGAGCAAGACAGGATTTCCCAGAGCTCCCTGAGGACATAGGGGCAGGGGCCCTTCCTGAATAACTCAGTACAGAACCAGGACAAGGTCTGCACAGGGGTGGGGGTGACAGATACACTCAAGGTGACAACTAAGTTCCTGAATTAAGGACAAGAGAAGCCAGGTGTCTCCCAGCTGGAGAAGGGAGTTACAAATACAGAAAGAACGAGAATGAGCTACACTGGAGACGGGAGGTGTCTGTGTGAACACAAAGGTTGGACGTCTGTGACTCGATATAGCACACTCGGCTCTAGTCCACAGAAGGCTTGGGGCAGACCGCCTAGAGCGGCAGGCACCCCAGCATGCTCGTCATGGCCCTAAGACTTATGACCTTTCTCCACGCCAGGGCTGCAAAAGGACAAGAGAAGCCTGGACCATCCTTAGTGCAGAAGGAACAAATGCTCAAAAATGGAGACATGTCAAAATGATTTGGAGATGTTAATGGTAAAATCTTGGTGCTCTGTACAGCATTCCCACCTATGTTTGAAATGTTTTACAATAAAATGTTGGAGATTTTTAAAAAGGGTCACAAAAGCTAAGCTGAAGGGGCTCCCATTAGCCACTGTGAAATGGTCTCAGCAACAAAATAACAGTGATACTAACAGCAACCCATGGGATGAAACATGAGTCCAGGTTGATGTGAATAACTGAGTAAGTAACCAGGGAGGAAAGAAATGTCCTTGCAGTCGAATGTCAAACAATGAATGTGGAAGGAATGAATGAAAAGAAAAACCACCCTTTGGCGATCACAATACTAAGAATGAATTCACCCCAGAAGTGGGCAGAGTGATGGGATCGGGCGTCAGCAGATTCCAAGTACAAAGGAGTACATGGGACTCTGCTATTCTTGCCCAAACACACCACCCAAATCTAACCAAGAGCAAACATCAGACAAACCCACCCCAAGGGCCAGTCTATGACAGTGGTCAGCAAACTTTTGTTATGGGGTTAGACAGTACTTGGCTTTACAGGCCATCTGGTCCCCACACTGCCGTTACCGTGAGAGCAGCCACAGGTAGTGGTGGGCACGGCCGTGGTTCCAAGGAAGCTTTACTTCCAAGATGGGCAGCAGCCTATTTGGCCAGTTTTCTGACCCCTGTTGTACATTACTGGCCCACAAATAGCCTCCAGATCTCTTCAGAACTACCAAAGAGGTCAGACCTTTGCCCCAATTCCTTCCACCTGTGGAATTTCTTGAGTGACAGCAGTGTCTCCGATTCATGGTGGCCCTGATAGTTTACAATGAGGGGCTTGATGACCAGAAAGACCCACCCTATGATTAGAGTTTTGGAGCTTTGAGCCAAGTGGTATCAACCCAGTGGAGAGGGGGCTGGAGTCTGAGCTCAGTCATGAGGCCAATAACACGCTCAGTTGTGCCGGTATACTGAAACTCCAGCAGGTACTTGCCACCGATGCCCAGGGGTGAATCCACGTGGACTGGTGCATGTCAAAGCCAGGCAGTAACAGGTCTGAGGAAGCAGAGCTCCGCTCTGAGACCCTCCTGGACCTGACCCCACGTGTCCCTCACTTTAGCTGGTCCTGCTCTGTGCCCTTGTCTGTAACAACACCCCAATCTTCAGCATAGCGCTTTCCTAAGTCCTGGCAGTCACCCTGGGGACTGTCAAACTGAGAAGGCTGTGGGGACCCCCAATGGGGATCCTGTAACTAGCAGCTGGTGTCAGAGTCCTGGGTAGATGTAGGGGTCTGGGGGACTGTGCCCTGATCTCAAGTTTAGCCATGTGAGTCGAGGAGACACTGGGAACTGCTCCAGACTACAGGATCTGAGACACGGACTCTGGACCGGTCCTTGTGCTGAAAGGGTTGTTACTGGGGTGTGCAGTGATAGGAACAGGTCTGAGGGTCATAATGTATCAGCTTCCTGATTGTGCTTATGAGGGAGAAAGTCCTTGTTTAGGAAACACACTCAAGCTTTCAGGATGATGGAACATGTTGACAACTTGCCTGCGAAGGTTTCAGGCAAAAAGTTCTTTTGTATTATTCTTGCAACTTTTCTGGACATTTGAATTGTAACCAAAAAAGGGGGAGGGGAGCCCAGCGATTGTAAAAAGAAACCAGGTCCTGAAGCAAACTGCCCCTACTCCAGTCTTTGTGCGCTGGACATGTGTGGCATGTTCTGTTCTCAGCCATCCTGCGACAAAATGAGCACCGACGTCTCATGGTCAGACTCACCCCTACCTGTGCTCCTTCCCTGGGGTCCTGCAACCTTGCTGCCCTTTACCCAGGATCTGCTGTGTGTCCCCAGTCTCCAGAGGTCCTGTGGTCACCCTGAGCCCAGCCAGGGACGCTCCATCAGGCCTGCCTGTCCTGGCAACTGTTAGAGCTGACAAGAAGGCACAGACTGGGTGGGGAGAATAATCGTCTGGCTCCCCTCCTTCCAATCCCAGCTCAGCCTCTGAAAGCAGATGGTGGGAATGTGTTCCCAGGAGCACAGCAGAGAGGCAGGCACACGAGCCTTCTGCTGGGGTGTCCAACACAGAAGTAGCAGCCAATGAGGCAGGTGAGAAAAGCCCAGGACAGCTGAGTGGGCATTTCAGAACCAAGCTGCACAGGGACAGCCCCACACAGGAGAGAGTCATAGAAGGAAAGGCAGACCTGACTCCAAGCTGTCATCAACCTCAAGCTTGCACAACACAGAAGCCACCTCCCAGAACCAGCCCAGGAGGGTGACTGGGAGCTCCAGGCAAACCCAAGGAGAAGCAAGGGGCTTGCTTCATGCTGGAGATGGGGAGTGGGCAGATGCTCAGCCATCTGGTGCCTCTGGCGTAGTGTGAATCTCAGTGAAGCTTTTGGCTAAATGCCTGAAGGCCTCGGTGGCCTTAGCAGTCTTTCCTGGGAGAATCGGCCCAGGCCTGAGAGGCAACAGGTGCTCACAGCCGGCGGATCAGGACATACCCCCACCCCAGTAGCACCCTTAACCAGGGTGGTTTCACATGAGTCCTTTCCCTACGCACTCTTGTGCACAGTGGGTTTGGGTAAACTGAGGTTTGACTCTGTGCCAAGAACTGGTTCTTAGGACTTTCAGGCTACAGGAATGTCTGTATCTTACCAAGAGCAGGAGTGCTGACCCAGGTGCTTCACCTGGAGATCAGCCCTGTTCCCAACATCCTGACTAGGAGACAAAGGGTCAAAAGAGCCTGATGAGCAGACAGCACCATGTCCACTCCAGGGGGCGAGGTGAGATGGCAGCCCTCCCTCAGAGCGCCAGACCACTCTGTCTGGGTGCAAAAGTGAGAAGGCAGGTGAGGAGGAGGGTGGAAGGCACCAGCCCCGTCCCCATCACCTACTAGTCAAGGTGGATCTGGAGGGTCTGTGGAGGCCTGTCCAGTGTGGGCAGCTCACCTGCACTGCACCCATGCTGGCGAGGCTGCACAGGGGAGAGCACTGTGCTGTGCCACCCAGCCCTCCTACCTGCTGAAGCGCCCGATACCGTCCACCATGAGCCGCATCCTTCTCTTCTCCTGAGGCTCTGCCGTGAAGTAGCGGACGCCAAGGAGCAGGGGCAGCCCCACTGCTGTGGAGGAGAGCACCTTCTTCCACAGGGGCTGGGGTCTCAAGGACCTGGAGGGTCAAAGATGCATGGCCGGCTATCTCCTATCTGTGTCCCACTCCCCGCCCGGCCTGGGTTCTGCAGGTGACGTTGGTCTCAGACGCTTATGTGGTCAGCAGTATGCTTTCTGACCACGATGTCCAAGTCACCTCACCTGAGCCCCATAGGCACCCCAGACGCCAGGCTCCAAGCGGCCAGTGGATAGAGAAAGCGGCTCCTTGGCTACATGGAAAGCCACTCATGGGACCAGAGCCACCTATCCTGTAGATACTCACACCATGCACCTCGCTGATGGTCCAAATGGACTGAAGCGTCAGGATGGCAAGATGTGCAGGTAACACACACTTGACACGATGAGAGGTCAAGACAGGAACACAGTGGGAGCCCCAGCACCCAGCCATGTGTCTGACAGTCTCCAAACTGCTGCTCCTCCAGGCCTGAGTCTCGCTGCAGCGCCCTCCCACCTCACTCCACCCGCCCTGCCAACTAGCTCCGGTCTTGGACCCTCGTGCCCCTGCGTCTTGTTTTGGCCTCACCATAGCAGCCCTTCCTGCTTCCACTGTCTGAGCCGCAGCTCTGCTGCCTTCTGCTCACCATGCTGCTGCAGGGGTCCTGCCCCTGGAACCGCAGTCTCAGGTCAGACCCCCACACCAGGAGCAAACACATACTGTCTTGGGGGGGTACAGAGAAGATCCCACCTCGGGCCCACAAGAGGTCGTCCATCCCTGCCTGGTGAGAGGCTGCAGAGAACTCACCACTGAGCAGGCAGGACCCTGAGGCTTCTTCTGAGGAAGGCGGTGGGGACTGGCCAGCGCTGGGGCCTGCTCTGCAGCATAGCGCAGTGGAAGTGGCAAAGTGGGGACTGAAAAGTGAGCAACAGCACGGGGTCAGAGGAGGCAGCCACACGTCCTCGGCCCTGCCCTGGCACTGTTGGGGCCCTGGGACCTTTCAGTTAGTCTCCTCTGCTGCTGAGACCACTGGCCCACAGCCTGAGGAAGGCATTCTGCATTTCCGAAGGAAGTGTCAAGAATGCTCGTTCAACGGATTGAGTGTCACCCTAGGGACTGAGAGGTCCTGGTTCAATTCCCGGTCAAGGCACATGCCCAGGCTGCAGACTCGATCCCTAGTAAGGGGCATGCAGGAGGCAGTCAATCAATGTTTCTCTCTCTCCTCCGCTAAAAAATCAATATCAATTAAAAAAAAGCCCTGGCTGGTTTGGCTCAGCAGTTAGAGCGTCGGCCTGCGAACCAGAGAGTCCTGGGTTCGGTTCCCACTAAGGGCACATACCTCGGTTACAGTTTGTCCCTGGCCCAGGTTGGGGTCATGTGGGTGGCAACCACTCAATGTGTCTCTCTCACATCAATGTTTCTCTCTCTCTCTTCCTCCCTCTCTCCCTCCCGCTCTATCTGAAGATAAATACAAAAATGTCCTCGGGTGAGGATAAAAAAAAAAAAAAAAGGATGCTTAACCACATAATCAGAAAGACTGGATGCAGGAAAAATGTGCCTTGCATAGGTCGTTGTTCTGAAAGTGGATGAAGGAACTCCAGTTACTCTGACCCCAGAGGCAGAATGGAGATGCTAGCCAGCAGGATACCCAGAGAAGCTAAGTTCCTGGGAGACTCTCTGCTCACTGGCTACCTTGTTCTCCCAATCTTACTTGAATTATGGGTCTTACAAGTTCCTCAACCACAGATTTCCCAACTGTAAATTCTCACTTTCTAGGGGAAAAAATGTTGTGTATAGTAAGTGATGGCCCACAGAACACATGCTAAGATTATCACTGTGAGCTTTGGGCCAGATAAGGAACTGACTTTCCAATCACTTTCTGGCCAAAGTGTGCAGCCCTGAAGACAATTTCAAGGACAGCAAAACAAAACAAAAGTCAAAGGAAATATCCATGACCTATTGTCCCAAGAGGAGGACGGTGCTGACAAAACCTCTGCTCAGCAAGGCCACAAACAGCAAGGGCCAGAGCGCAGAGGCGCTCTGTGCGCCCTGCTGCCCCTCTGGCCTGCACACCTGACTTGGCCACGTGACGGCACACATGGTCATGCCAGGCTACACAGAAGAGTGGGCCCAGAGAACATATCTGTGCACACACAGTGGTCAGTTCTCAGAACATCAGTGAATGCCTGCAGAATGGCTGGGGTCCAGGCTGGAATCCCAATCACCTCCCACCAGACATCAGATGGGGGTTTGTGACAAGCAGATGTGCCAAGAGGGTCAGCCCTGCCTGCCCATACTGATCCTGCCCCTACATGCAACTCTGCCCAGGCCCTGTTCAGACCCACCCCATCCGTATCCCTCACCTGACTGCATACCTTCTACCACTCACACCCACCCACCCACCAAACCCTGCCAGGAAGACCAGCCTGACAGTGGGCTCTGTGTGTGACCAGGGACCACAGACAGACACAGACGGGGCTGTGGAACAGCACTGGTGCAAGGGAGGGAGGGATCCTGTGGCCTGGCAGTGAGGGGACATCCATCTGGACATTATAGAGGGTTTTTTAGACAGAGGACATGGCATCAGTGAAGGCCTGAAGTCAGGAGAGTACAGGTGTTTCTGAGACAGGACTGCGTGGTTGGAAAACTCGTGTGCCCAGAGGTGAAGAAGGGGACTGCCCAAAAAGAAAAGGGGGGGCAAAGTGAGCTGGAAATGGGTGGGCGTCTCAAGGCACTTACTGAGGTTTTCCCAAGGGAGGGGGTGATATGCTGGGGACTTTAGCCTTGGGGGAGATAGGGGCAGATGTCCAGTCAGAAGGGCTGGAGCCCAAGTCAGAGCAGTGGCTGGGGAGGGGCTGCTAAGTGAGGGAGCCTAGAGGATCCCAGGCAAGCATGAGGAGCCAGGGAGTCCTGCCACCTCAAGACCATAGCCCAAAAGTAACTGACCACAGCCACCAGCTGCCAGCCGCCATACTTGGCACTCATTATCAGTGACCCTGAGAAAACCCCAACAAGCAGATCCGAGTTACAGGGGGCTTCTTTCAATAGCAGCCTAGCCTCTTTGGAAAGTCATAGGGACCCATGAGTTGGGTGCTGGTGCTGGGAACAGCCATCTATCAAGTCTCTCTACTTCGGTATATCTGTAGTTTTTTATAACTAGATGTTAAATAAAAGGTTATAGGGGAAAATTGGGAGGACTATTGTAGGTCGGGAGGCTAGACAGACGGAACACCTAGTGCAAAGCAGGAACCCCAACCTCGATCTGGAAGAAGCACCTCCCCAGACGACCTGAACACGGGCAGTGGACACTGGGAATTGCAGGCTCACCTGTGTCACTGAGCTTGCGATGGTGCAATTTTTACAAACTGAAGGTTTGTGGCAGCCCAGCGTCCAGCAAGTCTGTCTGCACCATGTTTCCAATAGGCACATGTAACAGTCAGCATTTTTTAGCAATAGTATGTTTTTGGTTTTTTTAGGATCTTTCGGTAAAACCGGAAGACCTACTAGACAAATTCAAAAAGAGCTGTAAGCACTAGCAATAGTAAGTTTTGTTTTGTTTTTTTCTTTGTTGATTTCAGAGAGAGAGGAAGGGAGAGGGGGAGAGAGAGAGAGAGAGAGAGAAACATCGATGAGAGAGAACACTGATTGGCCATCTCCTGCATGCCCCCCACTGGGGGTTGGGCCCATAACCTGGGCATATGCCTTGACCGGGAATCGAACGGGCGACCTCTTGGTGCATGGGTCTATGCTCAACCCCTGAGCCACACCGGCAGGACGCAATAGTAAGTTTTAATTAAGGTATCTACATTATTTTTTTAGACATAATGCTCCTGCACACTCAATAGACTACAATATTAACATAAGTTTTATATGCACCAAGAAACAAAAAAATCCATGAGACTCGTGTTACTGTGGTGGTTTGGAACCAAAGAGGCATGACAGAATCCATGGTTACAAAAGAGAGTGTCCTTGTTCGGAGATGCACACTGAAGGTCTAGCCTCTAGAGGTTTGAGTCAGAATGTCTGTGACTTACTACCTAATGGTCCAATGACAACAAAACACATTTCAAATAGAAAGAGAAACAGCCAGGGCAAGATGTTGGCGGTACACAGACCTAGGTGGTGAGTGTGTCAGGTGGTACCTATATTTAAATGTTTTCATGGTCAAAGGTGCAAAGTATCCGCTATCCTACTCGATATCCCAGCCCGGAAGATGGTGTTTCAGAGCCAGGGCAGGGGTCTTCACCTGGACGATTCTGTGCCAGGACATCGGGCACTGTCTGCAGATACTCTTAGTTGTCACAACTTGAGGGAACAGGTGCTCCTGGCATTGAGCGGGTGGAGGCCAGGGCCCAGGACAGCCACCCAAGGCTGAGCAGCAGGGGCAGGCGGTATTAAAGTGCAGGTCCAGTGAACCAACACTTGCAAAGCTTGGAACACACGGTGGGCAGCTGTGCATGCTGAGCTCACCTGGGGTCAACGAGCCGCTAGGCTCTCCCAGGTTTCCTCCTCACTGTGCCAAGCCACCTAGCTGTCCCCAATGCCCTCACCTCTTCTCAACAACCCTGTGCCACCTGACACAAAGCAGTACACACTTTCTGGGTTGAACTGAACTATCTATGTTAACACAGTTTCCCACAAGTTCTTCAAAAGGAAAAGAAGGGTTTGTTTTGCCCAGAAGAGAAGAGAAGAGAGACTATTCCCAATATGTGGAAAGCTTGGCGAGGGATTATACGCAGAATGTGAAGAGACCAGAGTGGAAGGGTGGCAAAGTGGGGTCTGCTGCAAGCCCTGTGGGTTCACCATGGCAGACAAAGAAGGAAAATTGCCAAAGCTGACCAACTACGACCATCCTGAGATGCCAACATTGGGAGCAAAGACCCCCCAGGGACCCAGCCCAGTGCCAATGTTCTGAGGGAGCAGAGCCAAGGCCCGAGTCAGAGGCTGTGTTGTGTGCAGCACCCCGGAGCCCCAGCACAGCTGCCCCAAGACCACAGCCAAACCCAGCCTCACTCGATCCCCTAGATGCCCCTGTGAAGGCTGAGCACGTGGGCGGCACACGCTCTAGGCACATCTGACTCAGCTGGCAGAAGACTGCACAGGAGGAGAGCTCCCCAAGAGAGCTTGCCTTCAAGTCCCTCCACCTGGAGAAGCCCCTGGCCCACCAGGGAGGGATACAGGGTGAGGCACCAGGCACAGGCCGGTAGGGGCCACTTAGGTTTTCTGGTGACCCCAGTGAGAATTCACAGGGTGTGCAGATGGCACATGACTCACAGCAGCCTGAGGCTGACGGGGTGTCATGGGTGGGCAGAGTCCATGAATGCCAAGCTCCGGGATGGAAGAACAGGTCTGGTCTGCAGCCTTGCTCCATCACCCAGTGCCAGGGTAACACCCCTCCTATCACCTTTCATCTCTGAATGGGGTGACTGTTGACCTTGCAAGGCTGGAAAGGTGAGAGATCGTGGAAACAAAGCACCTCACTGAGGGCCTGGCACTTTATAGGTGCTCAACACAAGGAGGGCGTTTACTGCAGCAGCTCCTGGCCAAGCCAGCAACAGACGACATCCTTCCTGGTGCCACAATAGCCTGCCCTGAAATCCTCCAGTGCAGAGGGGTCCTGACAGCCAGAGAGGAGCACACTGTCCCCGAGTCATTCATATGCAAGCGGTTGGTAGAAATGTCAAGTCACTTAACTCACAAATAACCTTAAACATCATTTTGATATTAAAACATACTGTTCTTGCCCTGGCCGGTTTAGCTCAGCGGTTAGAGCGTCGGCCTGCGGTCCAGAGAGACCCGGGTTCGGTTCCCGCTAGGGGCATGTACTTCGGTTGCAGTTTGTCCCCGGCCCTGGTTGGTCGTGCGGGTGGCAGCCACTTGATGTGTCACTTTCACATCGATGTTTCTCTCTCTCTCTCTCTTCCTCTCTCTCCCTCCCACTCTATCTGAACAAAAAAAAAAAGAAAAAATGTCCTCGGGTGAGGATAAACATACTGTTCTTAATGTCACCCCAATAAATTCAAAAAATTTTTCTAAAAGATTTTTTTTCTTTCTAGCATAAATTATCAACCAATTGATAAGATCTAAAGGACTGGCCTTGGCTGGGCAGCTCAGTTGATTAGAACATCATCCCAATACACCAAGGTTTGGGGTTCAATACCCAGTCAGGGCACATACAAGAATTAACCAGTGAATGCATAACTAAATGAAGCAACAAACTGGTGTTTTTCTCTCTCTCCTCCCCCTCCCTTCCTCTCTCTTTCTAAAAGTAAAATTAAAAAAAAAGTTTTAATAGCACAGGATTGTTTGAATAACAATGCTATCATGAATTGGATTTTATTTCAAATAAATAAAAGCCCTGGCCCATGTGCTCAGTTGGTTGAGCGTCATCCCATGTACCCAAGGGGTCACAGGTTCAATTCCCAGTCAGGGCACACGTCCAGACCTCGGGTTAAAGCCCCAGTCTGTGTGTGTACAGAAAGCAAACGATCAGAAAGCAAATCATCAATGTTTCTCTCTTAGGTCGAAGTTTCTTTCTCTCCCTCTCCCTTTCTCTCTCTCTAAAAATATAAATAAATAAATAAATAAATAAATAAATAATAAAATAAGTAAAAAATATAAAACACACCATTCTTTTACAGAAGAGAATGCTAAATCTGAGTCATTTTACAGCAAAGCATGAGGCCCTGGCTGCGTCCCAGCCTCCTGACGACTGTCCATTGCTGTCAGGGGTTCTGGTGAGGAGCTGAGGACCAGAGTCCATAGCCTCTGAGCACAAGACAACACAGTGCCAAGTGCACATGGACCACAGTCCCCAGGAGCCACCACCTAGTAGGAGCTCTGGCTGCATCTCATCCTCCCCCACTCATTTCCCAGCACGAACTCCTCACTCACGCTCCTGTGACAAAGATCCCTTTGGTAGACCCTGGACAGCCCAGCCCTGTTCTCCAACATGCTGTCCTGCCTGGGATACCCTTCAGTCCACCCTGATTCACCCCCTACCCCTGCATCTGGTCCATTCCTCCTCCACTGACCTTATCACACAAGAGTGACTGTCAGCTTAGACTCTGTGTCCCCAACAGACTGAGCAGGGCCCACCTCTCAAACATGTCTGTACTTCTAGGATCCAGCACAGGCTTTGCTAGATGGAGCAGAAACTCCACGAACACTTGTTGCACTGAGATCAAAAGTGATAGGCACACAATGAGCCAGAACCCATGTGGCCCAGGCAAAGACATCGGCTGAGCAGCAGGTGGAAGGCACGGTCCAGCAAGAGACAAGCAGCCCTGCCTGGCCCTGCGCAGAACTCCAAGGATGAGGCCGTGTGCCCACAACTCTGCAGCACCCACAGGCTCCTGCCAGTTTAAGATGCCCAGTGCTCCTCAAATGATCCCCATCACACAGGAGACACCCCCAAAGCCCAAAGAGGTCCTGTGGCTATACATGTGGGGCAGGGTCCAGTCAGGACGGCTTCCACCACATCACACATAACCTGAACCACACCTGGGGCCTGAGACTAGAGGTGCCTGACATAGGTGCAGAGAGGGCTGTGGGTCCCCAGGAAATCCTCCCACACGTCAATGCCTTCTCATCAAGATGACCACACACATGTCCCTGTACCCCTCCCACTCCCAAAGCCCTCCAGGGTGGACAAGATGAGATGGGCTTCCTGTCCCGCTTCCCTGGAGTGTGTGCACAGTGTGTTTGCACAAACCCAGGCCTCATCGGAACTCAGCTAATAACATACAAAGCAGCAAAAGAAGAACTCAGTAGTAACACTGAAATCGATATTACAAAGCTCATAGACGTGTGTACTTTAACACAGAACAATGACTGTGTGTGGTCACATACATGGCACCAGCTGAGCTGTTTGTTTTCCTAACACCCTGTAGATTAGACAGAGCCGATTAGAAAGATGAGATGTCACTGCAGACAAGCCGGCCCACAGCAGTAGGAAGCCACCACTGAGTCTCAGGACGGTGCTGTAACAGAAACCTGCACAGAGCTGACCAGAACCTGGGCACTTTAATAATAGGGTCAACAGCCCTAACCCTCAGCAGGACCATGGACGCCGGTGACCCTCTCAACCCCATCTGGACTCAGAAGCCCACAGGGCCCACCCCACTTAGTGGCTGTGAGCAGCTCCTACTTAGGGGCTGAAACCTGCCCCTCCACCCCTGGTTTGCAGCATTAAGCGACCTGATGTGTGAAGAAGCTTCATGAACTGTGAAGGGCTATACTCAAGGCTGCTCCCCGCGCTGGAGCTGCTCACTGTCCCCCACAGGTTCAGGGAGGTTCGTTTTCCCGGGACTGTCTAAACCCACAAGGCTAGGCTTGGGAGAGAAATGCAAGCTCTACACAAAACCCTAGGGTTCAATACCTAGGAACCCTTCAGTCCCTTCAGCTCCAAACCCTTTACAAGAGGACGGGCCAGGCCCTCGGGGAGGGAGCGGTGACAAAGGTGCTAACCACAGAGATGCGCAGGCGGGAGGCCGCCCGCAGGCCCGGGAAGGCCGGCTGCCGGCAGGGTCGGGGCAGCAGTGGGTGGGCAGCCCGGGAAGGCCTGAGGGCGGGGGCCGAGGGCCGCGGCCAGCGGAGGTGTCGGCTCAGGGGGGTCTCAGGGTGCGTACGGGACCGGGCAAAGGGTGCTGCAGTCTGGGATCTGGCAGGGCCTGGGCAGTGCGCGGTCTGCGGGACACACGGCGGAGGGACGGGGCGCCCTCGGCTCCGACGCCAGGGCAGCCGGCCCGCAGCTGCCTTGGGCAAAGGCGCCCCTCTGGGGAGGGCGCCTGGGAGGACCGGGGGGCTCTGGGTGAGCCGAGGACGATCTGCCCGGTCCTGAGTGGCACCCGGCATCTCCAACAAGGTCTGGGGGCCTAAAGCGGAGTCTGGAGGGCAGGGTATCTGAGAGCTGTGGAGGACCCCTAAAGAGCACTGAGGTCCGGGGGGACAGGGTCCCTGACAGGGCCCGGACGAGGCATTCTGGGGTGCGCAGGGACTCGGTCTCGGGGACGCGAGGGGCCCGGACGGGCGGCTGACGGTGCCGTGGAGAGGGTGCCGGGCCGGGCCGGCGAGGACTCACCGGTCGCCACATGTTCCGGCCGCCGCTCGGCTCCCGCTCGGCGCAGGCTCGCGTCGCCCCGCCCAGCAGTCTCTGCAGGTAATGGTTCACTGCGCACGCGCGTCCCGGCGACGGTGGGCGGGACCTGAAGCCACGCCCCGAGCGTGCTCGCGTCCGCAGCGGCGCAGCGCCCCCTGCTGGCCCCCGGTGGCCTAGCTTTAGGGCTAAGGGTTGCGGGGGTCGCCAGGCCGGGCGGAAGCCGGCAGGGGTATGAGACCTGGGACCTGTGTAGCTCAATACTCCCTGGGCCAGGGGTCAGGGCGAATCTCTGTGAGGGCTCCGCCGCAGAACGAGGCCGTAGCTCCCCAGCTAATGGGGCTCCGTGTTCCGTGCAGCGCCCACGTTCATCTGGATCGAGGCCAGTGATTCTCATGAGCACCTGCTGTGTGCGGGCGGCCCGGGATGCGCGGGGACTCTGCCGTGAAAGGTGAGCAGAGGGAGGCCAGGACCACGGAGAAAGCTCCTCTCCAAGGAACGTCTTCCCAGACCCTGCCAGGGCTTCTCCTCCCTCCTCTCGCTTGCTTCCCGCTCACCCCTGCCAGGGAGCTTCTGCAAAGGCAGGTTCACCCCCACACTGTCCCCAACGACCTGCTTCTGATGTCACTGCAGCCACGCCCTCGGATTTGTGACACCAGCGGGTCTGGAGTCTTTCTGTGGCCTGGCCACCTGCTGCGTCCACCCGGGGCCTCGAGTCTCCTGCTCCACACACACTACTGCCCCACCTTCACACCATTTGGAAGCTTCTTCCTCAATGGTTGCAACTCTCCTATCAGCCTGTCCCCTTCCCACATGGCGCTTCCTTCCACATGGTCAGGCCAACGGGGCCTGTTCATCCGACTGTCCCTGGGCCCAGGTGAACTACTGTCTCTGCCACCTAACACCCCAGGCCTCTTCTGCTGCCTGGTGCCACAGCATCACCTTGTTCCCACCACCTCCAGTGGCGCGAATGCCCTGGCTGAGTGCAGACAGCTGTCCTCAGTGACTTTGCCCACCTTGCCAGGACAGGAACTTGGCATGTCATCTTCACCCTGTGTCCTGGTGTCCAGGACAAGTCCTGACAGAGTGGATCTGAAGCTCCTCCCAGGGCCAGGCTTCTGGGATGTTCCCAGTTGCACATGTTCGGCCTCCCCACCTAACCCCATAATGTCTGTGAAACAGGTCCAGGAAATAGTGAAGGTCAGCACAGAAGTACCTCCTGGGTATCTGAGAAGTGACAACAGCAGGGTGTGAGCATGGCTGTACACTTCCCCTGGTGACACACACATGGCCACTGAAAACCTGGGCCATCGACTGTCCTGGGGCTGGGAATTGGGGGCAGGAGAAGGGCTTTCCTGTCCACTCTTGGGAAACAAGGTACAGCAGTTTCCCACCCCAAACGAACAAAGGAATGAACTCTGTCCTATTTCTACATCAAAGAATCCTAGTACTGGCCTGGCTCCTGTCCTGAGCCCTGGGGCCTCCCTCTGCATGGCAGGGCACTGGTCCTGGATTGAATGGGGGTACCCTGCCCCAGGTGGTGCTGTGTGGAGTCAGTTTCCCCAAATGGGACTGCTGTGCCCCAGGGACAGCCAGAAGACCTTACCCCCTGTGACCAACACTCGTGTTCCACTCATCTGTCCCCTCATCAGTCCTCCACTCCCAAGCCCATCTTCCAAATCTCCCAGCACCCTGGTGTTCCCAGGCCCTTGAGTCTCCAAAACTGCTATTAAAGAAAAAATAAAGAGGACCTGTGTATTAAGACGCATGACTCTCACACAGATAGAAAATGAGCAGTGTGTCCCATCCCCAAATATGTGTCCAAGTTCTAAGTTCCAGAATCTGTCCTGTGACTTTATTTGGAAATAAGGTTGTTACCGATGTAATTAAGGTTCTCTCTATGAGATCACCCTGGATGAGGATGGGCCCTAAATCCAATGACTGGTGTCCTTAGAAGGAGAAGGAGGTCTGAGACATAGGAAAAGTCCCTGTGAAGACAGAGGCAGAGACTGGAGTGATGTGGCCACAAGCCAAGAAATGCCAAGAATTGCTGGCAGTTGCCAGAAGCTGGAGAGGGGCCTGGAACCCAGTCCCTGCAAGCCTCCGGGAGGAACCAGCCCTGACAGCACTTTGTTTTGACTTCCGGCCTCTAGCACTGTGGTAAAATAAACCTGGGTTGTTGTAAGCCACCAAGTTCGTGGTAATTTGTTCCAGCAGCAACTCAGAAACTAGTACAGTGTGCCAAAGAGTTATTTAAGACATTAACTAATGAGAGAACCAGGAATGTGGTTTCAAGTTCAAAAGAGAAGTTCAAAACCACAGATTTATATGGAGTGAAAGAGGGCTCAAATTAATTTTAAAAAGTTGGAGACTCGCCTGGCCAGTGTGGCTCAGTGGTTGAGCATCAACCCTGTACCAAGAGGTTGCTGGTTCGATACCAGGTCAGGGCACATGCCCAGGTTGTGGGCCAAATCCCCAGTGGGGGGCATGCAGGAGGTGGCCAGACTGATGTTTCCATCTCTCTCTTGCCCTCTCCTTTCCTCTCTCTCTGAAATCAATAAAGAAAAAAAGAAAAAAGAAAAAGATGGAGACTTGCTTTCCCACAGGGGAAGATAAATGGAATCTCCCCTGGACCAAATGTATTTGCATGGCTATAAAAAGGAAGGGTTTGAGTTGCTGTTGGTCACCTGCAACATCCAGAGCTGAGCTGTGAAATAGTTCCAGAAGGGTAGACACAGACAATGTGAGGTTTTCCCATTGGAAGTATCAGTAATATATATATTTCTTCTTCTTCTTCTTCTTCTTCTTCTTCTTCTTCTTCTTCTTCTTCTTCTTCTTCTTCTTCTTCTTTTATTGATTTTAGACAGGGAGGAAGGGAAAGGGAAAGAGAGAGAGCGAAACATCGATGAGCGAGAACATTGATTGGCCTCCTCCTGCATGCCCCCCAACTGGGGATTGGGCCCACAACCTGGGCATGTGGCCTGACCAGGAATTGAACCGGTGATCTCTTGATGCATGGGTCGATGCTCAACCACTGAGCCACACCGGCCGGGCTGTTTTGTTTATTCCAAAGTTTACATTTTTCATCACAGTCTCCTCAACACCTTTGATTTTTTTTTTTTTTTTATCCTCACCCGAGGACATTTTTCCATTTTTTGTTCAGAAAGAGTGGGAGGGAGAGAGAGGAAGAGAGAGAGAGAGAGAAACATCGACATGAAAGGGACACATCGAGTGGCTGCCACCCGCACGACCAACCAGGGCCGGGGACAAACCGCAACCGAGGCACACGCCCTCAGCGGGAACCGAACCCGGGTCTCTCCGGACTGCAGGCCGACGCTCTAACCGCTGAGCCAAACTGGCCAGGGCGACACCTTTGATTTTTTGTTATTGTTGTTAATCCTCACCTGAGGATATTTTTTCCAATAAGTTTTAGAGAGAGTGGAAGGGAGGGAGGGAGAGGGTAGAGAGAGAGAGAGAGAGAGAAACATCGATGTGAGAGAGACACGTTGATTGGTTGCCTCCTGCACGCGCCCTGATTGAGGGAGGGATTGAACTTGCAACCCAGGTACTTGCCCTTGACCAGGAATTGAACCTGTGACCCTTCCGTGTGTAGGCCAACACTCTAACCACTGAGCTATACCAGCCAGAGCCACCCCTTTGATTAAAAAAGGAAATTTTGCCCTGGCCGGTTTGGCTCAGCGGTTAGAGCGTCGGCCTGCGCTCCAGAGAGACCCAGGTTCGGTTCCCGCTAAGGGCATGTACCTCGGTTGCAGTTTGTCCCCGGCCCAGTTGGGGTCGTGTGGGTGGCAGCCAGTCCTTGTGTCTCTCTCACATTGATGATGTTTCTCTCTCTCTTTTCCTCCCTCTCTCCCTCTCACTCTATCCTAAGATAAATGCAAAAATGTCCTCCGGTAAGGATAAAAAAAAAAAAAGGAAATTTCAGCCTGGCCGCTGTGGCTCAGTGAATTGAGCATCGTCCCATGGACTGAGAGGTCCTGGTTTGATTCCCGGTCAGGGCACATGCCTGGGGTGCGGACTCGATCCCCAGTGGGGGGCATGCAGGAGGTGGCCAGATCAATGTTCCTCTCTCACATCAATGTTTATATCTCTCTCCCTTCCTCTCTCTCTAACAAAATCAATAAAAAATATTATTAAAAAATAAATCAAAAGGTTGCATTTCAGTTTACAAAGAGTCTAGTAAATTGATAGAGGTTACAGATGTCGAGAATAAAACAGAACTGACTAGATATTCCCTCACCAAAAGGGATGTATGCGGGGAAAGAAAGGATGGTCCCCCAGTGTGTGCACACAAGGAACTGTGTCAGGCCTGCAGGGGACTCTCCGACTCCCAACCTCAGAATCACCCCACAGGCCACTGAGAGCTCCTCCCACAGCCCCTCCTGACTATGTCCAGGTTAAGGTCTCAGCCATAAATTCTATCAAAGCGTGGAGTAAGAGAAGGGCCTCCATGTGAACCCAGGACACAGGACATTAAACAACGCCAACAGTATTCAGGCCAACAACCAGGGTAACATGTCCCTCATGCCTCACGCTCCTTGTCATCAATTCCTGGGACGCTGGGTTCAGGGTGAGAGAGGCTGAATGCTGACTCAGCCCCACGTCCGAGCTGTACCAGCATAAACTGTGTCCCTTCTCTGAAGGACCAGTTCACCAATTCGGTGCTTGTCTCGGGCTTAGTTTCCACCGGGCCCTGACTGCAGAGCCTCAGGCAAAGCAGAGGGTGACAGAGACTCGGTGCAGGGTTAATTTACTACCCAACATTTTAAAATGTAAGAGAAGACAGTGAATGTTACATCTAATTTACAAATATGGGTGAATAATTTTTACATTCATTAAAAATTATGGAAACTTATTAAAAAATGATAATATATATAACAGGAAATAATCCTGAGGCATTATGCACATCAAATGCTAAGAATATGCCAAAAGTACCAGTAAAGCAATTGACTGAGTCAGGAGCGGAGCCCAGAGAGACATCTGTATTTCTATAGAACTTCATGGGTAAGTCTTGTGTGGCTGGTTGAAAACCCTGACCTAGAAGACACTAGAGCCAAACTAGAGAAGTCAGAATGGGCCGAGCTAACATTTAAATAACTGACGTTTTAGCAAGTAACCTACACTCCTGTTGGCAGAGATGGCAGGCAAAGAGCCAGCAGGACCCGGACAAATGGAGGAAAATTCGGCAGAAGGACCACACAAGTTTAGGGAGGATGCGGCAAATCTCCAGGGACTTCCCGCGGAGCCTGTGCTTCTGAAACGTTGGTGTGCACACCATTTCACAGGTGCAGCCTTGACCTGGGGAGGCTGAGCGCCTCTTCTGGTTGTACATCTTCAGGAACTGCAAATGAACAAGCCTGATTAATTCTGGCCCCTATCTTTTCCTCAGGCGAGCGGACAAGCCTCTGGGGAAGCCCACGCTCCACAAGACCCTCCTGGGAGAAACTGGACCCTCTGCGTGGATGGGATCGTGCAACCACTTTGGAAAGCGGCCTCGCAGGCTTCAACATGTTCAGAACAGCATCACTGTGACACGGCCCTTCCACAGAGGCGAAGGGAGACTTGGTGCCACACAGACACGTGCACAAACACTCCCACCCTGCAAGGCCCAGGGGGGATACCTCATTTGGAGCAGACCGGAGGCCAGCAGGGGACACGCTCACTAGGCCAACCCATGTCACAGGCAGGCAGGATAGTCAGTTTCGGACCCAGCAGAAAGAATCCATAATCAGGCCCATCAGGGAAGACACTCTGACTTCATTCTCATCTCCTTGAAGATGTCTGACCCACGGCTACTGTGGGGAGGACCAGTCGCAGCCTTTCCAGGGACTCGCATTTAGACTTGACACTCCTCCCTCTCCAGCCACAGCACCCTGAGAAGGCGTATCCACAGAATAATTTATCTTTTTTAAAAATAAAGTTACTTAATAGTCTCCATTTAATTGGTTTATTTGTTGTTAATAAACTGGCAACACAGTGAGGGGCCAAGAGCATGCTCCCAGGCAGACTCCTGTGTGTTTGGGCTCAGGTAGGAGATGCTGCCCTGGGGCTAGGGCAGGACACCACCATCCTGTGCCCCAAGGGATGGAAGGAAAAGGTCCCTCACTTCTGGGGGCACCCCTTGGATGAACACAGTGGCCAATGAGCAAACAGAACCAGAGAAGCTAAAGGAAAAGGAGGGAGGGAGATGGGCAGGCTTGGGGGGAAGGCAGCATTCTCTGGTATCCCCCACCCTGCCCAGGGCTCAGAAGCCTTTGCCTGCGTCCCAAGGCAGGGCACACGTGGCTCACAGATTGGGGGAGGCTGCCCACATCGCCCTCCCCACACGGAGTCATTTTTCACAGGGACTACCAAAGGGTGGCTCAGGGTAGCAAGGAGTGACCAGCTGGGGAATCCCTTCAAGCTGCCTCCCAAGTGAGCTTACTTTTCACTTCCCACACAAAGGGATAGGAATTTCAAGGTCAGTTTGCAGCTTGTCTTTCATCAAATTACAATGCTTCCTCTGGACTCCTCCAGAGAGCACCCCTGGGGGCCTGGCCTGGCTGGGGTGTTCTTCTGAGAGGGTCAGATGCCCAGGGAACTCTACCTTGCAGGTGGAGAGCAGGTCAGGGAAGCACCCTACTAAGGAGCTGGAGGTGGCACCTAGGAGAAAGAGGGGTCACAGGGAGTGTGACAGGGAAGTCATCAAGAGAAGGATGGATTCTTCCCAGGCAAGGAAAGATGGAGCAGAGCTGTGTCCCCGGGCTTCAAGGAGGGGATGAGAGAGGGTTTCACCACTCCTGTTGCTGTGACAGGCGGAAACCAACTCGCCAGTTGCTTAGACAAGCGAGGGGCTGTGGGCCCACATAATTGAGAAGCCCTAGATTCAGGCGTAGCTGGATCCAGGTGGTCCTGGGGGGTGACCAGGGTTCTGCCTCTCCCCTCTCACTCCACTCCACCCCATGGCAGGCACTAAGTGTCATACAGGACGGGGCAGGATGGGTGGGTACTGGGCCTGACCACCCCAGATGGGGGAGAACACCTTACATGCTGCCCAGGGCAGGGTGAGGGCCTGTCAGGAACCTGCACATCTGGGGCACGGGGAGGGGTCGCTCTGGGGCTCTAAGGGGGTCCCAGCTCTAAGTGGCCAGCAGCGGTCATGACAGGGAACAGTCTCTCCTCCGCAGGCATCGTGACTGCATCAGCTGGGTCACCTACCCAGTCACAGGGCTGGGGCAGGAGGTCCTGTGACTAACATCTCCCCAGAACCCTAGCAGCCTGCAAGCCCCCGGAAGGTGCAGCGGAGAGAACAAGGCCAGTGCCTGGGCTGGAGGGAGCCCAAGGGTCCCATGCAGTGGGCAGCAGGCTTGCCCAGGACAAGGTACACATGGTCAGAGCAGAAGATTCTGGAACTGCTGATGACCTGTGCCCATTTGCTGGCCAGTGCCCCAGCCGCCCCCACACTCCCATTTCATAAAAGCTTGGAGGTCCCTTTGAATCCCATGGAGAGGAGGTCGTCCTCCTAAAGGATCATTGTCCAGCGTCCCCAAGTCAGGCAGTGGGGCCTCTGAGCAGATGCAAATGAGGGCTCACCCATCCTGTCACCCAGGTGCTGTCACAGCTACAACCGCGTCAGAACCCACACCTGCTCAGGGGCTCTGGGCTGAGAAGCACAGCACTGGAGAAGGTCATTCAACCACAGCCCGCAGCCTCGTCCCAGGGCTCACTGCTCAGTCTCAGCTGAGGTGGCCACACCTGGGAAAGGGGGCTGCCTGTGCCACACCCCAGATGGCTTTCTCTGGTTCTGAGGAACTAAAGGGCCTGTTCCTGGTGGTGAGATGGGCAACAGTGGCCCTGGTGGCTCAGGCTTTGCTGTCCCCCAGCGGGCTGCCCTCTGAGAGCAACATAGTCCTGCCTCAGTCATGGCCTCCCTCCAGTCTCCTTCAAGTGCCCCAGCCCCAGGCCTGAGAGGCTTTCTGGCAGAGCTGTGAGCCTCAGAGCAACTGCCACCTGCTGTCCAGCTGGAGGTTTGAGTACCCTGACAGGCACTGGGGACAGGGCCCAGCTCTGAGGGTCCTGGCATGGTGGGCTCCCAGCCTGGAAGGGCATGTCAGGTGGCTCTTAGGACTCGGCCCTGCAGCATCTTCCTCCCCGTGGTATTTTGGTCCCTGTCCTGCTTCTTATGGGCACTGACCGGAAAGCACTGCAGACTTCAACAGCGGCTTCCTCAAACCCCCACCTCCAGCCCCAGGGGGAGCAGGGGAGGGGTGCTGATGGTGATGACAGCAGTGTCATGGGGTGTAGGGAGAGCACACCAAGGCCCATGGGCATGCCACCCAGCCCACCATCTTCTTCCCTCTAGACCAGTGGTTCTCAACCTTCCTAATGCCGCGACCCTTTAATACAGTTCCTCATGTTGTGGTGACCCCCAACCATAAAATTATTTTCGTTGCTACTTCATAACTGTAATTTTGCTACTGTTATGAATCGCCATCGGAAATATGTTTTCCAATGGTCTTAGGCGACCCCTGTGAAAGGGTCGTTTGACCACCAAAGGGGTCACAACCCACAGGTTGAGAACCACTGCTCTAAACCTTCACTCACCACCACCAAAGCCCCTACCTCCCAAAGGCAAGCAGCCAGGTCAAGCTGCCACTGCCCCATCCCTGGGAGGCCAGGGCTTGGAGGATTGCCTCCTATTCTCAGGGCTGCACTATGTCTGAGGCACTTGGGAGCCTGTCCCCACCCCCCCCCCCCCCGCAATGCTGGATGGAACCCCAGATCGGAATATCCTGTCAAGGAACACAAGCCTTCCCCTCCCATGGGGAACCCCCTCATGTTTGGCTGGTTCTGCCAAGGCGGGTGGGGTACGACGAAAGAGGAAGGTGAGGCCTTCAAAGGCCCACGCGCAGGCCGAGTCAAGGACCAGAACAATCACAGGAAGGAGCACAGGAAGGAGCTGGGTGGCGGGAACAGGAGCCATGTCTCCCAGCACCCACTGCCTGCTCCTTGTAGCTGCAGGGGCTTCCTGCAGAAGTGGGGCCCTCATCTGTCCCAGCCCCACGGCAGCCGCCACCCACACACCGTCTGCGATCCATCCAGCCTGGCTAGGTGCTCATTCGAGCCCATGCGGAGAACCACCCAGTCCAGGACACTGCAGCTAGTGCAGAGACCCCACTCCCCGATGAGGCCTGTTCCAGAGTGGCATCTGGAAGGAGATGACTTGGCACCTGGAAGGATGTGATGCCATGTCTGCCTGAATAAAGGGTTTGGGGTTTGATCTTGGAAGAAGCCAGAAACTGGAGGCTGGCGGCTCAGGAGAGGGTTAAACGCTCTTGAGCAGAAAGGTCCTGAGACTAGCTGAAACCTTATACTGCAGTTTCTTCCAAGTCCCACTCACTGAGCCCTTTCTGTGCCTGGACCTTGCAACAATGCCCTGGCATAAAATCTCCCAGAGAGCAGCAGGCAAGTGGGCCACACCCAGGTCACAAAGCAGGGACAGCCCATCCTGCCTGAGGATTGTGCCCAGCTGGCTCAGCACAATGCCTGGAGGTGCTTATGGAGCAGTGGCTCAGCTGGGAAGAGGCCCCGTCACTCAGCTGGAGATCCCGATGGGCTGACATTGGTGGACTCCACGCTGCCTCCAACTGCCGAAGCCTGTGTGGGTCCTTGGCCCAGGCTCCGGTCCCTGCAAGCTGCCCTTTGCCCTCCCTCTGGGCAGTTCTCAGGGACAGGGGAGGGTCTAAGAAGCAATAGTGTTGGGGAGGGGGAGCAGGAGTCCTGATTAAGAGGTCATAACCCCAGGAACCACGAGAATAGCATGGGGTGGCGGGCTCCCGCTGAACAGCCAGACCATATCTGTGGCTCAGGGAAAGTCTATCTGCACAGGAAAAGGTGCTCATGGGATTAACAACTCTGACTCATGGGATAAAAATGCTTTACTATGTAAATCTCGCACTGGGCCCAGGACCAGGCCCTGTCCACAGCCCCAGTTGGGACCTGATTTGGGCCTGCTCTGTGGTCCCCACCCTGGCCTGAAGTGCCAGGGTCACCTTTGGAGTGTGCAGGTGTCCAAGCTCATGACCCTGCGTGGGGAGGGCCTCCCTGGACAGTGGGCAATCAGGCACTGTGGCAGCCCCAGCCTGAAGGCGGGTGGGGCAGAGTGAGGGTCCCACCTGCCCAGGTTTAGGGTCCACACAGGTCCACACAGTCCTTCCCACTGTGGAACACATGGTAGATGCTGGTAGGAGGGAACATGGCGACAGCACCAAGCAGGGAGCCCACCTGGATGGCCACACCAACTGCCAGCAATGCTCGCTGCCCTCCACCATGGAGCAGGGAGCTGGCGGCCACCTTCACGTAGGAGAACAGCCCCAGACACAGTACCCACGACAGCACCTGGGGAAGCAGACACAGCAGCAGGCTGAGCATAAGATGCCCCAGGCTCCATGGAAAACTTCCCTCTCTTTGCTTCAGTGTCCCTGGTGTACTTACCACAAGGACTAGCCCTGCAGTAGTGCCCACTAGGGGCGGGCAGGGGCTCAGGATTGCCAGCGCCATCAGGTAGGCCCCAAAGAGCATGCCCAGCAGAGAGAGACCGCCCAGCCATGCCAGAGACCTGCCAGGGGTAAGCAGAAACTCAGGGCTGGCTATCCCCGGCTTGGGTCCCCATCCCTAAGTTCCAACCCGATTGACTTAAGGCCCCTTGTGCACCTGCACAGCACGCCCATGGCCAGGAAGCAGGCGAGGGGGTTGGCGGCACTGCCCAGCACCGCGGCCAGGTGGTAGGCCAGGCGCCCATAGGGCAAGCAGGAGAAGCTCTGCACAGCAGGCAACACGCCATTGGTCAGTGCATTGGTGACGGCCAGCAGGCTCAACAGGCAGGCACCACGGGCAGACAGCAGCCGATGGGCCTCCGGGTCTGGGCCAGGTGTGGTGCTTGCTGCCTGGAAAGGTGGCTCCTGCAGTGGTGAGGCCTCTTCCTCCTCCTCCTCCACTCCTGGGGCTCCCACCTGAAGGCCAGGCCCTGGGCCCCCAGTGGTCACGGATGGTGGTAATGGCAACAGCAGCAGGAGACCCTGGAAGGCAGCAGCTGAAGTGACCAGAAGAGTGGCCAGTGTCCAGAAGAAGGTGCTGGCAGGAAAACGTTCTGGGAAGTTGTGGGGAGGCCCAGGGGTGCCATTGGTGGGGGCTGACGGGCACTCAAGGCGGCCCACACCCTGGGCTAGGGCCAGCACGCAGGGTAGAAGAGCACTCAGGCCTTGACCCAAAAAGAAGGACCGCAAAAAGGGAGGCGGCAGGTGGCTCAGGAAGGGCAGGAAAGTGACATTAGAGGCGCAGCAGGCCAGTGCCAGCACAAAGGCCAGCGTCAGGAAGGCCACAGAGTGATACTGCCCGCCCACGGGTGCCACCTGCTGCCACAGTGGGGCCAGCAGGGCTGTGCCCACCACATTCAATGCCTGCACCACCTGGATAGGGGCCTGCTCGCCCTTGCCCAGGGCCAGCCGTCTCCACAGTGTCACCACCAGCAGACTCAGGTTCCCCAGTGCCACAAGCACAGAGAGGTATGAGGGGAGGCTCCAACCTGCAGGGAAGGGAGGAGGCAACATCAGAGGCACAGTGCGAAAGGACAAAGCAGCTGCAGCCCACCTTCCAGGGCAGACCTGGCCCGCAATTGCTTGCACTCTCTCACTCACCCTCGGGAAGGTCTTTTACCACCACTGGAAGCTCAACCCAGATCCCATTAATGGCAGCCCAGGAGCCCATGCCGAAGAGGGCTACCAACAGGTGGGTCAGCACCAGACGGCCCAGTGGGGGTGCTGCCATTCAGCTTCGGCTGGGCTTCCCAGGACAGGGCAAAGGTCAGCTCCTCTTTCCCCACCTAGGTCCAAAGAAGGTGCTTCTACTCTTCTGGAAATTGAAGACCTTTTCCAGCTTGAAGGAAACAGATGCAAATGCAGGGTCACAAGAAACAGACACGGGTCAGAAGAGAGCCAGAGGGCCAAGACTAGGGAAAGTGCAGGTGCCCGAGATGGGGATGGGGAGGAGGAGGGGCCAAAATATACCAAGTAGCACCAGCCTCCGGTGTGGGGACCACGACACAGCAAGGCTGGCAGGCGGAGAAGGACGAAGCCAGGCTCAAGGTGCCCAGGAGGGCTCCAAGGGAGGATGATCAAGAGGAAGCTGACTTCGGGTCTGAGCTGCCGAGACTACTACCACCCGAAACAGACACGGGGACAAGGGCCCCGTGACAGGGACACCTCTCAGGCGCCCTGCATACCTCTGCAGCTTTTGTGCCCAGCTAGGAGCCCGCAGCTTTCGTGATACCCAGGAGGTGAGAGCCAGTGGGGTTCCTCGGGGGTGTGGCCGCGACGGGCACCGCCCTCGCTGTGTCTGGTGGGCAGTGGAAAGCAGCCCAGGACGCCCGGGTCCCCCCGCCTCCGGGTCCGGCGCCCGAGCGCTCCACGACCCGGCGACCGGCCGTCCCGCCACGCGGCGAGGCCGCCGCCTCCGGCCCAGGATCGTGGCTTCAGCCCAGAGCCGATGGGGCCGGAGGATGAGGCCGGGACAGAGCAAGGACTGCAACCCACCGGCCGGGACACGGGAAATTCCCGGGCCGGCTCGCCCCCACCGGAAGCCCCGCCCCGGAACTAGACACTGAGTCTGCGGGGAGGGTTCGGACCCGCCCTCCGGACCCACCCCTTCCGTCAACGGACCCCGCCCCTTCCGCTCCACTGGATCAGACCCTGGAGCGCGGCGAGCGGCTATGGCTCCGCGGGTGGCCCGGCGGGCCCGGGGGGCCCGGGGCCGAGTCCGGGGTACGCCGCCGGCCGGGGCGCGAGCCCGCTCGGCTGAGGACTGGTGGTGGGATCGACTGGCGCCGAGCGGCTCCGGGTACCACCTGCTGCAGTCGGACAGCATGCTGCTTGTGCTGCCGGGTCCGGAGCCCGCCCGTGCCCGCGCGCACAGGCGCGCCACCCGCCGCGCTCAGCGGCTGCCGTTCCCCGGGTCCCGCGCCGCGGGGGCCAAGGCCAAGCCCAGACCCGCACCCGCACCCGCACCCCCACCCGCGCCGCAGCAAGAGCTCGACCCGGGCTGGGGCGACCGCATCCCTTTGGAAATCCTACTGCAGATATTCGGGCTGCTGGTGGCGGCCGATGGGCCTATGCCCTTCCTTGGCAGGTACCCCGGGTCCATCGAGCGCAGCGGCCTGGTTCAGGCTGATCTGTTGCCACCGAGTGGGGAGCAGAGGCCGAAAGAGTCTGAGCGTGAGCGCGTACACACTTGTGCCAGAGAGCGTAGTCTCTCCGGGGTCCATTTGCGGCCCCACGCGCCTGATTTGAGCTAAAGCGTCCGTAGCGTTGTAAGAGTTGCGGCAGCCGGTGGGATGGCATCGGTCACAAAAGCCCCGGCCCTTCAGCAGAGATTTTCTTCCAGGGCTGCACGCGTGTGCCGCCGCTGGCATGAGGCCGCCTCCCAGCCTGCTCTCTGGCACACTGTGACCCTGTCGCCTCCACTGGCTGGCCGCCTCACCAAAACCGGGGCCAAGGCCGAGAAGAAACTCCTTGCTTCTCTGGAGTGGCTTATGCCCAATCGGTGAGGCGTTTCCTCTTTTCCTTATCCCCTCACTGCACCTATGTTGTGTGGAAAGTTCCAGGCCCCTTTCTGTTTTCCTGCACCAAGGTGATGGGTGGGGAGGACCCTGAAGAAGAGGCAGCGTGGGAACACTGTGCAGCTCTGCCTCTGCTGTACCCCCAGGTTCTCACAGCTCCAGAGGCTGACCCTCATCCACTGGAAGTCCCAGGCACATCCCGTGTTGAAGGTGAGTGCTGGAGGCTGCTCTGCACACCAGCTGTGACACTCTGGGGTTGCCCACTACTTCCAGGGAGTGGGCCAGGCACCATGGAGCCCAACACTGTCCCTGGGGATACCTGCCTGGTTCTCCTTTCCTGTTGTCTCTTCCAAAAGGGAGGTATCAGAAATAGGAGCACCCAGGTGGACCTGGCATGGGCAGAAAGGAGGTCATAGCTGGGGCAGTAGAGTGGCACCAGCCACTGGTTTCTTTCTCTTGTTGACCATAGCCTGCCCTCCCCCAACCCTACTGGATCTTTGTGTTCTACAGCTGGCCAGTGAGTCCTGTCCTCGGCTCACCTTCCTCAAGCTTTCTGATTGCCATGGTGTGACCCCTAACACTCTGCTCATGCTAGCCAGAGCCTGCCCCCAGCTCCACAGCCTGGATATACAGCACTCCACGGTGAGCCCTGTGTCCCCAGGGGCCCTGAAGAAGCCCAAGCCAAGATGACAGGTAGCCCTGTACTGGGTCCTCAGGTGGAGTCCATGGCTGTGGTGAGCTTCTTGGAGGAGGTGGGGCCCCGAATGCGCAAGCTGTGGTTGACCTACAACTCCCAGACAACAGCCATCTTGGGTGCACTGCTGGTAGGTTGGTAACAGGCAGGAGCAGAGCAGGTGCTGAGCCAGGGACTGCCAGGCCACTGACCCTCTGTTCACCTCCACCTCTACAGGGCAGCTGCTGCCCCGAGCTCCAGCTCCTTGAGGTGAGCACGGGCATCAACCGAAACAACACTCCCCTCCAGTTGCCTGTCGAGGCCCTGCAGAGAGGCTGCCCCCAGCTGCAGGTACCCGATGCCCCACCTCTCCCACCTGTCACCCCCCTCCCCATCTGCAGCCTGGGCCTTGCTCCCAGGTGCTGCGGCTGCTGAACCTGGTGTGGCTGCCCAAACCTTCCGGGCGAGCAGTGACTCCTGGCCCAGGCTTCCCCAGCCTCGAGGAGCTCTGCCTTGCCGGCTCCACCTGCAACTTTGTGAGCAATGAGGCCCTGGGCCGCCTGCTCCGTGGCTCCCCTAATCTGCGCCTGCTGGATCTTCGAGGTTGTGCCCGAATCACACCTGCTGGCCTGCATGATCTGCCATGTCAGGGTTAGCTCTTGCTGGGTGGTGGTGGGGCAGGTGTGATGTGGGGACCTTTGTCCACCCCACAGCTCACACCCACTCCTCTCATCTCCAGAGCTGGAGCAGCTTCATCTGGGTCTGTATGGCATGTCAGACCGGCTGACTCTAGCCAAGGAGGGCAGCTCCTTGTTGACCCATAAGTGGTGCCACACTCTGCGGGAACTGGATTTGAGTGGCCAGGGCTTCAGCGAAAAGGACTTGGAGCAGGCCCTGGCTGCCTTCTCAGGCACCCCTGGGGGCTCACAACCAGCCCTGTGCTCTCTCAACCTTAGGGGCACCCGGGTCACACCAAGCACGGTCAGGTCAGCACCCCCCCCCCCCCCATCCTGCCTGGCTTGCCAGATCCAGGGGTCCGAAAGGGGAGCATATACTGGCCAAGCCCTTGTTTGGGGTCAGCCTTGGGGGGACACAAAAAGGACTGGAATTGGGTCTTGGTGGTTTGAGTGGCAGAGCCAGCTGTGGCGCATGGGCAGAGAGGGCTCCCTAGCCTGGCCCAACTCTTCCAGGGTCTGTGTCTCCTGGCAGCCAGTGGCTGAACTCCCCATGGCCTGCCCTGCTCCCACAGCTCTGTGATCAGCAGCTGCCCAGGCCTGCTGTACCTCAACCTGGAGTCCTGCCGCTGCCTTCCGCGGGGCCTGAAGCGTGCCTACCGGGGCCCAGAGGAAGTCCAGTGGTGCCTGGAGCAGCTACTCACCAGCCCCCCCTCCCCCAGCTAGGCAGCCCAGCCCTGTACCCTTTTCCACTTTTGGATGTTGGAGCATTTTGTTACAATAAAAAATTTTAAGAACTCTTTGTGGTCTTTGGGTTAGGGTGAGAGAACCATTCAGGGCTAGAGCTGGCCAAGAACCTGTGTTTTTTTTAGGGGGTGGTCCCCCAGGTATCCTGAGTCCGCCTGTGGCTGTACCTTGCCTGCTTATGTGGGCTGGAGTCCTGGATTAAGTGTGAGTGTGTCCCACCCTCAGAGACACCAAGGCAAGCTGGCCTTGGTGGTATGTGAAGCTCTGGCCTGGGCAGACGCAATGGAGAAGAGGGCCCTGCTCAGCCATGGGGTTTGGTGTGGAGCGCCTGCCTACAGATTTCTGTACATCTTAGGTTTGGGGTGTCCCACCATCCCATCCTTCAGGTAAGGTTTTGAACTAGGCTCTATAAGGGGCCTCCCATGAGTGGGATGGGACCAGCAGGGAAGTTACTGCCCACTGCAGGGACCTGGTCAGGGGACGCTCCTGAGAAGGGGTGGTCAATAGTACTGACCCTTCTAGAACCTACCACCTTGAGCTTCTAGAACCCCAGCGCACCCACAGCCCACCCTGGACCGCTACCTGGTGTCGCTCCGTTGCCTGTGGCCTGAGAGCTCCAGCTCCTTCCTGGACCACAGCCCTGGACACTTTCTTCCAGGTGCGAGTGCGACTGTGGGCAGTCGGTGGTGGCAGATGAGCCACCCAGCTGACCGCTTATGTCTAACCCAGGCCCAGGCCCCAAAAGGCCAGATCAACCGCCTTCCCTTGACTTTCCATGGCAAGCGCTTCCAGCTCTGGGCCCTAGGACTCTTTTGCACCGAGCGCCACCTGGCCAAGCGCCTGAAGAGCAACAGCTTCTACCCCTTCACGCAGGAGCTGCCCAATGGTGCTCACGGGCCAGGGTGGTGACCTGAGCGGGGCGGGGCCAGGGACCCAAAGGGGCGGGGGCGGGGCTGGCTCGTGCCAGGGGTCCGCAGAAACCGCAGACAGGACACGGGTCTCGGCCCAAGGCTCCAGCTGTCCTCACACGCTCGCGCCATACCGCCCGCAGTTTTCGTGCTCGAATACTACCTGGACACGCTGTGGAAGGGGGCGCTGCTCTTCGTTGTCTGCCTCTTCCTGGTCAGCTTCGGCCTCGTGAGCCAGGTCTGAGGCCCTGGCACCCCAACCCAGCCCACCTCCCCTGGGGGCCGCCACTCGACGCTCCGCCCCAGCCCACCGAAGGTTCCTGCGGTGCCCACAGGTGCGGAAGCAGGAGACGTGGGGCTTCCCTGCATATGGCGTGGGCGTGGGCCTGTGGATCATGATCTCATCACTGCCGCGGCGCCGCCTGGTGCTGAACCACACACTCGGCACGTACCACTTCTCCATCCAGGGCCGCACGGTGTGTCAGGGCCCCATGCATCAGGTCTACGTGCGCCTGGCGCTCAGCTCTGACGGTGACGAACGGGTGGGCGAGGGTGTGCAAGGGAAGGGGTTGCCGCTGGGGCTAGGGAGCCGGGAGGGGTGGGCAAGCCGGCCGCTGCCCAATCCCCTGGAGCCCCGCATCCTGTAGACCCCAGAGCCCTCGCCCCCCCGCCCCCCCCCCCCCCCAGCCTCCACACTGAGCCGCATGCCCCTCACCAGCCTACAGAAAGTGCTTCTTCCAACTGGTTCTGTGCGGCCACAAGCTGGAGCCGCTGGTGCTGGTGCAGCTGTCCGAGCGCTACGAGGTGGGTCCCACCCCAGCCAGTCCCTGACCCAGACACACCGCTCTCTCTTCCTAGGCTCAAAATGACTTTGACCACTGCTTAGGTCTTAGAATGGGACCATTTCTCAGGCAGTCCTCGGCCCAGCCTTTGTGCTGGAGCCAGCGGAGAGGGCACGGGGCTGACCGGCAAGGCTGGAGAAGCGGTCTGGCAAGGGGAAGGGACGCCTCAGGAGGGGTGGCGGTGGCAGGTGGCAGGGCCTCTCACCAGGGCCTGTCCTGGTGAGAGCTGGCCACCACACATTCCCCCAGCAAATGGAATTCCTGGGCCGTCACATCGCCCGGAAGCTCAACATTAACTACTTTGATTGCCTGGCGACGTCCTACCGGCACGTGGTCCGCCACCGGCCGCTGGAGGCCGCCATCAGCCCGGGCATCATGCTGCGTAAGACCGGAGTCCACAAGAGCTCTCAGCCGGATCTGGTGGACGTGTGATGCTGCCGCCGGCACTCCACCCCTCCTTCACCCCCAGGACCGCATTCTCCCTTCCTCTCCACCCCCACCACTGGCCCTCCTCTCAATAAAGCTGCCGCTTGCTTCTAGTGGTCGTTTTCTCTACAGGGATGGAGGATGCTCCCCCTCCAGGGTCTTCTCCTAGTGCACACCTCCCAGGGCCTCCAGGCTGCTGTCAGGAGCAATCCCAGGAGTCTGAGTTGAAAGATGTGGGTAGCGGTGGGCGCGAGGCTGAGGAGCAGCCAGGACTCTAGGAGGTGGCACCTATCATCAGGCAAGTGTGAGATGCACTGCCCTCTTGGACAACAGCAATGAACTGGTTCTACCTGGTCTCAAGTGCTGACCAATGAGCAGAATTTAGGAGTCAGAATCTGGTTGGTCCAATCTGGGTCAGGTGCCTGTTCCTGGTCCAGTCAGCAATGGGATGGGGCACAGCCACAGGTCCAAGCCCTGTACCTGGAGGTGAGTCCTGGACTAGACAGTCCCAAAGTTCCTGCTGCAGAACCCTAGTCCAGGGATCACCGCCAGCTGGGGGGAGACCCACATGTCTTCTGGAACCCCAGTCCATGTTCCCTTGTCCAGTGGGTGTTCCTGCCTCCTGGGTGCTGGGAGCTGCTGTGGGAGCAGAGAAGGCAGTGGGACATGGGGACCCAGAAGGAGTTGTGCCTGGACTGTCCATCTACTTCTCCTGGTTAGCATTCTCCCTCATGTCCATGCTGGTAACCCAGGTCTTTGTGCTCCATGTCAGCTGAGTGTCCCTGGAGCATCCTCCATCCCTGTGGAGGACCAGCTGCAAAATTTGCAGGGCTTCATACAAAGTGAAAATGCAGAGCCCCTTGTTAAAAGTTAAGAATTTCCAGAAGACTGCCCTGGCTGGTGTGGCTCAGTTGGTTGAGCGTAATCCCATGCACTGAAAGGTTTCCTCTTTGATTCCGGTACGGAGTAGGGGATGTGCAGGAGGCAGGTGATCAATGTTTCGCTCTCACATCAACGTTTCTCTCCTCCCTTCCTGCTCTCTAAAAGTCAATAAAAAATATCTTTACATTTCTTTCCCCATGAGATGACACTAGAGCAGGCTCTTCTGAGCTTGGGGCCCTGTGTGACTGTCCAGATCACCTGCCCCTAGAGTTGGCCCTGCCCAGAACCATGGCTCAGAGTAGCTCACTGGTGGACTTCCAGTCCCGAGCTGTCATACACCAGCTCCCCTACCTGTCTTGGGGCAGGGTTCGGGGGCTGCTGGAACTGCTTTAGGCGATTCCAGGGAGCACTTGTTACTCATGGCACAAGTGCAGGGACTCCCGCCTCTCAGAAGATGGGACCTAAGTTGTCCCCAGAGTGACAGTGCCTGCCCAGCTTTTAGAAGGGGGACAGGCTCGCGAGTATGGACAGAGCCCGGCAGTGAAGGCCTTGGGACAGGTTGGGGGGAAATGTGGTGGGGGAGGTGAGGAATGTGGGGTGTGGGCCATGGGGCTAGGCTGGCTGGGTGATGCCCTGTGGCTGAGCTAGATCCACGGTGCCCAGGCTGCATGTCAACTTTGGACAGGAGTTAGGAGGAGCCCATTGGGCACCAGGAGATTGCTCAGGTCAGTCTATAAGGCTTCAGGTTGGGGACTCAGTTTCACCCAAGCAGGCAAAGTCCCTGCCCTCCTGAAGCTGATGATTGATCTCCAGGGGCATAGACTAATTTCTACATGCCAGGGGTGTGGGGTCCCTCTAGTAAAGGGTGAGGCAAGGCCTTCCTGAGGATGCAGCATTTGAGCTCATGCAAGGAACTGGGGTTCTTGTGGAGCCCTGGGGAGAGGGCATGATGCAGGACTGAACTGGACCTGTTCAAGAAGTGGCAAGGAGCCCTGGCCAGTTTGGTTCAGCAGTTAGAGCGTCGGCCCTTGGACCGGAGAGTCTTGGGTTCGGTTTCCGCTAAGGGCACGTACCTCAGTTGCAGTTCGTCCCTGGCCCTGGTTGGGGTCGTGTGGATGGCAACCAGTCAATGTGTCTCTCTCATATTGATGTTTCTCTCTCTCTCTTCCCCCTTCTCTCCCCCCTGCTCTATCTGAAGACAAATGCAAAAATGTCCTCTGGTGAGGATAAAAAAGAAAAAGAAGCAGCAAGGAGACTGGCTGGTCAGAAAGGAAAAGACAGGAAAGTAGGAGTCTGTAGCTCTTTGCAACCAGGAAACCACTGGGAATTGCAAACAGAGATGCACTATAATCCTGGAGGGAGTAGGAAGGGCCAGGAGGTTGCAGGAACCAAGTAGGAAGAGAAGGGCAACTGGGACTCCAGAGGGGGCAGAGGAGAACAGAGAGGATCAGGGGCAGATATGAGCTACATTTTGAGGACACAGCAGACAGGATTTGCTGGACACAGGCAGAAAGGAGAACAATTCAGGGTGAGTGCAGGGTTTCTGGCCTGGGCAATGGGTCTGGGGTCATGGGGAGGAGAGATTGAGGAATCAGGAGTTCTGTGGTTAGGGAAGGTTTTGAGAAGTCAGGGAGGCACCAAGGAGGAGGAGGAGCAGGAAGCACAGACAGAGCTGACATCCCAAGGGAGGTCCTTTAGGCCAGGGCTCTGATGTCCCCTGAGCCCAACCAAGAGATCTTTATTATGAAGCAGGTGACAGGGGACATTTTCAGGAAAAAAGTTCTTGGCTGGGCAAAAGAGGAGGGGACTGGGAACATATGGGATTGCGAGCAGGATCTCTTTGCCTATCTTCCAACTGTTCCTCAGAAAAGAATCCCTCCCATGTTTACCTAGGCATATGGTCCCACAGAATAAACACTGCATTTCCCAGCCTCTCTTGCAGACAGATATAGTTGATATTGAGACTAATTCCTGGCCAATGCAATATAAGAATAAGTATGTCAAATTTCCAAAGTTGTCCTTAAAGGGAGGGGCTTGCATATTTCTGCCATTTTCTTCTTTCTGTGGTCTGGAACGCATCGGTGATGGCTGGAGCTCAAACAGCCATCTTGGACCACGAAGTAGAATGCATGTGTTGAGAAAGCAACAAGATGGAATTGTGGAGCCTGATGGTTGTGCAGCTGATCTGCCAATGCTGGATGGTTTATGTTGGACTCTACACAGAAGAGAAAAATTTCTGTGGTTTAAGCTATTGCTACTTGGAGTTTTCTAACATTTGCAGCTAAACCCCAGATTTTAACTAATAAAGAAGGTTATTGCCCTGCCCAGTGTGGCTCACTTTGTAGACCGTTGTCCCATGCACCAGAAGGTAGCTGGTTCGATTGCAGTCAGGGCACATGTTGAGGCTGCAGGCTCGATCCCCAATAGGGGACGTGCAGGAGGCAGCTGATTTCTCACATCAATGTTTCTCTCTCCCTCTCCCTTCCCCTCTCTCTCTAAAATAAATAAAAACATTAATTTTTAAAAGGTTATTAACTTTGTGGGAGTGAAGGTAGAGATGAGAAGGCTTCAAGGAAAGAAGACAAGGTGTGAAACAGTTTTTGCCAAAAATGGAGATTAAATGAGTGAGGAAAATCTGGTAAGATTGTCTGGCAGTGCTGACTGGGTAGCTCAGTAGGTTAAAGTGTCGTCCTGATACACCAAGGTTGTAGGTTTGATCCCTGGTCGGGGCACATACAAGAAGCAACTAATGAATGCATAAATAAGTGGAACAACAAATTGGTCTCTCTCTCTCAAATAAAAAAAAAAAAAAAGATTGTCAGTGTGCAGAGCTATCTGACATGTGTGTTATAAATTTAAAGGACCAGTAAGTATGGTTTTCTGTTCTTCTCTAGAGAAATTTTGGTGCTTGGATGCAGGTGTGGAGTGGGCAATTTGGTCTAACGGGGTTGGAGCTTAGCCTGAACATAAGAGTGTGTGTTGGGGCGGGGGGTGGGGTGGGGTATGGAATGATGATAATTGTGGACCATGGGACCAAAGCTGGGAAGGCAGAAAGGGAGGACAGAAACTGAGGGGTGAAGGACAAGGGGCTTCAGTTCTGTATTGCTACATAACCAGCCACCCTAAACATAGGGCTTGAAACAGCAAGGATTTCCTCATTCTCACAATTTTGTGGGTTGGCTGGGGCTGCACATGTGGCTGCATTTAGTTGTGAACTCAGCTGGGACCAGAATGTCCAAGATGACCCTGTCCTCCAGGGCCTCTTTCTAAGTGTCATGTCATCATTCAGCAGACTGTCTTGCTGCTGCTTTCCAAGGGGGAGTGTAAGAGGGGCACGAGCCCCAACGGGCCACCGTCCCATTAAGCCTCTGCACTCATCACTCATACCGATGTCCCAGTGGCCAAGCCCAGGGTCAGTATGAAAGGGGTCTACCAAGTGTGTGACCACCAGGAGAGCCATGGCCATGAATGTAAGCAGTCTACCACAGTCCACCCTCTGTCCCCTCCCAAGACCCCCGGTATTTCATTGCATCACAGCATGATGAGGCCTCAAGGATCTTGCATCTAAGTTAAGTCCAGGCCCAGATGAGGTTTCTCAGGTGTCCTCCCCTGGGTGAGCCCACCTGTGTGAGTCTTCAGTGCAGAGACCTATGAACTAAAAAAGCAAGTTCTCTTTCCCTACATACATCACGTACATTGTTGAGACAGGGACAGAAAATCTTCAAAATGACATTTCTGTTAAAATATTGAGGGAATCCTGAGTGTAGGCTGGATTTAGTGACTAGCTTCCAATGAGTTTCAACCTTTTTCTTCTCATGGCACACATAAACTAATTACTAAGATTCTGTGGCACACCAAAAAAAAAAAATTTTTTTTTTGCCTGTCTGACCCCCCCCCCAAAAAGGCATAATTTTGGTTAATTTACACTGGACGACTATTGTGTTGGCTGTTGTCATTTTTTAAAAAAATCCTCACTCGAGGATATATATATATATTTTTTTAAATTCTCACCCGAGGACATTTTCCCATTTTTTGTTCAGATAGAGTGGGAGGGAGAGAGAGAGAGAAACATCGATGTGAAAGGGACACATCGAGTGGCTGCCACCCACACAACGCAACCAGGGCCGGGGACAAACTGCAACCGAGGTACATGCCCTTAGCGGGAACCAAACCTGGGTCTCTCTGGACCGCAGGCCGACGCTCTAACTGCTGAGCCAAACCGGCCAGGGCGAGGATATTTTTTCCATTGATTTTTTAGATAGAGTGGGAGGGAGGGAGAGAGAGAGAGAGAAACATTGATGTGAGCAACACATTGATTGGTTGCCTCCCACACAACCCCGACCGGGGCCAGGGATTGAACTGGCAACGGATACATGCTCTTGACGGGAATCGAACCTGAGACTCTTCAGTCCGAGGGCTGACGCTCTAATTGCTGAGCCAAACCAGCCAGGGCTGTTGTCATTTTTTAATTTGACAATCTAAGGGAAAAGAGGTCAGTGTCTCTGACTAAATAGTCAGGTAATACATGTTTTAAAAATTGTTGTGGCACAGCGGTTGAATCGCTGGAATATAGTATGGAAAAGGAAAAATAATACTTTTATAGTAGAAACACCTGGCAGACACCACCTTAACCAAGTGACTGAGGTCAGCATCACCAGTGGTGAATCATGAGGATGGACCCTCTGCTGGGATGCAATGAGCACCTCACCTCTGAGGTCGCCTCTCCAAACCCAGATCCTCAGCTAATCACGAGGACATCAGACAAACCCCAACTGAGGGGCATTCTACAAAACTGACTAGTACTCCTTAAAACGGTCAAGGTCATGAAAAAGAAGGAAGACTGATAAACTGTCACAGAAAACTGGAGACTAAGGAGACATGCCCCCTAAGAGCAATGTGGCACCTTAGTAGCCACGTACTAATGTCCTTCCATCACCCTCTCCTGGTCTCTGTGCTATCTAGTTATACATTTTATTCCTACATTTGTTATAAATCCCACATGCATTGTTACTTTTTTTTTTTTACTCAGTTGAGTGTCTTTTAAATAACAAGAAACAAAGTCTTTACATGTACCCACTGTGTTACAATTTCTGTACTTTTCTTCCTTTGTGGAAAAGTATTTTCATCTGGGGTCATTTTCTTCTGCCTGTGGGACTTCCTTCAGGATTTCTTGTGGTGTAGGTCACCTGGTGATAAGAGCTCTTTCATGCTTTTGTATGTCACTTGCGTTTTTGAAAGATATTTTCACTGGGTATATGATTCTAGGTAAATGGTTTACTTTCAGCACTTTAAAGATGTCGTCTCCATCTTTTTTTTTTTTTTCTAAATAGTTTATTGATTTTTTGAGAGAGAGGAAGAGGGAGAAACATCAATGTGAGAGCAAAACATCAATCCATTGCCTCCTGCATGCCCCCCACTGGGGATCAAGACCGAAACCTGGGCATGTACCTTGGCCAGGAATTGAACCAGCAACCTCTCAATGCACAGGATGATGTCCAACCAACTGAGCCACACACCAGCCAGGGCTTTTTTTTTTTTCCCCCTCAACCGAGGCCATGCTTTTTAAAAACTGATTTTATAGAGAGAGGAAGGGAGAAGGAGAGAGAGAGAGAGAGAGAGAGAGACATGGATGTGAGAGAGAAACACTGATTAGTTGCCTGCCACATGCACCCCAACCGGGGATTGAACCTGCAACCTGGGTATGTACCCTGACTGGGAATCGAACCCGAGATCTTTCACTGTACAATATGACACTTCAACCAACTGAGCCACCCGGCCAGGGCTAAGGCTCTGTTTTTTTTTCTTTCAGTCTTTCCCCCTCTGGGTTTTACTTGGGGTCATTTCTATCGTAGGTCTTCAAATTCACTAATTTGCAGAGTCTAATCTAACAGTTCTATCCCCCCTTTTTTTTTTAATCTCAGGCATTGCAGTTTTCATTTCTAGAAGTTCAATTTGGGTCTTTTTAATACCCTCCATGTCTCTACTTAACATGTTCAATCTTTCTATCTTTCCTCTAGCTCCCAGAACAGCTGGATAGAGTCATAACTGTGCTGATGTCCTTGTTCACGAATTCTATCATCTGTCAATTTTGGCTCAGTTTTTGTTGTTGTTGTTGTTGTTGTTAATTTTTTGTATTGATTGATTTTAGAGAGAGAGAGAAAGGAAGGGGGAGGGAGGGGGAGAGAGAGAGAAAGTCATAGACCTGTTGTTCCACCCATCCATGCATTCATTGGTTGCTTCCTGTATGTGCCCTGACTGGGGATTGAACCCACAACCTTGGTGCATCAGGATGATGCTCCAACCAACTGAGTTGCTCAGCCAGGGCCTGGCTCAGTTTTGATTGTTGATTCCCCCTCCCCCCCCATTTTGAGTAGTGTTTTCCTGGCTCTGTGAATGTCCGGTAATTTTTCATTGGCAGCCAGATGTGAATTTTACGTTGTTGGGCTCCAGATGGTGGTGTCCTCCTATGAATGACCCTGAGGTTGGTTCTGCGACACTGTTTGATTGGAAACAGTACGATCCCGCCCTGGCCGGTTTGGCTCAGCGGTTGAAGCGTCGGCCTGTGGACCAGAGAGTCCTGGGTTCGGTTCCCGCTAGGGGCACATACCAAAAAAAAAAAAAAAAAAAAAAGAAACAGTACGATCCCTTGAGGCCTTGCTTTTAAGCTTTGTTAGGTCTCTCTCTCTCTCTCTCTCTCTCTTTCTTTTTAATCCTCATCTGATGACATTTTTCCATCTATCTTCAGATAGAGTGGGAGGGAGAGAAAGGGAGAGAGAGAGAAACATCGACATGAGAGGGACACATCGACTGGTTGCCTCCCGCATGACCCCGACCAGGGCTGGGGACAAACTGCAATCAAGGTACATACCCTTGACCAGAATTGAACCCGAGACTCTGGTCCACAGGCCGATGCTCTACTGCTGAGCCAGATGGGCGAGGGCAGCTTTGTTAGGTCTCAAAGTGGGGTTTTTGTTTAGTGTTTGTTTTCCCCTTAGTGAAAAAAAACCTTCTAGCCCTGGCTGGTTTGGCTCAGTGGTTAGATCGTTGGCCTGCGGTCCAGAGAGTCCCGGGTTCGGTTCCCGCTAGGGGCACGTACCTCGGTTGCAGTTTGTTCCCAGCCCTGGTTGGTCCTGCGGGAGGCAGCCACTCGATGTGTCCCTTTCACGTCGATGTTTCTCTCTCTTTCTCTTTTCCCCTCTCTCCCTCCCACTCTATCTGAACAAAAAATGGAAAAATGTCCTGGGGTGAGGATAAAAATAAACAAATAAACAAGAAAAAAAACCTTCTAAATGCTCAACCTGACACCTGTGGATTATGAGGTTCCCCAACCTGTGTGAGCTCCAGGGGCTGTTCCTCCTTATCTTTTCAGGTGGCTCTTTCCCAAGATTCCAGAATTTTCCTCACACTTCCACTCTTCTCTGGCCTAGGGCTTCCACCCTCATACTCTACAGTGGCCTCAGGACCTTTTCACAGGTTGTTTTGCCCAGTACTGTGAAGTCTCAGCAGCCCTCCGCTGCCTATCTCCACACCAGGTCCTGTTTCTCCTGCTTTCATCATCCAAGCTATCACCTACCTGGTCCACTCTTCCTTCTGGTTACCATCTTGTCCTGGGCTTCACTGTGGGAGCACAGAGGCCAGCAGCTGCTGCCCATGCCTTGAACAAGCTCTGCAGAGCACAGACTGGTGTTCAGTACAGGTTTGTAAGGTGAAGGCATAAATGGCTACCGACATGCCCACATCTCCAATTTCTTGTTAACTGAACCCACACCAACCCCAGCTTGTCCCTGGTAAAGCCTAGAAACAGACCCTGCTGTGGCCTGGAGGGCAGCACCCCCAGCACGAGAGGCTTGAAGGGTGCAGTGATTTTCCAATCCTGAGCTGCAGGTGGGGAGGGGCTGCACAGAACCTGGAGTTCCATTTCACGGATGGGAAACTGGGGGTTGAGCCAGAACCAGCAGATCAGCAGCCCACTATGCACCCAGGACACCAACTGGCTTCCAGGAAGGCAAGACAACCCATCACCCATTCTTTAGTAGAGAGAAGGCGGCGGGGGTGGGGTGGGGTGTTGAAGTGCTAAGGAGCCAGACCAAAGGAGACTCCTAGCCAAGGTAGGATCCTGGAAGACAAGGAGAGTGATATCCAGGAGTGGACTATCTAGGCTGGGGTAGGCTAGAGCCCCACTAAGGCAGAAAGGGGGGGAGCTTGGAAGGTGACTACAGGGCCCACGGTGGGCACACACAGGCTTACTGGCTCTGCTGGGGCAAGATGCTAGGGACACAACACTTGGGAGTCTTTCCCTTAAAGCCTAGCCGTTCAGCAACAAGGGACCTGCCCAGGACTGGAGGTTCCATACCCAGAAGCAGACAGAGGCAGAGGGACATACAACCAACACTGCATCCCTCCCATACCACATGGAGAAGGGGCTGGGCCCAGCTGCACCATGCACAAGGTCTGGGGAAGAGTCCCTGAGGCCCAAAGACTCTGTGGGGAGGCCAAGCACAGCTGGTGTGTCCAGGGCACTGGAGTGTCCAGGGCACTTCAGGGGGACATAGTGGAGTTGCCTGGGGACTCCACTCTCCTCTCCTGTAACAAAGCCCCCTGCCCTCCCCTCAGCCTCCAGCTCTCAGAGGAAGAGACTCAGGATGGCCTCCAGTGGAGGAGGGCTGAAACTTTCCAAAACCGTGAGAATCACCAACTGTCCCTCCCAGCCTCTCCTAGCTGGACCCCAGGGCTGGGGCACAGGGACCTCAGGATGAGGGCGAGTGTCAAGGCCAGGAGGCCCAAGTAATTGAGCTGGGCGCATGTGTGCTCCACACCCAGGTGGCTTCATACTGATGGCCAAGGCCTGGGCCCAGCTGCCCTTCCCTGCCAGAGCCCAGAGGGGTTTTGAGCTCCACCGGAGAAGCTAGATCAAGGGCCCCTCGAATGGTCCCCTGGGAGCACCGGGCAGTGGGACACATGTGTCAGTGCTCTGAGGCCTCCTCTTTCAAGAGGGTTGGGGGCCAAGGGGGTGGGGAAATTGACAGAGAGAGGCAGGGACGTGGACAGCGAGCGGATACAGAAACCAGGGCGATCTCGAGGAAAGAGGTGAAGATGGAAGGACAAAGGAGAGTGGCAGGGTGACTGGGACTAACAGAGGGGCACAGGGATGTAGTCGGAGAGCAGAGATAGGGGCAGATTGTTCGGGAGGAGGCAGGGAGCACGGGATGAGAGACTGCGCCTGGCACGTCCTGCCAGCACCTGGAGGGTTCGCTGGGTAATTAGGCTTCGGTCCAGATGGGCCCCCCAGTCCCGCAATCAAAATGCTAATTGGCCCCGGGCCTCCGGCTGCGCCTCGGCCCGGCCCCCCTGGGAGGGAGCAAGGACCAGCGGCTCCGCAGAGGAGGATCCTGGTCCCCGCCCCCAATTCGGACCTCACCGGCTGCGGCTCAGCGATAAGGGGGCGACCGCGCCCCGCCCCCGCCCCTTGGGGAGCAACTGCCACGCAAGATGAATATCCTGCCGCTGTCACGACCCGGGCCGCTGGCCACAAAGCAGGCCTGCGCGGCTCCCGGCTTCCTCCCGCATCTCCGCGGTGTCCCCGCGCTGGGCTGCCTCGCACCCACCCTAGCACGATTCCTGGGCGGAGATGAGGCAGGAAGCGGGGCGCCGCGCAGGCCGCCGCAGGGCGCTGAGCTCAGCAATCTTCGCACGCCCCCGCATGCGCGCCCCTGGTGTGGCCCGCCTGCCGCGCGCTCCCAGCCGTTGTCCGCGGGCCCGCCGTGCGGCCCCACACAAGGTCACCGCGCGCTGCAACGGGTGCGCGCGCACCCCAGACTTGCACACGATTCTGGCTTGGCTGCGTCTGGACACTCCCCGGAGCCACCCCTGTGACCTTGGTCCCCGGCGACAGCGGGCCGCATGGGGGCGCACCTTGATGTTGGAGACCCGAACCACCCGGCGGGGGAGGGGGAGGGGACAATGGCGGCTCCGGGCCCTAATAGGGGACATACGTCCCCGTGCGCGGCCATTGTGCGGCTTGGAACCCCCCCCCCCCACCGGCACCCTCGCGCCCGGCCATTGGCCGCCGGGTCTGACGTCATGGGGGCTGCAAATTCTGGGCGGGCGGCCGCGGGAAGGGTTATCCGCCTGGTTGCAGGGCCGCGGTGTGTGGGGGGGACCTGCAGCCGCGCGGAAGGGCGGAAAACCACCAATGAAGGCAAATTTCTGGAGCAAGGGCATGGCAGCCCCTCTTCCCTTCCACACCCCGCTCTCTGCGTCGCCGCTGCGCTAGACATCTGCCCCTTGGGAGACAGGCGGGGTGGAGGGAGGCCTCTCCAGCGGGCACGGGGTCAGCCCGGGTGACCGAGTGGCAGGAAGACACTGCGGCACAGGGCGCGCGCAGAGCTTCCACACAGCGCTTTCGCTGCCTCAGCATTCGCTCCCTCGCTTCCCGCCTCCCCCACCCGCCCCCGCAGATCCCTGGCCTCTACCTCTGAAAACTAGGCAGGCCGGACCAGACTGAGGTCTGCCTGGCGTTCCTTCCTGAAAGATCCCAAGTCCGGGGCTCATGGGTCCCAGACCGGTTTCCACCTCTCCTCCCACCCCCGACAATGCCGCCGATTTCCGGGCCTCCATTCCCTGAGCTGCACAGGGGAACTTCAAAATGCAGGAGCCGCGGCATCCTTAGGACCCTTCCCAGGAGACCCTGGTTGGGTCCGGCCCAGCGCAGCCATTTCCGCTGTCCTATCGCCCTCCCCCTCCCGCAGCTCCTGGGCTTTAAAAGCCAGAGGCTGGGCCAGGCCGTGGGCAGAGGCAGCCGCGGGCGCAGGAGGCCAGGCTCAGGAGCTGTCCGAGAGCCGAGCCCCGCCCCCGGAGCCCCCATCCCTCCCTCCCTCTTTCCTTCGGCCCGCCCTCCCTGCGCACCCCTCCCCCCCGAGGACCCCCGCCCCCCGCCCCCCGCCCGCCGCCACCGCCGCCGCCGCCGCTCGCTCAGGCTGCAGAACAATAAAGCAAGCCTCTCAGAGACCCCCGCCGAGGACCCCCGCCCGGCAGCAGAGCCCCCGCGGCCCGCCCCTCGCCGCCCGCGCTGGCAAAGCGCGCCCGGTCGCTGGCCGAGGTGCTGGCCGGGCCGGCGCTGGCCGCGGTGCTGAAGCTGTCGCCGCTCCCGCCGTCGCCGTGTTCTCCGGGCCCGGCGCCGCCACCCCCGGGGGCATGGGGGGCTGCTGACTGAGGCTCCGCCGCGGCGGCGGGGGGGAGGGGAAGGGGGCCGAGGAGCCGGGCCAGCCCTGCACTCACTCGCAGCCTCCGGGCCCGGGACGGAGCCGCTCCCCCCCTCCCGCCCCCCCAGCCTCCTCCCCCGCCTGTCCAGGGGCGGCACTGCGGGCTGGGAAGCCGGGACCAGAGGAGGGAAGGAAGGGAGGAAGGAAGGAAGGAAAGAAGGAAAGAAGAAAGGAAGGAAGGAAGAGAAGAGAAGAGAGAAGAGGGAAGGAAGGAAGCAGAAGAGGAGGATCCAGAGGAGCAGAAGAGGAAGCCCAAGCAGGGAGACAGGAGGAGAGGACGGCACTCGTGCGACAGCATCCAAAGGCCAGAGTGGGGAACCGTGCTGCCTCCACCGCTCCTCGGATGGTGACGGGGCCTCGCCGCGGCTGCAGCCCCCCCGCGCCCCGGCTCCGGCTCCGCAGGCCTGCAGCGCCGGAGCCACGCAGAAATCATGCCCAGGTCCTTCCTGGTCAAGAAGGTCAAACTTGACACGTTCTCCTCGGCAGACCTCGAGAGCTCCTATGGGCGCGCCCGCAGCGACCTCGGCGTGCGACTGCAGGAGAAAGGTGCGAGCTGGGCTGAGGCTGGGGGTGGCATGGGGCCCTTGGCAGTGCTGGAAGGGGCGGAGGAGGCAGAGGCCCCAGGAAATAGACCCTAGGGAAGCAGACCAGCATGAGGCAGTGGCTGAAACCTGATTGTGGAGTGGATGGTGATGGGGGCGGGGGGGGGGGTGGAGGGAGGCAAACGTAGAGACAGGCCAGAACTGGCTCAAGGCTGGGCAGGGAAGTGTCAGTTCAGGAGAGAGGTTGGGGAACAGGGGTCAGGAACAGGAAGTACCTGAAGGTACATACTGACCCACACCATGACCCATGCTGAATGGACACCTGCTGACGTGATGGGTACATGCAGCCCCACACCCAGAAACCTGGACCTGCTCAGTACCCACTTCTCTTATTTGGTGACACCTCCAGGACTGCTTGCTAGGACCAGCAGGGGACTGCTGTGAGCTCCAGGCAGTAGGCATGGGGTCCAGTGGGGGTTGCCCACCTGTCAGGGTGAAGATACCAGCAGAGGCAACAGCAGTATCCTCCCTGAAGCTAGGGTCAGGAAGAAGGATGTTGGCAGGTGGGCTGTGGGCAGGGGAGGTCCAAAGTGCTGGAGGCAGGGAGAGGCTCTTTGTGTGAGGGTGTTCAAGTTCAAGGACAACTGTTAGCATGCAGGCAAGGGTGCTGGGAGTACCAGCAACATGGGGTGGCAGAACAAGTGTGACCTGCAGGAACATGAGCCTGTGTGTGAGCCTGTGTGCGCCCATGTGACTGCATGTGGCCATGTGACTATGTGCGCTTGTGTGTGACCCTGTATGAGTGTGTGCCTGCCTGTGTGCCACTACATGGGACCATGTGACTGAGGCCGCTGTGCACCCATGTGACTGGCGACCCTGGCTGATAGTATGTCCGGGGTGGCTGCATGTGTGACCCTGCATTAGTGGGTGGTGTGTTCCAGGATCAGCACACAGCCCACCCTGTGAGGGGACTCCAGGGTTGATGGTGGCTGGGTATAATCCTGAAGAAGCCAGAGCTTGCATCGTGTGGGTTGTGCATTTGTGACTGAGGTTTCGAGAACCATCTTGTGCCTTGAGAACAACTGTAGTTACCAGCATGAATGATGCTGCCTGCCTGCAGCTTGTCCCTGTAAAGGTGTCCCCTGGTGGACACCCTGGCACTCTCCTTGGTCGCCTGGCCTGCCTTGGAAAGGCTCCCACTGGGGATAGGTCCTGGGGGAAGAGGGCAATGGGCAACAAGGTGGGACCAAAGTGTGCAGGGTGACTGAAGGGAATGCAGGGAGAAGCAGAGTGGAAGGAGGGAGATAGGGCTGGAATCAGAAGGGGTCAAGTCCAGTGAGTAGGAGACCTGGGAGATAAGAGGGTGGTGCTAGTGAGGGATCGAGGGCCTACAGGAGGTACACGTCTCTAGGGCTTGTTGGCAGACCTAGAGGACCAAAGAGGGACAGCATCAAGGCTGAGTACAGGTTCTGGGGCCCAGGGGAAGAGCCAGTGGGAACCCCCAGAAGCGGTAGTGACAGGGTCCCTGGGCGGGCAGCCCTGGCTTTGTGCGCTGCGGGTCTGCAGTGTGTTGCATAATCAGAGAAAACTGCTGAAGTGGGGAGAACCTGTGGGGGAGGGGGAGGGGGAGGGGAAGGAGGGCCAGGGAAGCACCGCCCCTCCCCCCTGACCTTGAGACTCTGCGGAAGGGGCCTGCCGCACCCGAGGATGCGCCTCTTTCCTCCGCCTGCGAGGGTGGGGCCGGCGGGCGGCAGGGGCGGAGCCAGGCTGGGCACTGTCTCATCTCTTCCTCTCTTCTCCTCTCTGCCTCCTCCATCCTCCCTGCCCCTTGGTCCCTCGGCCCCTTCCCCTTTGTCCTTCCGGTTCCTTCTTCCTGGACCCCGGTGTCTCCCGCCGCCCGCCCGTTTGTGTGTGTCTGGACCGCTGCCCGGTTCCTTTCCCGCTGTCTACCTGTCTGTCCGCCTCGGCCCTCAGGATACCTCAACGACTACGCGGGGCCCGCTTCCGTCTACGATGGCGACGCTGAGGCGGCCTTGCTTAAAGGGCCGTCCCCAGAGCCCATGTACGCTGCGGCGGTGCGGGGAGAGCTGGGCCCGGCGGCCGCGGGCTCGGCGCCACCGCCCACCCCGCGCCCGGAGCTGGCCACAGCCGCGGGCGGCTACATCAATGGTGACGCAGCGGTCAGTGAAGGCTACGCGGCCGACGCCTTCTTCATCACCGACGGGCGCTCGCGCCGTAAGGCCGCCAATGCCAACGCCACCGCCCCCTCCACGGCCTCGGCTTCGGCCCCCGACGGCGAAGGTGGAGGCGGGGCCGTGGCGGGGTCGCGCGCTATGGGGTCCGGGTCCGGGGTCCGGGGCGGCACGCGCGCGGGGGCGGGCACCGAGGCGCGCGCAGGGCCCGGGGCCGGCAGCTCAGGGGGCCGGCACGCCTGTGGCGAGTGCGGCAAAACATACGCCACGTCGTCGAACCTGAGCCGCCACAAGCAGACGCACCGCAGCCTGGACAGTCAGCTGGCACGGCGCTGTCCGACGTGCGGCAAGGTGTACGTGTCCATGCCGGCCATGGCCATGCACCTGCTCACGCACGACCTGCGCCACAAGTGCGGCGTGTGCGGCAAGGCCTTCTCCAGGCCCTGGCTGCTGCAGGGCCACATGCGCTCCCATACCGGCGAGAAGCCCTTCGGCTGCGCGCACTGCGGCAAGGCCTTCGCTGACCGCTCCAACCTGCGCGCGCACATGCAGACGCATTCAGCCTTCAAGCACTTCCAGTGCAAGCGCTGCAAGAAGAGCTTCGCGCTCAAGTCCTATCTTAACAAGCACTACGAGTCGGCCTGCTTCAAGGGCGGCGCCGGTGGCGGTGGCCCCGCGGCCCCGGCGCCGGCCGCGCCGCCGCAGCTCAGCCCTGTGCAGGCTTAGGGCGGCGGCGCCTCTGTCAGCCGGGTTGGCTCTCAGCAATAAGGGCCCCCAGGGAAGTCGCCGGCGCTCGGGTGGAGGGGCCGGAGGGCGGGCCCCTCCTCACAGCAATAGGGGGAGGGGGCCCGGCCCCGCCCCGCCCGCCAGGGGCCTTGCCGGCCCCTTCAAGCAATAGGGTCCCGAGGGGAGACCCACCCCGAGCTCCCTCCTTTCCCCTCCAGGGTGCCCCAGGCTTTTTCCCAGCAATAGGGTCGAGGAGACCCAGAACCGAACCTCATCTCCGAGTTAGGTTTCTGAAGATGGGGGTGGGATGAGGTAGGGAGCAACCCCCTCCTCCCTCCTCTGCGCCCTGGATCGCGTCGCAGAGACTCAGGTCTTCCCCACCCCTTCCTAAGCCTTCCAGGGCCAGGCCTGCGGCCTGGACGTCCAGGGAGCCGGTCCCTCCCCAGCAGCAGGCCGGGAAGGAGCAGGAACTCAGCCTGCAGAGGTGTCCCTACTCCTCAGTCTTCGCTGAACCCCGGGAGTGTTAGACGCGTTGGGGACCTGGGGGGGAGGCAGACAGTGGCACCCTTTTCCTTCGGGTTCCTTCTGGGGCCTCAGTCCGAGCCGCTCTCTTACCCTCGCCTCGCATCCTCTGCCAAATCGAATTCTTCCAGCCCAGCTTCTCGGGCTCTGTCCTCCATAACGAATATAATGACGCATATCGAATCGCATGGACTTATCCGACCTCCTCAGACCCCCGCTCCCTGCTCCGGGGCTCCCTCCCTCGGACCCGGGCTTTCCGTGTTGGAGGACGGATTCCTGGGGTCCGGCAGGCAGGCCTGGGCACGGCCCTCTACACACCTCTCTGTATTCGCTTTGCGGGTAAAGCCCCCTGGGGGGGGGTGCGGATGCGTCGGGTTTCTTTCTTTCAGTATTTGTACGTTTTATTTATGAACGGATTGCACTCGGGTCAGGGAAGGGGCGCTGAGGCCCCGTCCTTCCCACCGACGCCCGGGGCTTGAGATGTCCAGGATCACTTTCCCCGCCCCTCAGTCCCGCCCCCACCTGGGCCCCGCCTCCTGGGAGCCTCAGGCCCCGCCTCTCAGAGGCCGGCCCTCCGCCCCCGAGCCCCTGGCCCTGTCCCCACTCGGTTGCCAACTTTCGCCGGTCTATGCCAAAGCCTCGGCGGCGACTCTGCCCTAAGGGCCCGCCCCATTGGCCGCCGCCTTTGTGACGTCACTGCATGCAGCCCCAACCCTCCTCCCGTCCTTTCCCGGGGCTGCCCGCTCCTCCCTCCTCCTCTTAGTTAGTCCGATGCCGACTATAGAGCAATAATGCGCACTGCATGCGAAGCTGCCGCCGCCTCTAGAGTTACTGAGAATCAGGTATCCCCCTGCCCTGCTCACCCCATAGGCCCCTAGATCAGGGACGCTGCGCGGGGCCGGACGCGCAGACTTTCTTACCCTACCTACTCCCTACCTGCCCCATCCCCCACGGCAGAGCCCGGCGGTGTAATGGTTTCAGGGGCGGGGTGGGGAGCGTTGCCCCAAGACCCCTCCTTCAGTTATCCATCACCCATTGACCATTTATTGGGTACCTACTATGTGACAGGCCCACTGCTGAGTCTGCCACGGCTGCGGCGACTTGCGGGGGAGGGGGGGAGGTGCATATTCGTGACAGGGGCCCAACGCTCTTGGGTGCGCCAGGGACGGCGGCAGATGCGGAGAGAGGCCGGATCCCTAGTCCCAAACCCGAGCCCCACCCTCCCCACCCGGGTACGGTGCTGGGCCAGTCGGTTTCTGCCTTTGACTGGGGCCTGGCGTTCTCAGTTCGGTGGCAAACACAGAGCCCCAAGGTCCAGCGCCACAAAGGTCGCCCATACCGACCCCAGTACTTCCATACCCTGGCTATACCGGCTCTGCCTTGTTGGGCCAGGACCCCAGGCAAACGGAAAGGTGCACGCTGGGGCGTATGACTTGGTCAGCCCCATCCCTGTGGGCACCAAGCCCCGCTGCCGCCCAGCTGAATCCGCAGGGGGTGGACCCGAGGGCCCAGCAGAGCAGGGCCCACATCCCAACCCCCCTACATCCCAGCTCGGTACCCACACAGCTCCCAAGCCGGGGCCTGCCCGCCTGTGTCGGGCACACCCGCATGCACACGCACACACAGGCACCCCCTTACCCCCCTCCCCACGCCTGTCTACCTACCTAAGGAGAAGGCCGGAGGACAGTGGGCCGGCCAGGGCCTCCCGCTTCTCCCCACACCCCGCCGCCGTGGAAAGCCATGGGCCCCCTCCTGCCCCCATAACTAAGCAGCACAATAACCGACTTAGCGAATTCAGGTAGAAGGAACGTTTAGGTAGCACCTATTTTGTACTGATTCTACGAGTAGGGCCCGAGATGCGGGGGCCCTCGGGTGGGGGCTGCGGCCGCCGGCCCGCCCCGCCTCCACCCCCGCCTGCGCCCCGCCGCCTTGTACATACTCCCACCCGGAACAGGCCGGGATTTTTACTCGGGCCGCGCCCCTCTTCCGCCCCCGTTTGGGGCCGGGCCGGCCGGACAGACGGACGGACGGACAGACCTCCTTCCTAAGCACAATAGCACCAGCTCCCCGGAGCACCGCACCTCCACGAGGAGAATAAACGCCACTCTTGATAGAACTTGGAGTGTCGGGCTCATGTATTCAGGGCTGGGCCCGAACTGCAGGGGGCGCGGGAAACGTGTGTGTGGGGCGGGGTGGAGGAATGGGCATGTCTTCCCCGTTGGTGCGGCAGGCCCAGGCCCAGCGCTGGGAGTGGCAGCCTGCTCACGCAGCCCTGGGGGACGTTGCTGCCTTTCGCTAGGGTGCGCCCGTGTCTCCTTTTGCAAGAGAGTTGTCTTCTACCTGAGAGAGCTCCAAGGCCCAGGAGCACCTCTTCCCCACAAGGCAAAGCATTTATCATTTCTCCCGTGGCAGGTGAATCTACTCCATGCCAGAAATGGGAGGAGTAGGGACTCTAGCCTGAAGTCAGGCCCAGCTCAGGGTGGTTCTAGAATGGCCAGAGTAGGCACAGCAGGGCCTGTAGTCCCATGGCCTGAGGTGCTCCCACTCTCCCTGTGGGGGTTCCTGCTGCCCTGGTAGGCCTGACAGCCACCACCAAGCCCTCTGACACCAGTGGAGAAAACTGGCATTGAAGAGGGTTCAAGGTCTGATTCCTTTCTGCAGCCTGCTACCCATACCCTGAGCCTCAAACTCGGGGATAGGTCCCTGCCACCTGAGGAGGAAGTGCCCAGGGGTCAGAGAGGCTTCCACAGCCACCCACAGCTCTCTAGGCTCTAGAGAGGATGAGTCATGTTGAGGAGGTGAGGGGTGGGGCTGTGCTGGGTGAGGACAGCCCAGGAACAGGGATCCCCTAACCCAGCAATGACCCCTGACACTCAGATAGGAGTCTTTGGAGACATGTGGTCAAACCAGGTCAGCCCAGGGTCAGCCCAGCTGTTCCAACACTGGCAGGGGACAGGCCCACCCAGACTCCATCAGTGGACAGCAGAGGAGCCTGACTTGCAGCAGGTCATAACCTGTGGGCCTGCTGCTCAGGGTGGGGCTTATGTGGGGCCCGTCCCCATCTGGTGTTCCCACCCCGCCTCCTCCACGGGCTAGTCCCCCGCCTGTGCAGAGTTTCTTTCTTCAGTCCCCAGGTCGTAGCTCTAACCGCTGAGCCAAACCAGCTAAAGCTTCGAGGTTCTTTCTTATTGGTGTGTTCACAGTCTGTGCCTTCCCATTGGCTCGCGGCCCTGCTTTCCTCGCCCTAAACTTCAGTACGGGAACCTTGGCTTCCCCTCCCAGGTTCATTCTGGTCACTTCACTCCTGCCTCCACTTGTCAGCAGACCGCTTGTAGCCCGGACAGTAATACGCCTCTAACACTACCCTTCACTCTTCATTGGCTACTGAGCTCAGCCTCTATAAGCCTACTGGTAGCCTGAACCATCTATCTCCTCCTCTGCCAATCGGTGTGCCAGCCTGGGCCATCCCTCTAGTTTTTGGTTCTGTATTGGAGACCTGCAAAGTCAAAAGGCGCGTGGGGACACGTGGGCGCCAGTGCGGGTCTTCCCTGTTCGCTGCCTGGGAGATGGAGTGGGGAGGGAGTAGCTGAGCTCCCAGGGCTCGCTCCTACTCTTCGGCCTCCCAAGAGGTCCCTCCCCTTTGTCCTCTCTCCCTTGGGATCAGTACTCTGCCTGGCCTGGGTCGTCCAATGAACAGATGAACGGAACATTCTGGGAGACTGGATGGGAGACAGGGCTGGTCCTGACCCATCAAGCTGGGCCACGTGGGCACGTGGGGCTGCTCTCTCTCCCAGTCAGGGTGGCCCCTTCAAGCAGGCTACTTGAAGATACCTGCCAGGTAGCCCCAGCCTGCCAGATAGGGATGCTAGGCTGGCATTAGCCCCAGAAGGCCCGGTGGCAGCAAGAATGTGTCACCAGGGGCCCTGCATGCCGTCGCAGAAGTGGTGGTGCAGGGGCAAGCTAGGCGCATAGGAGAGGCCACTGATCTCAGGCTGGGCCTCTTGGTTTATTTGCTTCCAGAGAGGCAGTCTCAGAATGGCTAACGGGCTCTGCTGCTACAGGTGTTTCTTGGGTAAACCAGGCCTGAACCCCTATTAAGCCCCGGACTCAGATTCCATGCCCCGTGCAAGACGCAGGTTAAGCCAAGGTGGGACGCGGGCCGCATTCTGCGGTTGTCACGGTGGATTAGTTTCATTTAACGACAGGGGCGTGGATCCTCTGGGTCCCTGCCATCGGGCACTCCAGGCTCCCCCACGCCTTGGCTAAACTGGCCCAAGTGCGAAACGAGGAAGGCCCCAAGGTCTGCGGACGTGGACGGAAGGCAGGAGCGGGCGTGCTGGGGCGTAGCTACTCCGGTTGCTAGCCCTGTCTCCCTATTCCCGTCGGGTCCTGGGAATCGGTGTCCCGGGGAAGCGGGACCTGGGGCCTCTCTCCTGCTCCATTCTCTGGCCTGGCGCTTGTCTGACAACCTCAGTCAAGGAAAAGCGGGTGCCTGCGGTGGTAATCACAGTCCTGCTCCGCAAGGTGCGCTCTCAGGAACCAACGCGCTGGGTGGTGGGCGAGGCGAGCTCCCGCGGACAGTAACACAACCCGATGCATAACTAACCTCCATCCCAACACTCTGCGCCTGTGTTTATGGGGTGCGCCATGGGGCAGGGAATCGGCCAGTGAGGCGCGCAGCTCCCAGCGAGTCCGCGGACACGCCGAGGCTGTTGGGAGCAGAGTCCGCCGTCGGCCACACGCAGCCGCCGCGCTCGAGCCCGTACCGGGCGACCACGACTCCCAGGATGCCCCACGCCGGGCGACCACGACTCCCAGAGTGCCCCGCGCGCCCGCGGACTACAAATGGGCGCGCACCGAGGCGCCGGCCAGTTAGCGGCTCTCGGGGCGACGCGGCGGCGAGCCGTGGGCAGAACCGGCGGGCGCGCGCTGATTGGAGGCGCGGGCGGCGCGCGGGCTACGGCGGCCGGCAGGGGGCGGCGGCGGCCGTTGGCCTTGGGTCCGGAGGCGGGGCCGCGGGCGTCGGGCGCTGAGAGCCCGGCCGGCGACAACTTGGCCGCGTAGGTGCGGGCTGAACCATGGGTGACCGCGGCGGCGCGGGCGGCTCCCGGCGCCGGAGGACGGGGTCGCGGCCCTCGAGCCAGGGCGGCGGCGGCCCCCCGGCGGCGGAAGAAGAAGTGCGGGACGTGGGCGCCGGGGGGGACGCGCCGGCCCCGGAGAAGGACAAGGACGGAGACGCCGTCACGGGCAGCGGCCACTGGGACCTGAGGTTAGTGGCGCCACCGACTCCTAATCTCTGACCCCGACCGAGGCCCCTGCGACCCTCCCCAGTCCCTCGGGCGTGGCCGCAGCAGCGCGGGCTCCCGAGTCCCAGAGCCTGGTCCCCGGACTTCGTGTAGACAGGTGTGCCCCTTGGGCTCCCACAGGAAACGGAGACCTAGGGGTGGAGGGTCGCCTGCCGCGATCACTCAGGTGGGGGCGCAGAGGGGAGCCGGCAGCAGCCTCCGCTTCCAGACCCTCTGTAAGAGAGGGTTTGGGTCGGGGGATTTGTGATGAAGGGGATCCCTCCTGAGGGCTATGAGAGGTGCTTTAGGGGTAGAGGAGGGTGGGCCAGATGGGGAGGGGGCCAGCAGGAGACTGGGGCTGCCCGAGGACAGGAGCAGGGGGCGGTGAGAGGCTTTCCTGTCCATGCAGACGAGATACAGGGGTCCCTTCCTTTCCTGGCGCTTTCATCCCTCACCCAGTGCTTGGCTGGCCTGGGCCCTGGTTGGGGTACAGGAGAGGAGTTGGAAGTGGGCCCACACACAGGTAAAAGACTGACAGGAAAGGATGGGGCAAGCAAGTGGAGGGTGATGGGGAGGACCTGGCTTGTCTGAACACTGGCTCCCTCTTCCAAGCTAGCTCTAAACGATCCCTTGGCCAACCTTCAGCCTCATCTTGCCTCAGGGGCCCTTGGGGGCTCTGGTTTTGGGAGCAGCTTCAAGACTAGAGGTTACCAAGGAGGAAGTGGGCAATTGGTCAGTTGGTTGGCAAGGATTTGCTCTGTTAGTAAAAAAGAATTGAGGCTTTCTTCATGGGGCACCCTGGGGAACGAGGGGGCAAGGGCAGCTGGGGTGTGGGCACTGTCCCTGCCCTTGGAGTGCTCACAGTCCACCTGATAAGATAATCTCAGCACTGAGCAATGTGAGTAAAGGTTAGACACGAAGTTCATGAAGGCTCCATCCCAGAGAAGGGTGGCTGTACTGAGAGGGGTGCTTGCTTCCTGTGGGGTGCTGCTGAGGGAGGCTGCAAAGAATGGGGGTTCTAGAGTGCCCTCTGTTAGTTCCCCGAGTCATCTTCTCTAGGGAGCAGGGGCATGGCTAGCATGATTGCCCTCTAGGGGAGGTGGGAATTGGGTCCTATTGTGTGAGATGGGGGGTGCTAGCTCTAGGCCAAGCTGCCACACTGGGATGGGCAGTCACTTTCCTGGTCTGCACGGGCCAGGTGGCCAGAAGCCTCTCCTGTGCTTTTGCTAGCTGGGTGGAGTGAGTGGGGGCCCTTTCTGCCCACCCTGGAGGTCTGGACCCCTGGGAAGAGAAGCAGTAGATGGCAGGGATGGGCCTACCCAGGGATGGAGGGGGAGCTGGTGATCCCAGTCCCCTCCTGGTGTCCAGAACATGCAGGCTATGTGTGCTTGTCCCTCAAACCAGGATGCCACGAGGTTCGGGGTCTCCTGGGGTTGTGGCCATGGTCTGGGAGGTGGCCAAGCCTGCCTTGCTCTGGCTGCCACCCGGGATTTGGCCTTTGGCACACCACCTCCTTGTCATCCTCCTCTAACCTGCTTGCCCTCCTCCCTGCTTGTTTGTTGCCTTTTCTCTCCCTCTTCCTCCTTACCCCTCCCACTTCCTGCTCACCTTGGCCTGGGCAGGCAGGTCAGGCTCTGGGTGTGAGCTCATTTCTTCCAGCCCAGGGCTAGGGTGTGGCTGTGGGGCAGGAAGGAGAGGGCACCCCTTTTTGCTCTGCCTGTGGCTAACTTCTTCCCAGAGCTCCACACACTCTCCCTCGGTTCACAGCTCTCCCAGGGTGTTTGTCCCTGGGTGTCCTCTGCCTCTCCCTTTCCAGCACGGTGTGAGGATGTGGGGAGCTCACTCAGCCACCTTGCACCCCACAACTTGGCCCAGAGGCTGGGTGGAAGAATTGCTTAGGAGTTGGCACCTGGGAGGTGAGCTGGCATTCTGTTCCCTCTTTGCTCTGCTTGGCCCAGGAGCTGGACATGTGGTCCCAGGCGTGGTTCACAATTGGAGGCTGTGCCTCTGGGCGAGCTTTGAACCTTGTTGAGTCTCAGTTTCCCTATGTGCCCACCTTCCAGTGCTGATGTGAGGGTTGAACGAGATGACAGGTTTGATGAGTTAGAATGGCCCTGCTGTCTGGGTGGGCCTGGGGAGTGGGTGTGGGACCACTTCAGGTCACAGAGGCATGGTAACCCTTGCAGTAGGGTAGAGGGTGACAAAGACGGCTCTGGCGTGGTGGCCAGATTCTGCCTCCTGTGCCTGTCTGCTCTCTGGTTCACTGCTGCTGACTGCACTGGTGAGGCTGGACCTTTGTGGGCCTCGGTGGACCATGTCTTCCTCCCCTGACTTGTGGAGGAAGGGTGCTGCCTGGGGTGAGGATGATCAGGAGGCCTGTGGCGGGTCCTGAGGAGTAGGTGTGGGCCGGTTGGGGGAAGTTTGAACAGGTTGTATAATGTTATTTTATGTCAGATTGGAAAATGACACTCTTTCTCCACCCCCATTTTCATCTTAGAGATTGCTGCAAATAAAGCCAGCATGGTTTAGGTGGCCCAAAGGGGACAGGGGTCACAGTGTTGTGAAATAGCTCTGTGGATGTGCCCAGCCAGCACCGCAGGAGGCAGCTTTGGGCAGTTTCCAGTAAAAAAGCCAATGGGCTTGAACTTGGGGGAGGGCACCAGGGACAGGCTCGGAGATCATCCTCTCTGGGGAGTTGGGCCTTGGACCCCTGCCTGCATTGTGGAAAGGCAGGTGCAGAGACTTGGAGAAGAGGGCCTTGGGTGGAGATCACAGCCTCACTGTGAGGCCCAGGAGGGACCTGGAAGGTGGGTGCAAGGAGGCCAGGCTGGCGACTGGGAAAGGCAGAGGGGCCGGGTAAGTCTCAGACCTTGGTCTGGGGAAGCAGAGGTGACTTGTCTGCACTGCCATGGCTGAAAAATGCTGAGCAACATCTTGGCTTCTTGGTCTCTCACCTCCCATCTGAGTACTGACCCCAATGGTAGCCAGGCTTACCACTGAGGCAGGGCCATCCCTGAGAAGCGCTACGGTGCCCACTTCCCCAATCTGGGTACCTCTCGAGGCAGAGATGTGTGTCTGCAGGAAGGAAGGGAGGTCCTGATCTCACCTCTTACAAAGCTGGAGGCCTTGCTCAATGCTGTGTGGGGCTTCCTGCTGGCATGCTGCTGGAGTGAGGTTGGGCACAGCCGGTGAGCGAGCTGTGGCCGCTCCTCCACCTCGTCGTTACCCTGAGGATCAGGCAGGGACGTTGTGGTCTACTTATGTGTCCCCCCACCCTAGCACTGTGTGGGAGCAATCCTGCATGCTTCTGTGGGAGACCCCCTGCCATCAGGTGCCTGGTCCCTGAGTGGGCTGCTTTCAGCCCTCCAGTCCAGCAGGAACACAGTGCTTACCCGTGGTTGAACGGGAAGAGGCTGTCACTTTTCAAAACAATTGGAGGCTACAAGTGCATGAGAGCTGGCTGGGCACTGCTACCCAGAAGGTCAAATCAGGCTGGGTGCTCAGCTGGCTCTTGGCCTGGGTCCCTGTGCCCACTCAGGGCTGTGTGTGGGGAGGCCAAGTATGGGGAGGAGGCGGTTTGAGGTGGGGACCCTTCAGCTTGCTAGGTGGTGAGATGGGCTGATTGAGAAAGGTGGATTTGCCTCCCACCCCCACCTCTGTCCAGCATTGCTGGGGTGGGACCACAGATCTCTGGGGTGGACTCTTCCTGTGGGTCCATCACCACTCCATAGCCAGTGTGGGTGGTGGCAACTGGCGGCCCCTGGGGAGTGAGGCTGTGTTTCTGTCTGTGGCATGCCCCTGCCTGGTGTTTGGAGGGGTAGGCCCCAGGGTGATCCTGAGAGCGGGGCCCTGCCTGGCTCCTCTCAGGCTATGAACAGGGAGTAGGGTTTGTGGATAGAAGAGAGGGCTGGAGTGGGAAGTGTGGATCACAGCTGCTGGACTGGGATGGATGAGTTGCCCAGAGTGAGGGTCTGGATTTGGCCAAGCTCTCAGGTATCTGCCAGGGCCCTGAACTGCCTGCCCCTGGACTGGGAGGTGTGGGAAGATTCTGGCCCTGCCCTAGGTTCTCACTGACTCCTGCCCTGCCAGGTGCCACCGCCTGCAGGATTCTTTGTTTAGCTCGGACAGTGGCTTCAGCAACTACCGCGGCATCCTGAATTGGTGTGTGGTAATGCTGGTGAGTAGGATGGTGGCTGGGTGGGTTCAACTGAGGCTGGCCTGTACTTGGGCACAGAGCTTGTGTGGTTGGGGTTTGTGTGAGAGGCCTTTGTGCTGTGATCTGTGGCTGAGGGGCACTGGGGAGCAGAGAGGAGGGGATAGGATGGGTGGCTGGCCCTGAGCTGGTGGGCTATGGGGTTGTCGACGGGGTGCTCTGTGGGACCGGGGCTTCCCTGGCAACATGTGTGAGTGGTTTTGGGGTCCAAGAAGAATCCCCTCTGCTCCTGAATGTCCCTCGTGGGTGTGGAGCCCTGGGCTGGTCCAGCCTGGGGTGAGCAGGGTGGCTTTTGGGCTCAGCGCAGCAACCCAGCCACTGCTCTGCAGGCCCCCTGCCCCTCTCCCTCAGTCTGGGTCCTAGGTGCCCCCCAAGGAAGGTGCCTCTGTCTCATCCTGTGGCTTAGCTGAGGTTCCTGCCTCTGGGGCTCAGTTCCTGCTGGCACCTTGTGGGGGTGGGACCAGCAGTCCTGGCCCAGCAGCAGCTGGAGTCCAGGGCTCAAAGGGGCAGGATGCAGGGCGGGGCAGGGGACAAGGGCCTGTCTGGGCCCAGCCTCCACCACTCAGGGCTGATGTGGCCCCTGGCCTTCGACCCTCACCCCAACATGACACGCCTGCTTCCGTGTCAAAGGCAAGGCTCCTGTGACTGCCTGTGTGGAAGAGACTCCGGACACACCCACACCCTCCCTGCCTACAGTCCCAGGAGGCTCCCTGGGGAGCTGTGGGGGGCACACTGCCTGGTGGGTGAGAGGCTGGCTGGGCAAGGGGACATCACGAGGAGATGATGTGTCTTTGTCCTCTGGAGGCCATTCCTGGCCTGGGTTTGTAAAGAGGCGTGGCAGCTAGGCAGCACTGTCTGTTCTCCTGCAGCCCCTGGGCCTGCCTGGCCCTTCGTGCAGCCCCACAGCCTTTCCCCCGCTTCTGCAGCCTCTGCCATCCCCACCCCACAGATGTGTGCTGTGCTCAGGGCTGCCACTGCTCCCTCCCCTCTCTCTCTTGCAGATCTTGAGCAATGCGCGGTTATTTTTGGAGAACCTCATCAAGTGAGTGTCTTCCCCAGGGCCCTCGCCCCACCCCTGAGGCTCAGCTGCACTCACTGCCAACTCAGGCCCCCCTTACCTGCTCAGACTCTCATCTCCCTCTCCCCCAGGTATGGCATCCTGGTGGACCCCATCCAGGTGGTGTCTCTGTTCCTAAAGGACCCCTACAGCTGGCCTGCCCTGTGCCTGGTTATTGGTGAGCTGGGTACCAAGGAGGGCCTTGGGTAGGGAGAGGGCTCACCTGGACCTGAACCTGCGCTATGGTCTTCTGTGCTCAGTGGCCAATGTCTTTGCTGTGGCTGCCTTCCACGTGGAGAAGCGCCTGGCAGTGGTAAGTCGTGCCCTCATGCCTGGTCCCTGGCCAGAGGTCCACTCCTCACCAGGCCTGGGCTTAGGACAGGGTGCCACACTCCCCATTGTGTTTCAGGCTGTGTGAGGCTTTCCTGGAAGGGGCTGTGCCCTAGGCCTGGCAGCCTTTCCCCAGGGATATCTGTCGTCCAGGGAGTGGGGGCCCTGGCTAAGTACTGCTCCCCCCCACCCCAGGGTGCCCTGACGGAGCAGGCAGGGCTGCTGCTGCATGTGGTCAACCTGGCCACCATTCTCTGCTTGCCAGCGTCCGTGGCCTTCCTGCTGGAGTCCATCACTCCAGGTGCCTCCCCCATCCCACCCCTGTCCCAGTGTGTCTTGGGGGACTGCAGGAGAGACCCAGGCCAGCCTCAGGGGCCACCCTGGGGCTGTAGCTCTCCTGTGGGTGGCGTGGGAGGCCATGGCCTGAGCTTGTCTCTCCTGCAGTGGGCTCTGTGCTGGCCTTGATGGTGTACACCATCCTCTTCCTCAAGCTGTTCTCCTACCGGGACGTCAACCTGTGGTGCCGAGAGCACAGGGCTAGTGCCAAGGCCAAGGCCAAGGCCGGTGAGGGGCTGTCTGCCATGGGGTGGGGGTGGGACCTGGGCAGCAGCAAGGCCTCTCTTTCTCCATCCTTCTCCCCTCGCTGCTTCCCAGCTTCTACAGGTAAGAAGGCCAACGGTGGGGCAGCCCAACTCATGGGCACCGTGAGCTACCCAGACAACCTGACCTACCGTGGTGAGGAGCCTGCAGGGCCGGCCTGAGGGTGGTGGAGGACAGTGGTGGGGTCAGCAGGCTAGGCCCTGGTGCCAGCTCCCCCCTCCCATTCCAGATTTGTACTACTTCCTCTTTGCCCCTACGCTGTGTTACGAACTCAACTTTCCCCGCTCCCCCCGCATCCGAAAGCGCTTCCTGCTGAGGCGGCTACTTGAGATGGTGAGGCTGGGGGGCTGTGAGGGGCTGGGGGGGGGTCTACCAGATCCTGGGGGGCTCAGCCTGCTGCTCTCTGCTTCCTCCTCCAGCTGTTCTTCACCCAGCTCCAGGTGGGGCTGATCCAGCAGGTATGGGGAGCAGGACAGGGTGGAGTGGGGTTGGCAGAGGGTCTTGCCCTAAGTGCTCAGTGGGCAGGAGCTGACACTGTGCCCTCCTTTGCAGTGGATGGTCCCCACCATCCAGAACTCCATGAAGCCCTTCAAGGTGAGTGGTCAGGCTCCCCCATGCCTGGAGGGGTGGAGGTGCCCTAGGGAGCCAGCTGAGCCTTGTCCCTGCAGGATATGGATTACTCACGCATCATCGAGCGTCTCCTGAAGCTGGCGGTGAGCAGGCTGGGAGGTGGGGTGGGGCATAAGTCTTGGGGGGTTCTGGAACCTGACTCCACCTCTCCCCCAGGTCCCCAACCACCTCATCTGGCTCATCTTCTTTTACTGGCTCTTCCATTCCTGCCTGAATGCCGTGGCCGAGCTCATGCAGTTTGGAGACCGCGAGTTCTACCGGGACTGGTGGTGGGTGACCTTGGTAGGGGCTGGGGCTGGGGCTGGGCTGGGGTGGGTCACAGCGCCATCTGATCACTCAGTCTCTTAACCCCAGGAACTCTGAGTCTGTCACCTACTTCTGGCAGAACTGGAACATCCCTGTGCACAAGTGGTGTCTCAGGTGTGTGTGTGTGTGTGGTGGGTGGTGGCTGGCCCTTGAGTGGACCTGGGCATCTGCCCATGGCCTTCTCCCCCCACAGACACTTCTACAAGCCGATGATCCGACGTGGCTACAGCAGGTGGACTGCCAAGGTTGGGGTGTTCCTGGCTTCAGCTTTCTTCCATGAGGTCAGTGCTTTGTGGGCATCCTGCCTTGGGCCTGGAGCTGGGGTGGCTGTGACCCTGAAGAGCCATCTGACAACCCTCTTTCCCACCCACCCAGTACCTGGTGAGCATCCCTCTGCGCATGTTCCGCCTCTGGGCCTTTACTGGCATGATGGCTCAGGTGAGCACCCTGTGGCCTTCCCACCTACCATTTCGCCTGCACCTGGGGCAGCCAGCCCTGTGGTCACCATGGCCAGCTGACTGTGTACCCCTTGTCCCTAGATCCCACTGGCCTGGATAGTGAGCCGTTTTTTCCGTGGCAACTATGGCAATGCAGCTGTGTGGCTGACGCTCATCATCGGGCAGCCAGTGGCTGTGCTCATGTATGTCCACGACTACTACGTGCTTCATCACGAGGCCCCGTCTGCAGGGGCCTGAGCTGCTCCACCCACACTCCTCACTGCCACCTCACTGCCTCACTGCCCATGGCCAGAGTTCACACCTGCCTGTGTGCTGGGAGGGGGGCTGGCTGCCCATTGCCTCTTCCTGGCCCTCAGGAGGCCCCTCTGCCCCTATGGGGCTCCTTCTGCCCCCTCAGCAATGGGGGACCCAGCACAGGCCAGCGTCCCCAAAACCTGTGCTGGTTCTGCCCACGTGTCTGAGGGTGTCAATAAAATACTGTCCAGAGTGACCTCAGCCTACTGAGGGTGCTGGGCTGGAGGGAGGTGACAGCCCACACCACATGGTCCAACAGCACTGTGGGGGCAGCTGCTCTGGGAGCTCCAAGGCCCTCTTAGGGTGTGCTGTAGTGCTTCTGGGAAGGGAAACTGGGTCCCATGGGCCTCCCTGGAGCCCATGCCCTGGGAGGCACTGCCCAGCTGCGGGAGGACCGTACCCTCAGTAGGGTGGGGGTTGAAGAGCTGTGTTGGGGGTCAGGCAGATCTCACTTGACATCATGGGTGGCAATTGCCATTGCCTCAAAAGGCTCAGCTAAGGTGTGACTTCTTGTCCAGCCACCACCCATCGACCCCACGTGTGGGGAATGGCTCAGAAGTGGGTGCCTAATCTTCCTAGAAGTGGACCTTGGCTTGGGGCTGGAGACTAGGGCATAGAAGAGGCTCAAGTATCCATGTCAATCCTTGCCTGGGGACTCCCTCTCATTAGCAAATGCACCCACACACGGGCAAGGCGGGTGCTGCCAGAGCAACTGTCCACACCAACCTGAGTGGGTGACTCCCAGCTCTTCCCCACCCCGTTCTCCTGACCTTGAAGCTGGGTAATCCCCATAGTGCAGCCCTCAGGATGCAGTTCCCATACCCTGCCACCTGCCAAGCCTGATGGAGGTGGGAGGCAGCCCTGGGCCTGTTCCCACTTTATCTTGGTCTCTTCTCAAGACTGAAAAGCCTGGGGCTGTGCCAGGCCAGGTGTGCCTTGATCTGCCTGGGCAGTGGTCTCGGCTGCACCACCCTGCCCCAACCAGAATCTGCTCAGCCCCAAGTCCTCCTTTCCCCTGGGCCATGGAGGTACTAGAGGGGAGGTGCCTACTTGGGGAGGAGGGGCTTTGGAGCCCAGAATGAGGTAGTACTTCCTGGCCCCAGCCCAAAGATGGTGAGCGTTGGGGGAAGCTCTTGAGGGTGCTGGGCGTCAGGTAGAGTGTCCCTCCCCTGCTCCTTGGCTGGCAAGGCTTGGGAACCAAACCCACAGGCAAACCAAACCCCTTTCCCTTTGGCCAGAATCCCTCCGGTCCCAAAGCTGGCCCAGCACTAGTGTCCCACATGGGGCCTTAGTGGAGAGACCTGGGAAAGGGAGGTCCTGCAGCCCCATGGACTCCCCTTCCCACCCCAGTCCTTTAATAATTATGAGCACACACAGGTATTGTGGAGTCAGGTGGGCACAGGTGTGCCCTAGGCCCCTCATCACTGCACCCCAGCAGGAAGCAGACACAGGAGGCTAGTGTAGAGCCTGCCCTTTATAGATCTCTGTCCATCTGTCCATCCACGTATAAGCTTGTATATTTATTTACCTCTATGGAGGGGAAAGGGGGAGTCATGTAAAAACCCAAAATACAATTTGTGAAAGCCCACAGTATCGGTCAGTCCGGTGTGGCTGTGAAGCCCCAAGCAAGTCAGGGCATACGGGGCTGGGGCCCTCGCTGCTGACTGGAGGCTGGCGGGCCCTCCTTCGGGGCCCTCTAGGAGACGGTGGGGTCCTTGGCTTTGGGGGGCTCAGAGCCCGTCAGCAGGGAGATGGTGGGGTCGTCTGTATAGTCGTCCCCCTCTGAGAAGTAGGAGCCCTCCCCTAGCTCGAAGAGCACGGGCAGGTCGCTGCTCCCCATGTCCATGGGGCCGGGGTCCATCAGGAACAGGGGTTGTGCTGTGTAGTGCACCAGCTGCTTTCCTGGGGGTGGGGCCGGGTTAGGGTGCTGGCAGGAAGGAACTGGAGGGGACGGGAGAGGACGGAAAGGGACAGGAGGGCAGGCAGGTGGACTCGCTCACCTGAGTCGGGGCTCTTGTTCTCTGCCTCCAGAGGCCTGGGGGGCTCCTGGGGAGAAAGGAGCTCCTGGATCTGCTGGGGCAGGAGGGCAGTGAGGGTTCTAGCTCACCCAGCTCATCACCTCCCCTTCCCCCCACCTGCCCCACACTCTACACACACTGGCCAGGCTGCTGTCCAGGTCGGGCAGGTTCATGTCTGGCACTGTCACTGAGGGGCTGAATAGCTGTGAGAGAGGAGGATAGTCAGGCTGTGCCTGTGAGCAGGATGGGAGGGGGTGGGGCGGGACTCACATCCAGCAGGGCACTGGTGTCCACACTGAAGCCGTGGCTTGTCAGCATGGTCTGCAGGTTGTCTAGGTTGGAGTCCATGGCGTCCAAGTGCTCACTGAGCTCGGCCCTGGCCGGAGTGAGTGGGGCAGCTGAGGCATTGCCCCAGACACCCCCACCCAGAGCCTTCCCCTGTAGCCACACCTGCCTGCCAGAGGGCTCCCCTTGGCCACACCCATCCCTGCTTGGGGCTAGAGGGGCAGTGTGTGTGTGGACAGGGCCTAACAACTGGCCATTGTGGGGAGTGGCTTGGCCCACGCTGGCCGGTCGTCACTGCCAGGCCATTTAAGGCCCTTAAGGCTGGGTCAAGAAGGCAGGGGGCCCAGGAGGATTCAGTGCTCAGAACAGGCTGGGGGCAGTTTTTCAGGTTTGATGAAGTCTTGCCTTTGCACTGCAGGACAGCAGGGACAGGGGAGGGAGCTGTGCTCAGTGTGTGGTGGGCTGGTCTTTCCCCTGGTGCATGTGGGAAAGACACCTAGGTCTGGTGGCTGTGACAGAATGTCCTGGGCCACAAGGCACACCTGGGACATTGGATGAGCGGCCAGGCTGGCTCCTGGAGGTTCCCATGGGGCCCAGCCCCACCCTGAGTGAAAGCCAGTCTGTACAGCAGTAGGGACCCTGGCCATACTAGCAGCCATGCCAGGCTGGGAAGCCTGTGCCTGTCAGTCAGTGACTTGGGGCACCAGCTGAGGCCCCAGAGTCTGGGTGGCCACTTCCACTGCGGAGGGCCCTGGACGCCCATTCATCAGGCAGGGCCAAGTGGTCCACAGCTGGGGAGGGGCCCGAGCTCTGACAGAGCCCTCCTCCCTCCCCAGTGGGGACAGCGCTAACCCTGGCTGGAATCGGCCATGCAGAGAGGAGGAGGGATAGGGGAAGAGGCGGGCGACCCCAGACATCTGTGGAGTGCGAGCCAAACTGCAAGATACAAAGACAAGAGCCCCCATTGCAGGCCGGGGCCGGGCGGGCGCCATACCCCGGGCCCTCACACACCCGGCCTCTGGGGACAGGGCCTCTGCTGAACAGCAGGACTGAGTGACAGCTGCAGCCAGGGTACCCAGAGAGCAGGTGCAAAAGGCTACATAGCCTTGGCTTCTGCAGTGACAAGGCTGTAGGGCAGCTTGGTTGGTCTCCATTTCCCTCCCCAATCCCAAGCTCTGAGCTCAAGACCAAGTCTGCAGACTCATCCCCCAGTGACCCGTGCCCAGCCCTCCAGGACAGTCCTAGCCAGAGGCCCAGGGGCATGTACGGGGATGGTGGAGGGCAGCACTCACTTGTCCAAGCAGGCTACGCTGAGGCACTTCTCAGGGGCCAAGGAGGTGGGTGGGGTTGAGGGGGGCCGGGCCCCAGAATCTGTGAGGGGTGTGGCTGAGGCAGTGGGGGCAGGCTCACTCTCCTGCAGAATGGAGTCGATGAGGGCAGTTGGGGACAAGGGCGTCTCCACAATGGAGGATAGGTGACCGGGACTCGCCTCCTCCACCTGGGGGCTCCGAGGAGGACTGGGAGGCTCTTCCTTGACTCGAACGAGGGGGCTGCTTGACAGGGGCCTGCAGGTGGGGGCACACACATCAGCAGGCACCTCCATGGCCCAGTACCCTTCTGACCACTGGGGAGGTGACCCGGTCCCCACCGCTCATCTATGCTCCTGCAGGGGGAGGCCAAGGGGCTGCCGGGAGCCAGCTCAGTGATGTCGGAGATGATGGGTCCGGAGCTGGAAACAGCATCTGGGGAGTAGAGGCTGGAGCTGCTGTAGGCTGGGGACGGAGCCTGCCATCGAAGGAAGTGACACATGTGGCTTGTGCTGAGGCAGCACCCGTCCACCCAGCCAGGCCTACAGTGCCCAGAGCTCACCGAGTAGGGGCCAGAGCCGTGGATGGGCTCCAGGGAGTACTGCCGGCTGTACTTGGGCAAGGAGTGTGCTGAGCCACTGTCGTTCAGCATCAGGGGGCTGTGGGGAAGGGGGGGGGGGGGTTTAGCTGCCTCCTGGCCCCGGTGGCACCCAGGACCCAGTGCTGAGGGATGGGCACCCGTAGCGCCTTACATCTTTCTCTTCACCCCCAGGATCCGGTTCGACTGCACCAGCGAGATGAGAAACTGGATAAGCTGTGGGGGGAGAGGCACAGTTAGTCCAGCTGAGAATGGTGACCAGCGGGTGCCCTGCCGGCCTGCCTCGTACCTTGTTGACGACTTTCTGCTGCTGGGCATGCTTCTGCCGCAGGCTGGCCACCTCTCGCCACAGGGCCTCATTCTCGCTGCAACAGACCAGGGTGCAGTTGGTGAGGCCAAATTTTAGGAGTTCTAGGATGAAGGGGCTCCAGAGACACTCCACCCCAACCCGGGCAGGTACAGGGCTGCTGGAGACCACATGTCGTGAGCTTGCCCCACCCGGACAGGACCGCTATGTGATGGGGCTAGGGTGCAGGCCAGGACTTGCTGGCACTGCCACTCTCTTTGCTCGCCTGCCCTTCAAGGGGAGGATGCACAGAGGGTCAGGTGGGAGTCAGCTGGAGGCTGAGGTCAGCTGAGGTCAGATGGCTGCACCCCAGGATCCTGGCTGAGACCTAATGGGGGCCTTCTTGGACAGTTGAGGTGGGAGACCCTTGAGCACTGCCCCCAACCCCCATCTTTGCCCAGACTGAGCCTGAGGACAGAAAAGAAAGCTAGAGGGACAGTGGCAGCCCAGCTTTTCAGGCTGCAGAACAGCATATGGGGGTTGTCCTGTTACCTTTGGGGGGCTCAGGGTTTGGGAGTAGCTCAGAGGTGGCCCCAGGGAGTGGGAACAGCCACCTGAGCACACTCTCCCAACCAGGTGAGCAGGTCTGCCCTTCCCGTGGGCCAGCCCTGCCAAGCCCCCCACGTCTTCTTGACAAACAGTCGACCCTCCTGGCCTCAAATGAAGAGATGCCGTGTCTGAAAGACCAAGCTCACCTGGCCCCAATGTGAAGAGTCACAGCCTAGGAGCTGTGACACGGGGGTCACAAGGACCTGCCTCCTGAGCAGCTTTGAGGTTACCCTGAGCCAATGACAGCCACCCTGGCCTGAGGTTCCTGAGGTCCCCAGGGTCCTCAAGTGCTTGAGAGGAAACCCAAGCTGGCCTTCCTAAGGGTCCTGGCTGAGGGGGTAGCACAGGGCTGGTTATGTGGTCACCAGACACACGTAAGGGGCAGGGGTTCCAGAAAGTACCTGCTTTTTGCTCCCCAGTCCTGAGGTGGGGACTGGCAGGAGAGGTGACACCTGTGCTGAGTGATGCCTGGGACAATAAGAGCCAGCAGGAGAGGCCTGACCACCCTGGTCTGCAGGGAGGGCCTGGAGGACTGATGTGAGCAGCCCGAGAATGTGGCCAGTGTTCAGAGCCCAGCTCTGTGTGCTGCTGCAGGAACTGGTCAGACCTCACCTCCCGGGAAAGGACGGCTAGGCAGGGGCCCCTTGGGCATGCAAGTCCAAACCTAATTCTGTGTTTGGGGAGCAAAAGGCCCAGGAGCACCTGCCACACATACTGTCAGGGGTGGGGCGGTGGGAAGAGGCCTGAGACACAGGGTTGGCTCCCAGACTCGCACCCTTGCCTTTGCCCCGCCTGTCACCCCCTCCCCGTGGGACCTACTGCTTCATGGCCAGGAGCTTGGAGTCCATGCTCTCCTGCTTCCCCTTCATCAGCTGCACGTCGGTCAGCAGCTTGGTGACACTGTCCTGGTGAATCTTTATGTCCTCGCTCTTCAGGGTGGACACCTGGGTCCCCACAGGAGGGTCACTGTGATGGCCCCCCTGGAAGAAGGGGGTTTGGGACACAGGGGAAAGGGCCAAGGGAATGGACTTTCACTGCAGCAGCTGAGGGGGGCATGGGCAGGGGTCCAGGACGGACAACATTAAGGGGGCACAGGGGGCCATTAGGAAGAGGGCTTGGAGCAGCCATGCCTGACCAGCAGGACACTGAGTGGACATTGCTCCCCCTCACTGCCTGGAGAGAGGTCACAGGATTTGGGGACAGGGAAGCCAGCTACTTACGCTGGTCACTTTCCTCTTAATGTTCTCAAGGAGCTGCTCCTGGCCACGCAGGAAGCATGGGTGCTGGAACTCGGTGTCGTCCCTCTCTGGCTTGACCAGGCCACCCTGCTCAATATGCACCACCTTCCGGAAGCCATCTGCACATGATGGGGCAAGGGCAGCTCTGCCTCAGGACTGGGGACCAGACCCCCTACTATAGCCCAGTCAAGCCCTGCTGGCAGATGAAGGGAGGCTCCCCTCACACCCAGCAATGCCATCTCAGAGCCCCTGCCTGTAGCCTGTAGCGGCTGGGCAGTCTGGGTGTGAGAGACTCCGTGTCCCCACACAGATGTGGCTGTGTCTGGCTGGGGCTATGTGAGATTTTCCCTGAGACCTCAGGTTCAGGCCTATGAGGACTGTTTTCCCCCAGGGAAGAGGCCACCACCTCAGTCCCTCCAGATGCAATGGGCTCCATGCCATGCCCCTGGTGAACACAGAGATCAAAACCTGGTGGCTGTCCTTCACTACAGGCAGGGTCACCGTGCTGGCGTCCTGCTGCCCCACCACGCAAACCCAGAACACTCACACATGTTAAGCTGCCGCACAAAGCTGGCCATGTTGTTGTGCTTGAAGTACTTGGGCAGCACCTCCTTGGCAAACTGGCCCTGGTCGAACACGTGGAAGCTGTTCCCGCTCTGCCAGGAGACATGTGGGCGGAGTCACATGCAGCCCGTGATGGGGACAGCACCCTCCATGCACAGCAGGCAGCCACACTGCCATCCTGTGTGGCTGAGGCCACAGGAGCCATGCGCCGGAGAGAAAGGAGGGATCTCATCACAGTCAGGGAGCCCCCACCCCAAGGTCCGGGAGCTTCCCCAATGCCAAGTTTACATTCATGAAACATTACAGTACTTCAGGCCCAATTCTTAGGAGAATCCCACTTCAGCTTTATTAAGCAAATTTACCCTAACAATAGCAAAGACCTCAAATTAGGGCAGCCAAGAAAATGGGAATGTAATTTCAGTTACTCTGGAGGAAAAAACACAATGTGCTCAGAAATGCAACTTCATTTTCCCTTTGGCATCTGAGATGAGAAACAGATTGTACAAAATCCCTAGACTACCCGCTTCTTCCATTTCTTTCCACGAGAGGTGTCAGGGCAGGCTCTGTGCTGGTGCAGGGTGTGGACATGGGCCCTGTGACTGAATTAAGGACACAGGGAGCAGGCTCCCCGTCAGGGAAGAGGGTTAAAGACATGGGCAGGGAAAAGTCAGAAATGACCCCAGCAGCATTGGTCCAGGACTACAGCACTTTTCTTTTTTCTTGTTAATCTTCACCTGAGGATATTTTTCTATTGATTTTTAGAGAGAGTGGAAAGAAGGGGAGGAGGAAAGAGAGAAACATCAATCATCTACATGAGAAACATAGACTGGCTGCCTCCTATATGCACCCCAACTGTTGGGAGTGGTGTCACTGGCACAGCGACCACCATGGTTTGACACAGTGACGGGTGAGCCCCACGGTTTGACATAGTCCCTGGAGATGCAATGGGCTCCATGCCATGCCTCCATGGTTTGACATAGTACCTGGAGAAGTGAATACACTGCGTGGCAGGAATCACGAAGAACAGTGACTGAAGATATAAAAATGCAGGACGGCAACTGAAGGAGACTAATCTTTGCTTTCTCTGTCTATCTGTTAGCTGTCTGTTAGGAATCATTATATAATTAACATGTAGATGATTAATGATATAGATGGTAGAAAAGAATGCAGGAAGAAAAGCAAGAAAGTAATAAAGATTTAGGATAGGAATATGGAAGCTTGGAAGGATCTTAGATAGGAGGAAAGGTCAGGAGTCTAAGAGGATGTCTGGGCGAAGGATAAAAATAGTTGGTAATTAACATGTAATATACCTAAGAGTTGGGTAAACAACCAAAAGAATGTCTGTACTTATTTGCTTAAAAGGTTTAGGAGGAACAATGTAACCTGCAGATATATATAAATAAAGATTCTGCTAGCCTTTAGAAGAAGGATCAAGCACCTTCTGTTTCACACATCTTTCTCTCGCTGACTCTGTCCACACCTTTGGGAACCCCTGGACCTGCTGAGGCTGGACCCCGGCACCCAACCAGGGACTGAACCTGCAACCCAGGTATGTGCCCCAACCAGGAATCGAAACCACAACCCCCTGGTACACGGGACAATGCTCCAACTAACTGAGCCACCCGGCCAGGGCAGAATTTTAGTAGATTTTCTTTTCTTTCTTCTTTTTAAAAATGTTTTATTGATTTTAGAGAAAGTAAGGGAGGGAATGAGAGAGACAGAGACAGAGAGAAACGTAACAGTGAGAGACAAATGCTGGTAACAGTTGCCTCCCATACACGCCCCGATTGGGGATCGAACCACAACCTGGGTATGTGCCCTAACTGGGAATCAAACTGGTGACCATTTGGTGCACAGGATGACACTCAACCAACTGACCTACACTGGCCATGGTTAGTAGACTTTCTTGAATAAATCTTCTTGAGAACAATTTCCAGAGACTAAATTATTTAAATAAGCTTTGTTTGATTTGACCCAAAGCTCTCCCAGTATAAAAAGGCTTTTCTTTAGGGATGTCTAGTTTTTAAACTCTGTGGTTGCCTAAGACAGTGGATAACAATTGGGGCAAACAACAGGCTCACCAGAAAACTTAAAAGGAAGAGCTGGGCACAGACATGGAGAGGACTCTGAAAGATGTGACAGCCACATGTGTGTGGGGCTGTGTGCATGAGCAGGGAAGACCTCAGAGAGCCCTGAGCTCTCACCGCTGGCTGACCTGGAGGCTCTGCATAAGCAGGAAGCAGAGGGTAGAGTTGTCAACTGCCTGGCTGAGTGCTGAAGTTATGTCCCCAACACACACACAGCCCCCAGCAGAGACGGGGATTTACTGGTTCCAGGTATTAAAGGAAATTTCTGTCACCTTCACTACCTGAGCACTAAGCTAACTGAACAAATACTTCAGTAGTCACAAACAACAAAGAATACAAAAGGTCCAGATTTAGTTCAGAAAAGTCACTAAATAAATAGCAACGTGTACAAGCAACAGCAACAAATCCTGGGGGTGAGGGGGTAGGGGGAATCTGATATCTAGAATTTAATATATGCCACATTATGTTAACTGAAAGTCTAGTTTGCAATAAAAAATTATGAGACATGCAAAGAAACATAGTATGGCCCACACGCAGGGGAAAAAAGTAATCAATAGAAACTGTCCCTAAGGAAGCTCTGATGTTTGACTTACTAGACAAAGACTTTAAGTCAGCTATTTCACACATGTTCAAAGAACAAAATGAAATAAAGGAGCCCTGGCTGGTTTGGCTCAGAGGTTAGAGCATCAGCCTGCGGTCCGGAGAGACCCGGGTTCGCTTCCTGCTAAGGGCACATACCTTGGATGCAGTTTGTCCCCGGCCCTGGTTGGGTCATGCGGGAGGCAGCCACTCGATGTGTCCCTTTCACGCCGATGTTTCTCTCTCTCTCTCTCTCTCTCTCTCTCTCTCTCTCTCTCCTTCCCACTCTATCTGAACAAAAAATGGAAAAATGTCCTCAGGTGAGGATAAAAAAAAATAAAAAAATAAAAAAATAAAGGAGCCCAGCAGGTGTGGCTCAGTGGTTGAGCATCAACCTATGCACCAAGAAATCGCCGGTTCAACTCCCAGCAGGGAACATGGCCAAGTTGTGGGCACAGTCTACAGTAGGGGACATGCAGGAGGTGGCTAATCAATGTTCTCTCTCATCGATGTTTCTATCTCTCTCTCCCTCTCCCTTCCTCTCTCTCTAAAAAGCAATAAAAAAATAAATAAAATCCAAGGAGGCTTAAAAAGTATAAAGGAAAGCATAAAAGTATTTCACAGAATAGAGAGTAACAGTAGAAAGACAAATTATAAGAATGAACCAAATCAAAATTTTAAAGTTAAAAAATATAACTACTCAAGATTTAAAATTCACTGTTCGGAGGAACTCAAAAGCAGATCTGAGCAGGAATAAGAAGGAATCAGCAAACATGAAGATAGGCCAATTGAGATTATCCAGTCCAAGGAACAGAAAGAAAAAATAATAAAAGAAAAGAAAATGAACAGATCCTAAGAATCATGTAGGACACTACCAAACCCAACATATATATAACAGGCGTCCCAGGAGAGAGAAAAAGGGATTGAAAGAATATCTGAATAAATAATGGCCCCAAACTCCCCAAATTTGATTTAAAAAAATATCCAGGAAGCTAAACAGACTCCAAGTAGGGTAAATGCAAAGATTCACACCTAGATACTTCATAGTCAAACTGCTGAGAGCAAAAGACCAAGTGAGAATCTGGAAAGCAGCAGAATAGACTCATCATGCACAAGAAATCCTTAATAAGCCCTGGCCGGTTTGGCTCAGCGGTTAGAGCGTCGGCACACGGACCAGAGAGTCCCGGGTTCGGTTCCCGCTAAGGGCATGTACCTCGGTTGCAGTTTGTCCCCAGCCCTGGTTGGGGACGTGTGGGTGGCAACCACTCAATGTGTCTCTCTCACATCGATGTTTCTCTTTCTCTCTTCCTCCCTCTCTCCTTCCAGCTCTATCTGAAGATAATGCAAAAATGTCCTTGGGTGAGGATAAAAAATTAAAAAAAAAAAAAAAAAAAAAGAAAAGAAATCCTTAATAAGATCAACAGCTGGTTTCTACCAGCCACCATGGAGGCCAGAAGGCAGTGGAGTTATAGTAAAGGTGCTTATAGGAAAAAAAAACAAAACAAAAACCCCACAAAAAAAAGCCCCTGTCAACCAAGAATTCTATGTCCAGCAAAACTAGTCTTAGAAAATTAAGGAGCAAGTTCCACTTCTGGGATGAACAGTGAGTATGTAGCACTTGAGCCACAACCCACTCCCTCCTTGTCACACCAGTTCGCTTGGATTGACACTACAGTTTGAGGGGTATGGCCAAGAAGACGAAGACTCTTCTCCCCTCAGTTTCCAGTCAAGGCCGACACTGTATCTCATGAGGGGGCAAGTCACAGCATTTCTCATCCAATCCAGCTTCAAGGTGAAGAAGCAAATGTCTGGTGATTACAACCAAGAGGTTGGGGGTCCCCTTCTCAATTTTGCCCCCACCCATAAAATGGAGGCTCTAATGCAGGCAGGTAGGACAGAGCACCCATGCCACAAGAGGCAAGCTGAGAAGACTGGAGGCTACTGCCCTGTCCAACACCCAGAGCAGTGGCTCAGAGAATGTGCTTGAGAGGGGGAGAGGCAGTTCAAAGGAAGAGAGCTCTCCAAAGCTCTCCTTAAGGGAATTCACTTTATTTGAAACAGAAGGTGGGAAAGTTCAAGTCTAAGGGTGCTACTGAAAACAATAGGTCCTCTAAATTAAGAGTAACAAGCTAAACCAGGGCCAGCTTGTTCACATAGGAAGGAGACAACTTAGAGCACTTCTGGGGTCAGAGGCCTCAAAAATTACCACTGCTCCAATTTAATTTGGATCAGACTGCTGAACAATCTGTGCCCTAGGGCACTGTCAAAAACAGGACAATCAGGTAGTAATTACAGAGTCTAAAGGCTGGGTATAATATGTGGCAGTGAACTAACAGAGATCAAAGTAAGAGGAAGTAGACCTCACTAAAACAGCCTAGCTGAGGCACAATACAAATGAGCAAAAAACACACAACAAAAACAAGCTTGGGAATGGGGAGGGTAGAGCTTACGTATAAGTAGCACTACGTTAACCAAAATGTAGTTTTTCTCTCTCTTTCTTTTTCTTTGTCAAATGCTTTTTCTGCATCAAGTATGATCATGTGGTCTTCTGTAGATTGCTAACATGGTGAATTATATTAAAAAAAAAAAAAAAAAAGCCATCCTTGCATTCCTGGGATAAAACCCATTTTTGTGACATTCTTCTTTTTATGTATTACTGCATTTGACTTGACATTATGAAGGATATTGGTCTGTAGTTTTCTTGGACTATCCTTGTCTGATTTTGATATAACGGTAATGCTTGCCTCATAAAACGGGTTGCAGAGTTCTCTCCTCTGCTTTTCTGAAAAAGAATGTGTATGACTGATGTTATCTTCAAATGTTTGCATTTGACTGTAAAATTATTTCGGCCTGGACATTTGTTTTTAGGAAGGTTTATAACTAGGAATTCAATTTCTTTCTTTCTTTTGTTCAAATCCTCACCTCAGGATACCTTTTTTCCATTTATCTTCAGAGAGAGAGAGAGAGAGAGAGAGAGAGAGAGAGAGAGAAATCAACATCAGAGAGACATATCAATTGGCTGCCTCCCGCACGACCTCGGCTCTGAACTGCAATGGAGGTACGTGCCCTTGACCAGAATCGACCACATGACTCTTTGGTCCACGGGCCGACGCTCTACCAGTGAGCCACACTGTCTAGGGTGGGATTCAATTTCTTTAACAGATTCAGAATCATTAAAGTTATCTTTTCACCTTGGGTGAGTTTTAGCAGTTTGTGGTTTTTAAGGAATTGGTCCATTTTACCTAAGTTTTCAGAGTTGTTGATAGTATTTCCTTATTCTCTTACTGTCTTTGGGGTCTGCAGTGATGCGTGCTCTTTCATTCCTGATATTGCTGGTTTATGTCTTCTATCTCTTTCTCTTTTTTTTGGTCAGCCATGCTACAAGAGATCAATTTTCAATTTTTTGAAGAATCAGCTTTTGGCCCTGGCTGATTTGGCTCAGCGGTTGGCGTGTTGGCCTTAAGTGTCGCAGATTTCATTCCCGGTCAGGGGCACGTACTGGGTTGCAGGCTGATCTCCAGCCATGGTCGGGGTCGTGCAGGAAGCAACCAATTGATGTGTCTCCCTCACATCGATGTTTCTCTCTCTCCCACTCTCTCTGAAAGTCAATGGAAAAATATCCTTGGGTGAAGATGAACAAAAAAAGAATCAGCTTTTGAATTCATTATCTTATTTTACTGTTTTCAATCTCACTGAGTTCTTCAGTTGTCTTTATCATCACCTTCCTTCTCCTCAGGTTCATACTTCGCTCTTTTCTACCTTGTTAATCTTCACCTGAGGGTATATTTTTATTGACTTTTATTTTTTAATATGTTTTTCTTGATTTTTTTAGAGAGAGAGAGGAAGGGAGAGATAGAAACACTGATGTGAGAGAGAAACATCAATTGGCTGCCTCCTACATGCCCCAAACTGGGGATTGGGCCCACAACCTGGGCATATGCCCTGACTGGGAATCAAACTGGGACCTCTCAGTCCATGGGACGACCTCAATCCACTGAGCCACACTGGTCGGGCTTTATTGATAAAAAAAAAAAAAAAAAAAAAAATTTGTTTTTCTTTATTGATTTTAGAGAGATAGAAACATTGATGAGAGAGAACATCAATTGGCTGCCTCCTGCATGCCTCCCACTGGGGATTGGGCCCACAACCTGGGCATGTGCTCTGACTGGGAATCGAACCGGTGACCTCTTGGTGCATGGGTCAACGCTCAACCACTGAGCCACACTGGCCAGGCTTCTTCTACTTTCTTAAGGTGGAAGCTTAAAAGTCATTCTTATTTCCTAACATAGTTACTTAATTTCCCGCTAAGCACTACTTTAGGTGGATTTCAGACGTTTGAAGAATAGGCATTTGGTAGACTCCTGGGAACATCTGTGGCACAGGATGTGGAGATTGTCTCAGGTGGAAGATGAGGGAAGAACGTACGATTTCCTCTGGGGCTTCACCCTCTCCCTTAGCTGTGATGGAGGTACTCCCCAGGTGGAATCTATCATCCAGCCATAAGACTTAAACCATGTCCTGTTTTGCCCCCCAGGACAGACTGTTTGCTGAGCTCCACCTCTGCTGACTGGGCATCTCTACACAGCTGGCTATCAGGGACTCCCCCTACATATTTCTAGAAATGAACATATAACCTACATCACATTTACCATTTTAATCACATAGATCAATTGATTTTGACATGTAGTTGTTTACCACCACAAGCAAGGAATAGAAAACATTTTCCATCACCCCCCAAATTATACTTATGCCCCTTTGCAGTCAATCCCTCCTCATCTCCAGGCAACCACTGATGAGACTTTTGTCCCCATGGCACTCAGTTTTCCAGAATGTCATGTAACTGGAATCACAGATGCCAGTTTTTGTGTTTGGCACCTTTCACTTAGACTAATGCTTTTGGGGGGGGCAGCCAGTGTTGTACGGGTAAGTTGTTCGTTCCACCTAAGTGCTAAGTAGTATTCCACTGCAGTCTGGTTATCCAATTGGTGGACACTGCAGTTATATTGTTTTGACTATTATGAATAAAAGTGCTATTAACATTTGTGTCTGGGTTTTTTTCCTTCTAGAAGTTTTACGGTTTTAGCTTTTGTGGGTCTATCTCTGTTCTACTTATTTATACATTTATAGTTGTGCTAACATCACTCAGCATTGGTTATTACAGCTTATAGTAAGTCTTGAAATCAGATGATGTGAGTCTCCCAACTTTGTTCTCCTTTGAAAAAAAAAAGAAGCTTGGCTATTCTCCGTCCTTTGCTTTTTCATATAAACTCTAAGGTCAGCTTTTCAATACCCGCACAGATGTCTGCTGGGATTTCACAGGGATTGTGTGGAGTCTATATTCATCTTACTAATACCGAGTCTCACTTATGACCATGGCATTTCTCTCCACTTATTTGGGTTTTCTTTGATTTTTCTCATCAATGTTTTGTAGTTGACCCCTATTTTTATTTTTTTATTTTTTATCCTCACCCGAGGACATTTTTCCATTTTTTGTTCATAGAGTGGGAGGGAGAGAGAGGAAGAGAGAGAGAGAGAGAGAGAGAGAGAGAGAGAGAGAGAGAGAGAAACATCAACGTGAAAAGGACACATCGAGTGGCTGCCTCCCACACGACCAACCAGGGCTGGGGACAAACTGCAACCGAGGTACGTGCCCCTAGCGGGAACTAAACCAGGGTCTCTCTGGACCGCAGGCCGACGCTCTAACAGCTGAGCCAAGCCGGCCAGGGCGACCCCTACCTTTAGAAGTTCACACCTGTGCTGCCGCCTCCCATGATGTGCCAGGTTGTTCTTTGTGACAAGTAGCATCCAGCAGATGGGATGGCACTCAAGAACATGCTGCAAAGCCACTCTAAGCTCTGGCTCTCTTCGATCACTTGCTTTAAGCTGACCTGTTGTTGGGAGCCCAAAGGAGAGGCTCAAATGGCGAAGAACTAAAGTCTCTTGCACAATGACCAGTATGGTAAACTTGGAAGAGGTCTCTCATCCCTAGCTGAGTCTTGAGATGACTACAACCTCTTGATAGACCTTGAGCCTGAATCAGTCAGTGCCTCTCAGAAACTGAGATAATGAGTGCTTGTTTTGAGCAGTTACTTTCAGAGGTCACCGCTCACACAGCAATCAGTAATGGTAACACGACTACTAGTTTGTGTTTTTGTTACTATTGTAAACATTTTCACTTTCAACAGCTCATTGCTAGTATTTAGGAATACAGAGTGGGGCAAAGTAGGTTTACAGTTGTTCATATGGGAAATAATACCATTAATAAATAATAATACAATCAACTCTGTGCCCTGAAGGATTGCTGGTTTGGTTCCCGGTTAAGGCACATGCCCGGGTTGTGGGCTCTGTCCCTAGTGGGGTGCATGCAGGAGGCAGGCGATCAATGTTTTGCTCTCACATCGATGTTTCTCTCTCCCTTCCTCTGTCTCTAAATGACAATGTTTTCCAGAAATGGAGACAGTATTATGTCTTACTTTCCAATCATTATGTCTTTCATTTATTTATTCGCCACGTTGCTTGACTAGAACATCCAATACATTGTTAAGGAGAAGTGCTACAACTACGACTGTGAGTCTTGTGGTAGTGGTCAGTCCAAGTTTAGCTGGGGGCTAAGACAGCAGCTGCGCCTCAGCAGGCAGTCTCCACTCAGGAGACGGGGAGTTCCCGGTAAAGGCAGGCAGCAAGCAATGGTTGGATGTCAGCAGAGAGAACATGGACTTCAGGTCTGGTTCAGCCATTCTCTAGCTCTTACTTTATGTTTCCCGATGTCTTTAGGACTCAGTTTTCTTATCTACAAAATGGCCATTTGTCACCTCCCTACATGGTTGTAGAGTGGAGCTGATACACAGAGAGCTCAATTTCCTGATGCACAAAGGGAGTTAACAAGGACAGCTGCCCTACCTCTCAGTGGTAACCTAGGGCACTCCTTCAGCATTTTGGGTCAACTACCAGATCACCAAGGGTGGGGCCCACAGGACCTGTTCGGTCCTGCTGATTGTCTGAGAATGGGCTCAGCAGCTTTTGGGCCATGAATAGCTGAGACAGGGAGGAAGGGTGGGCCTGCCTGCCATGGGAGCTCTGAAAATGGTCTATGGCCAGCGGAGTGCCCAGGCCAATTCCTTGAATGGTCTCATGGGGAAGTTGGTGACCTAACTGCAGGGATTGCTCTGCTCCAGCCTCTCCAACGTGAGACCTAGCCTCTCAAGTGACCTTCTGACCACTGGTACTCACACGGGCCACTTGGGATGGACCCTGGCCTTGGTGACTTCCAGAGACCTCCACTAGGTCTCTGGGATTTCTCCCAACACCATACAACTATTAGGGTCATTCCTACTTCCAAAGAGAAGAGAACTGCACTGACAAGGTTGGGACTAGGGTGAGGCCTGAGAGACACCAGAGGCCAAAATTTAAGCAGGGCCTCCAAGTACAGGTAGACCTAAAAAGAAGTGCCTTCTTAAACTGCCCCCGAGTGCCTCCTGGCCATGATCCCCAGGCTACAAAGACCAGGGTGGATCAAATACTCTAGCCCCAGCTGGCTCTTCAGCCCCTCACAAAGAACTTGCCAACAGGGCTGACGGCTGGTGTGGCCACTGTGAGCGAAGGCTTTCACAGGCCTGATCATTTGTATCTGACTTTCTTGCTCAAAGGTTTTGCCCAGAACACAGACTGTGGGTCCTGGGAGTATACCGTCAGGGCTTCTCCTTACACACCAGACAACCTTTAAGCAGAAACAGCAAGCTGATCAAGGGGTAGGACGGATCATCCTAGTAGAATTAATCTTGGAATACGTGCCCCTCCCTGAACTGGGTAAGAGTGTTCCCTGAGAGTTCAGGGAAAGGAAAAGGAGAAGGAAGGCAGAATAAAGGAAGACAAAAACGTGGGGTCATTTCCTTTGATCAGGAAAGTTCAAGGTCTAGAACAAGGGGATGGTGGTAACATGACAGCCTGTGGGAAAGCACCCTGACCCTCTTTGCGACTTGTGCCCCCAATTAAGAAAGAGGCACTGGGAAATGGAGAACACCAACACAGAGATGTCACTGAGACCAACAGAAAATGTCTCCAACAGCAATGCTACATGATTTCCAGTCTTTATTCCCAAACACTCTTCAGGCAAAGCAAAACTTCAGCAAACAGACAACCCAAGAGTGAAAGAACCTGGCCTCCAGCTCAGGGATGGCTTCAGTCCAGACTTTTCTTTGCTCCTAATAGCTTTCACTCCTAATACCTTAAGAGTGTGAAAGGGAAGTACTTAATAGATAGAGTCTGAGAACCCCAGCACTGCCTGCTGGCACACACATTTTGGCTCTCAGGAGGTAGGACATGTCTTTTTTTTTTCTTTTTATTGATTTGAGAGAAAGAGGAAGTGAGAGGGAGAGAGAGATAGAAACATCGATGAGAGAGATCATTGATTGGCCGCCTCCTGCATGTCCCCCACCGGGGATTTGGCCCACAACCTGGGCATGTGTCCCGACTGGGAATCGAACTGGAGAACTCCTGGTGCATGGGTCGATGCTCAACCGCTGAGCCACACCGGCCGGACGGTAGGACATGTTTTGAGGCACCCAGAGCCTCTGCCCGACCAAGATGGCCTTTTTAGAGGCCACATATTTGCTGGCCCTCGGATTCGGCTCTGGCCTTCCTGGGACAAAACGTCACTGCCAGGATGGGAACAGCAGGTTCTCATCTCCAACTGCGGACACAGTCTCTGATTTATCCACGCAGACAGGAGCTGTCTGGTCTCGCAAAGTCAGACCATGTAAACAAGACTGCTGCCAAGCAACTGGGCACAGGGACGTGAATAAAGACGCCCTGTGAGGAATGAAAAACAAAGCTGCTCTTGGAACCCCAGCTGTGGTATCTGGAAAACGGGTTCAAGATCAACTTGAACTTTACGACATTTTACTCTGTTTCCGCTCCTTTCCCTTTTTGCACAAGAGCAGCGCCCTCAGATTCATAAGCTAAGTCCTGATGTTTTTCGAATGGCTGCAGACCACACAACTAGTAACTTATTTGGGGAGCTAGAGAAGTCTACCTGGACACAACTTTCACTAACGAAACTGGTGCCGGCCAAAGGACAGACACACCTCCGCGGCTGTCTAACAGTTTGCAAAAGCCCAAGAAAGAGAGGCCCTCCCTCCCTCTCCAACCCAGGGAAACTTGGCGCGGACAGGGGCGGGCGGGGAGAGAGACTCGGACGCTTTTTCTCCTTTGGGCCCCTCGACCCCACACTGGGCGGCCGAGGCAGGGGCCTGCCCCAGCCCTCCCGGGGTCGCGTCCCCCCTCACCGGGCTCCAGCAGATAAGCGCGTCGGTGTCCGGGTCGCTCACGAGGGTCCACAGCTTAGTCAGGAAGGCCGGGACGTTGCTGGGCCCAGCAGCGCCGGGGCCCACGGACAGATCCATACCGGGCAAGGCGAGGAGAGGCGGAAGTAGCGAATGCAAAGAAAGGCCGGGGCCTGGCTAGCGCCGCCGCCGTGTCTGTAGGCCCGGCCGCGCCACCGCCGCCGCCCGCTGCGCACACACGGACCCAGGGCCTAGCATGGCCGCCGCCATCTTGCGACGGGCGCCCTTACGCCGGCACCGCCTTTCTACGTCCACGCGGCGCGCGCACGCCGGCCGCACCCTGGTCTCCGGCTCTAGGCCCCGCCCCGGGCGCTGCGCGCCTGCGTATCCTGATTTCGCTGCATCTCACCAATCAGACTGCGTGGGGCGGGCCGGCCGCACCCTCTGACCCCGCAGACCCCGCCCTCAGGCCCACGCGACCGGGTCGCTGCCGGAAGTGGTGGTGTGGGTTGGGACCCGCTGGGGAGCATGGCTGGCGCGCAGAACACGGTGTGCGGGGCGGCGGGATCGCGGTCCGGGAAGCGGCTGCTGGGGCCGGAACAGGAGGAGGTGACAGCGGGCTGCGCGGCATGGGAGCGGGAGGGGGCACCGGGGCCGGAGGCCGCGGCGCAGGTCCCACGTGGTGGCTGGGGGCGTGGGGCCGAGCTCCGTGTGCGGGCCGCGGGCTCTTGGCGAGCTGGCCGAGCGTGGGGGGCGGGGGCTGGGAATGTGAGCTGAGGTCGGTTTCCTTTCCTCTGCAGGAGGTGGCCCTGGGGCGGGGGGGGGGGGCGTCCTAGGCAGAGAACACCTCTTGTTCAAAGAGCGGCTGGAGTGGGAGTGGGAGGGGATAGGTGTGTGGGTTCGAAGAATGTCTGAGCAGCAGAGAAATAGGAACGGGAGCTGGTCCCCTGTGCAGCAGCCTTTTAAACCCTTTGAATTATGCCGCTCACCATTAAAAAGACTTTAGGTTATATCCGCAGTACAGTATATATTTATACGTCACTTATGTGTTAGGTACACTGTAAAAATAGAAGAGGCTATGAGAATAAGGAAGTGTGAACAGAATCAAGTGCCCGCTGCATCCGACACATCATTTTAACTGGACTCATGGCCACTAATACTGTCCAGCTGAACCCCAGCTCAGTTGTAGCACTGTCATCAAATCTGGGTTATATGAGGCATGGGCAGTGGAGCCTCTCAGTCGACTCCACTCAGCTGGATTGTCAGGCTGCCCTTCACTTTGTGACATGTCCTCCTGCTGCTCCTCCACCAGCTGACAGCCTTGGACGCCAGGCTTGGCTGCTTGCACTGCTTGGCTCTGCTCCTACCAGACCACTGATGCCATTTTTACTTATTACTGTAATTGTGTAGCTAACTAAATATTGGAGATAAACAGCTTGAGTGAGTATGTATCAGAATTACTTCTATGAAAACTAAGTTGAGTGCTATGGAATAACTGTTAACTGCAGGCTGTCCAGTTAGGTGAGAGACGTGTAAATACTGAGAAACAGCAAAATCTAGGATTCTGCACACAGATGCTTCTTTTTTTTTTTTTATCCTCACCCGAGGACATTTTTTCATTTTTTGTTCAGATAGAGTGGGAGGGAGAGAGAGGAAGAGAGAGAGAGAGAGAGGGAAACATCGACGTGAAAGGGACACATCGAGTGGCTGCCACCTGCACGACCAACCAGGGCCGGGGACAAACTGCAACCGAAGCACATGCCCTTAGCGGGAACCAAACCCCGGTCTCTCTCGACCGCAGGCCAAGGCTCTAACCGCTGAGCCAAACCGGCCAGGGCCACAGATGCTTCTTGAATGTCTGCAAGTTCTTGTTCCACTTTTTTTTTAATCCTCACCCAAGGACATTTATGCATTTATCCTGAGGTAGAGCGGAAGGGAGAGAAGGAGGAAGAGAGAGAGAAAAACATCGATGTGAGAGAGACACATTGAGTGGTTGTCACCCACACAACCCCAACTGGAGACAAACTGCAACTGAGGTACATGCCCTTAGCGGGAACCGAACCCAGGAATCTCTGGTCTGCCGGCCGACGTTCTAACCTCTGAGCCAAACTGGCCAGGGCTGTTCCACTTTTTTTTAAAAAGAGGAATTTTTAAAATTGATTTTATTTAGAGAGTGGAAGGGAGAGAGAGAGAGACATCCATCAGCTGCTTCTCATACGTGCCCCAACCTGGGACCAAACCCACAACCTGAGCATGTGCCCTGACCAGGAATTGAACCTGGCACCTTTCAGTGCATGGGACGACGCCCAACCAACTGAGCCACACTGGCCAGGGCATTTAAAAAAAAAAAATTTTTTTTTCTCTTTATTGATTTTAGAGAGAGAAGAAGGGAGAATAGAAACATTGATGAGAGAGAACATCGATTGGCCGCCTCCTGCTTGCCCCCCACTGAGGATTGGGCCCATAACCTGGGCAGGTGCCCTGACAGGGAATCGAACCTGCGACCTCTTGGTGCATGGGTCGATGCTCAACCACTGAGCCACACCAGCCTGGTTCCACCTTTTTTTTTTTAATTAAAAAATTTTTATGTGATTTTACTGATTTTTTTTTTTTTTTTTTTTAGAGAGAAAGGGAGAAATAAAAACATCGAAGTGAGAAACATCATCGATAGGCTGCTTCCTGTACGCCCCCTACTGGGGATTGAGCCCGCAACCTGGGCATGTACCGTGACTGGGAATCAAACAGGGACCTGACAGTCCATGGGAAGATGCTCGATCCACTGAGCCACCCTTGCCGGGCCCTCGTTCCACTTTTAAAGGCAATGACCGGACTTGCTCACTGTGCTGATCATGTCCTATAGAGTTAGGGGTGAGATGGTGTCTGCTCAGAAAAAGCTCTGGTCCTGCTGCGTCAGGGGTTGACTGGGTAATATTGTTTTTAAATCAAGCTTCATTTTTATCATTCTTTAACCAAACTTTGCACCCAATGCCTGTCCCAGCCTGGTTAGGTGTGGAGGCTACTCAGGTGGGAGAAGCTCCTTAGGACTTCTGGTCCTTTGCTGGCTCCAGCCCCTGCCCTAGTGCCCTCAAAGCTCTGGGGCCTTGGATGCCAAGGTGGATGTGGAGGGTGGAGACCAGATGGGAACTGAGCTCTAAGAAGGGAACATTTGTTTTTCAAAGTCCTTCCCTTGTGAGATGCTAGGACTTCAGTGTTCCTTCCAAGGGCAGGTGGTCATGCTTTCAGCAGAGGTAGATGGGGAGGGAGGCCTGGGTGGGTGGCTGGTTGTGGTGGAGGTGGAGGCTTGTGACCTGAGGGCTGTGGCCTTGGAGGCTGGCCACACAGAGCTGCGGGCCAGTGTGTGGCCTAGTGGTCAGGCTGTGGGGTCTGCCGCCATTAATACTATTCTTCTTGCAGCGCTCTCTCCTCTGGGCCCCTGCTCCCAGTCTTGGGGATGGCAGTGATTCTGGCCTCTCCGACAGTGAAGAGAGTGTATTCTCAGGCCTGGAAGATTCCGGCAGTGACAGCAGTGAGGACTCCACTGAGGGACAGAATGGGGCCGGCAGTGATGAGGGCCACAGCAGGACAGAGAAGACCACTGGGCAGCAGGTATCAATAAAATTGGCCGGGAAAGAAAGAGCCTGCCAGACTCTCTGGGTGGGGAGCGGGGGGTGTCCCTGCACTGCTTTCTCCAAGTTTCCTTAGGAACCCCCAGGCCGTTGTCCCTCTGCTGATGCACCTGGAACACATCTGGGACTAGGTGGACTACTGGTTTGAAGCTGGAGTGTTCTCCAGGGGACTCAGCCCATGTTGTTAGACTCAGTCATAGGCTGGGTTTCTTAGGGGCAAATCCTGAGATGGAGATTCGCAGGCAAGGGACACATGGGGGAGCCAGGCCACCCCACCTGACCCCAGGGGACACCTGTTCTGTGATGATGGGGAAGGATGCACCCCACTCTTGCCTTAAGTTAGGAAAAGAAGAAAAAAAGCTTAATTCAACTGAAATACAACATTTGTTAGTTTGGAGGTTCTAGAAACAAGTTAATAACTGTTTACACTGGCCTTGTGTTCTGGAAGTGAAGACCTTGGCTTGTACACAATTCTTCCATAAGGGAAACCAGAAAGCCATGCTGGTAAGACGTGTTTCCTTAAGAAGAAAAGGTTTAACGTCAGACTTAAACCTTCCACCGCTCAACGCTGGGCACATAGAGATGATGCCTTAACTGTTGACCCTGGTTTATAGGATTATAGGCAACTGTTTTTCCTTCTGTTACTAATTTTTAAAAATTATGAAATATACCCTCCTTGACAAAGAGTAAAGGTGAGTCAGTTTCCTATCAACAGTGTTTAGTAAAGAGTGGAAGTTCCCACTCACTGTCCATTCCAGTTAGTGGCCACAGTTAGTAGTTGAAGCATCTTCCCCCCTTTAAAAGTTATGGATTCACACATTTATGTATTTGTTTATTTATCTTTATTTTTTGTTAATCCTCACCCAAGGATATTTTTCCATTGACTTTTAGATAGAGTGAAAGGGAGAGAGAGAGAGAGATAGTGAGAAACATTGATGTGAGAGGGACACATCAATTGGTTGTCTCCCACACAACCCCAACCAGGGCCAGGGATCGAGCCTGCAACCCAGGTATGTGCCCTCGACCAGGAATTGAACCTGAGACCTTTTGGTCCTCAGACCAACGCTCTAACCATGGAGCCAAATCGACCAAGGCAAGGATTCACACATTTAAGTGTTTAAGTTTTTCTTCTTTTTTTATAAACAAGATATTTATAATAATTTCTAAAAATAAAAAATTTTAAATAAAAAGAATTTTTTATTTACACTTTTTAAGCTAGGTAATGTGTGTTGGTGTCACCAGAGGCTGTCCAGTGGAAGGGGTGCTGGCTCTGGGTGTGCCATGCTATGTCCCCTCGGAGCTACTGCGCACGTACTCGTCCACCTGGCTTCTTGTTCAGGTTTCTACACCCATGTCGCTGGCAGCTCGCAGTGAGATTGAGGCTCTGGCCCGGGAGAGAGTACCTGACTGCCTTCTGCAGAGGACAAGGTGACATCTGAGCCCTCAGTCTGGGGAAGCTGGCGGGTGCCACCTGGATGGGGCAGTCCTCAGGGTGAGGCTGCCTGTGGCTCTGCAGCAGCCCAAGCTGTCCCCCAGTATGGCCCCTCCTGTGCTGTGCAGGGCAGCCCCGGGGCTCCACCCGCCTTGGCTCCTGCTAGTGAAATGTCCTTCTGTTTCATGCCCAGGCTCTGAGGGCTGTTGTCTCCTGTGGGCCATCCTGGACAGGAGCCCCATAAGTCATGTCTCTGGCTTTTTGTGTTTTAGCAGAGAGACACAGTCAGCCCCTGTTGGAGGATTTTCTGTTCCAGAGCATGGTCTTTGTGATTGGGTTTCAGTTTCTTTAGGCCAAGAGAGCGAATTGAAGAGGTGGGGGTGGTCTCAGCTCCTCAGTGGAAATCCCCCATCTCTCCTTTTCCCCACTTGTTCCTCAAAAGCTGTCGTACCCTCCACCTGGATGAGCTGGTTATTCCCCTGCATGTCTCCCATTCATGCCTCTCTTTGGGTGTCTGAGTCCCCATCTCTATCACGGAGCCCCGTGGGTGGGAACGGAGCCAACGGGCCAGTCCTCTGCTTCCTGCATATTTTCCTGTCCTCCTGTGTGGTCGCAAGAGACATCCACGAGTGGACCTATGGAAGCCTGTCGTAAGTTGCTTCTGTGGTTCCTGATTGGTCTGTTCCTCTCATCCTGGAGCCAATTGAAGGCTGCTTGCCTGCTCGGACCCTCCTACCTTGTTGGGGACCGTGAGGGCCCTCTTAGGGGTCTGCTTAGGGCTCTTACCTGCCACAGCTGGTGGATTGTTACCTGTCACACCGTGGAGGTTTTTTCCCAGATGTTCTCATCACTAGGGGTGGGCCGCTTAACACAACACCCCCTTTCCATTAAGATGAGCTCTGGGAACCTGTGCCAGCAGGGAATACCCACTTCTGCATCTGCTAAGTGTCCTGGCATTTTAATGGAAAGCCCCCAAGGTTCTGTGGCACCTGGCCGTGGACACGGCCACCATATGGTCTTGCAAATAATCAGTAGTCTTAAGTGAGCTAACTGGAGAGGGAGGTGACTTCTGTGATGAGAGCAAACAGCACCCTCACCTCTTCTGCTGCCTCCCTAGCAGGGCCTGCCCGTGACCGCCGTGCCGGCAGGTTTCTGCTGACTCTTCTGCTGTGTGCTCCCAGCTGTCGCACAGCTCTGTCGCTGTTTCCTCCACATTCCGCCTGCCTGACTGTCCCCTATGACCTTCCTACCAAGGATGGGGCAGGCCTTCCCTGACCACTCGGTCATGCTGTCAGGCGCCCTCAGCCCCTTGGCCCTGCCCTCTGCATACTCTGGGCTCAAGCTCACTGCTGAGGGGAAGGTGTGGTTGTCTCTGTCCGTTCTTTTGAATCCCTTGTCCTAGAACTCCCTTTCTTCTTTTTAAACTCTTGTTTTGTTTTGTTTTTCTTTATTGTTTAGAAGGAGAAGGAGAGAGAGATGGAAACATCGATGAGAGCGAACATCATTTGGCTGCCTCCTGCACGTCCCCCTACTGGGGATTGTGCCCACAACTTGGGCATGTGCCTTGACTAGGAATCGAACTGGTGACCTCTTGGTACATGGGTCTATGCTTGGTACACTGAGCCACACACTGAGCTTCTAGAACTCCCTTTTAGCCCCCCTTTTCCCCTAAAACTCAGGTTACTTACTAGTCAGAAGTTCCTTTCCTCTTCCTGGGTGGGAACGGCTGTGCGTTTTACCTGGCAGCCCATGTCCCCCAGGCGTGGGGTTGGGAAAACGCATGTCATCCTGACATTAGGCTTCTGAGCTCACTCACCTAGCTGTTGGCAGGAGGAGCTCAGTGGGGAAGAGTGCAGTGTACTTGGGCCGCATGTGGGTGTGAATGAAGATGGAAGTGAGTGATGATGGACACAGCCTGGCAGGGTGGGGTCGGTGCTGGCCACTCCCCCTTCCTCTCACAGTAGACCCAGACCTGTTGCTTTACTGTGTGTAGTTGGGTGGGGACTCCTTGCGCCTCTGCTGTGGTGACCTCATCATCCTGTGTCCTTTCTACTCTGAGCACCGTTCCTATCTCTGGCCCTCTCAGGGCTGACAGCGCTGTCCCCGTCCTTTGCCACCCTGTTGACCTAAGTCCCTGTCTACCAGGCAAGTTACCTGGTCTCCTGGCCACACTTTCCAGCCCTGCCCCTTACATGTTTGACAGCATGTCCATGTCTTCTAGCCTGCTGCCCGGAGCCCTGTGCCAGCTGCACCTGGGTCACTGAAGGAGGCCACACTCACCCCCGTGTCTCCCATGTCTGCCTCCGTCCTCTCCCTGGCTGTCCACTGGTACAAACAAGTTGGCTTGTTTAGGCCCACTTTTGCTACTTGTGTTTAGTTTGGTCCTTTCCATTTATATGGGGCCTTTTTCTATTTTGTTTTCTTAGTCTTTTGTAAAAAAGTTCCCATTTTCACTAGTTCAGTTTGCTTGCCACAATCAAGAGAGACCTGGTAATGTTTTAGCCCAATGTGTACCATTTTCCAGATAAGTTAAGGAGTCCTGCCCATGCTGTTTGTGCACAGAGCTTACTGTGGGCCCCAGGGAGTGGTACATGGGGACCCCTGCCATCTCTGGGCTCCTTCACCCATAGCCCTTCCTCAGTCCTTGGCCTGGGGCAGTTGTGTCCAGAACCCTGCTTCCCTTGGGGCCTGCCTGTGGCCCCTGAGCAGCCCACATGGGCAGGTTCAGGGAGCAGTGTCAGGTAGTGCCTGAACTCATCTTGCGCCCCCACCTTCTTGTGTGTGTGCCTGAGGACCCAGGGTCTTGGATGCTGGCAGCCAGGGCTGGGTGGGGCGCAGCCACCTTCATTTCTGTGCTGGCATCCTTTTTTGTTTATGTCTTAGTGGTCTTGTGTTCTTTTTTTAACGCACTGCCCCCTGGTGGCTGCCGTCTGCCCTGCAGCTTCAGGTCTTGGGGGTGAAGATGCAGTGCCCCAGGAGGGCTGCGCATCCAGTGTTTATGGGAGTCACTGATGCACGCAGGACAGGGGCTGTGTCTGCTGTCTCCTGCCAAGACCCCCGGCAACACCTGTGGCACAGATGGTATGGGACTCGGGGGTCTGGCACCTGGAGGAGTATCAGGCAGGCTGGTGGTGTAGGCAGCCGCGAGCAGTGGCCCATTGGGTGCTTGTGGAGACTCACAGACACCCCAACCCAGGGCCTGGGGCAGGTGTGCCTGCTGGTGGCTTCGTGGGCAAGGATGTCAGAGAGTGCTGGGCCCTAGGCAGAGGCAGGAGTTCGGGGCTCGCCCTCTGCGCCCCCCACCCTCCAGGCCTTGCTGACCCACTTTGAGCTCCCGCAGTATGGGGAACAGGGGCAGGGGGAGACATGGAAACTAAATCCTGCGTTGTTCCTGGCCTGGAAAAAAACTTAGTCTTCCACCCTCCTTACACTGAGGGGAAAAACAGGCAAGAGGAAGAGCTGCCTTGCAGGCCTTTGGCTCCTGCCTGGGTGGGGGCGGGGGCAGGGGAGTGGGCTCTGGGCTGGTTGGCGGTGCTGTGCTCAGGGGTTCCTGCTCCTGAGCACTTTACTGCCCCCAGGGGTGAGCAGTGGGCTGTTTTCCCCATCACCCTGGTTCCGGTGCACCCGATCCCCCCACCCTGCAACTGGAATCTGTTTTCCAGGTTGAGGTGTGAATGCTCAGCGACACCCACTCACTGACCTGGTGAATGGGGTCAGCCTGGGGCCAGGGATGTGGTGGGTGGGGCAGGATGCCTGGGGCTGAGTCCCCAGCATTCTCAGGGTCTGGGTGCCTCTTGGCTCCCTGAGCTGGATGTGACTCTCAGGCCTCAGGGTGAGGGTCTTGCCCTAGGAGTGGGCCAGCTGTGGCCCCTGTGATGGGAGCTGACAGTGAGTGCCACACACCTTCCCCAGCTGGGACTCCCTAAGTTTGGCCTTGTTCCCCGGCCCCAGGCTGGCACTGGGCCCCTCCGGGCTGGTTGTGGGTTGTTGGGCCAGGATCCCTGCAGCCAGTTTTTTCATTAAGGGGCACAGGACGGCTGGTGGTTTGCTAACTGCCTCTTTTCAGGTCTTGTACCAGGTCTTGGTCCCTCCCTGGGTCCTCTCCCAGAGCTTGAACACTGTGATAGGTTTGGCCCTTGACAGAGCACCTGGGACGGGCTTGTCCTCTCCCGACACACCCACTTAGACCTGGGTGTCCCTGGTCTTGTCCTGAGGCCTGGGGCCAATTTGGAGCTTCTCAGAGATTAGGGGTGACGGGAACCTTGGCCTCAGAGTCAGCAGGAGGGACAGTTTGTCCTTCTCACACCCCCACCACCCAGGAGGGGCCTGGGATCTGCCCGAGGTCAAAGAGCATTGTTGTCTTAAGCACTTTCTCCTATCTCCACAGGCCGACAGGACCCCTTCCACTTCCCCGAGGATAGAGGCGACGAGCGAGCAGGGCACCCATGAGTACGCGGAAGACAGTTCCGATGAGGAGGTAGGGCGGGCGCTGCCTGGGCAGAGGGGAGTCAGCCTCAGCGTGGCCTGAGTGGGCGTTCTGGCCCTCGGCCCCACTCCTAGTCTGGAAGAGCGATTTTGGGGTCTGGGACTCATGACTGCAGGAGTGTGTCATCGCTGGGGAGGGGGAGAGAGTGGGGGTGTGGGGCAGTGGCCCGTGGCCACATCTTGGCCCTATGGGGGGCCGTCACGCTGGGATCCCCATGTACTTCGTGGGGGCTGTGCTCACACTCTGGCTAGGCTTTCCCATCACCAGCCAGCCTGTCGGTCCCCTGGGTGACAAGCTTGGGTGCCACCCCCTGGGTGTCAAGGGCAGCAGCACTGTACCTTCCTGCAGAATGCGGATGGCCCGGGTACCCTGCCCCTACCCTGCCCTGTGTCCTCAAGGTACAGACAATCGAGGCCCTGAATCTGGTCGGGAACAGTGTGATGTTGGGCCAGGGGGTTCTCAGTCTGGTGTCCAGAGGTCCTGATGGGTGGGTGGGCGGAGGCTTCGTCTCAGCTGCCTGTTGTGATTCGGGAGGGCTGGGAGCTAAGGAACTCTGAGCCCTGGGGTGGCCATGGTACTCGTCCACCTGTCCTCTCCCTGGTGTCTCTGGGTCAGGTGTGGCCTGGAGGCTGGGGGACCAGGTCCTTGGCCTCAGGAGTGCTTCCTGCCGCCTGTCAGGGGCGGCTGGACCTGGGGAGGGCGGCCCCCCCGCTTGCTTCCACCCCCATCCTAGGCTCTGCTGGCAGCGGCTGCAGGAGCCTTGGCTGTCCGCCCGATCCGGTCTCTGTGCGTTCAGAGAACAGAGACAAAACAAAATAAATTGGTTTCCTGGCCGGAGCAGCGGGCGCACTCGGTGAAGGGGGGCCGTTCAGTGCAGCTCCCTGCCTGTCTCCCCCTCCCAGGGGCTCTGGCTGTCGGCAGCCACATCCTGTCGGCTACTTTTTTATATTTGGTATTTTGAGAAATCGATGATGATTGTAAATGGAGTGCAGGCCGGGGGAGGGGCCTTTCACCTGGGGGAGGGGGTGCTCCTGTCCCGGAGCCACTGCGGGGGCTGCGGGCGCTTCCTCTGAGATGAGTATCCCATATGTCGGCTGAGTGACAGGAGGGAGCCCCGTGCTGCCTGCCCCTCTGCTGCCAGCACACCCGGCGTAGCTGGAGGGGGTGGCGGTGGTTGGAGGGGCGGCAGAGCCTAGCTTTCAGGAGCCTAGCAGATGTCCCCCCCTTCAGAAATGTCTGCCCCTTGGATGCTTGTGGGGCCCGTGTCTCCCACCCTGAGGTTGTGGCTGTGTTTTCAGCATCTGAGCAAAGTGGGGTGGGCTTTGGGGAAGAGGCCAGGGAGGCTGGGGCATATGTGGTGTGGTGTGCCACCAAGGTGACCCAGAGGGTTGGGGTGCAGAGCCTGGCACTCTGTGTGGCTGTGCCTGGTCAGTTGGTGCCTGTGAGGCCAGGATCTGTGAACACCACTCTATAGTCAAGGCAGTCCTTCTGCTAGCAGTGTCCTTGGAGGTGGCCAGTGGTGCCGAGACCCCACTCAGCAGTGGGGAGGGCCCTGATGGGTGTGCTCCTGGGAGAGAGGACCTCCATGCCTGCCCAGCCTCCCCGATCCTTTGGGCCTGGCCTACCTACCTCCTGGGTCTAGCTCTGAGGTGGGGGCTCCGGGCCCCCTGGCTATGGCCTCTGCTGGGCCTAGCTTTGGGGACCCCCCCACCAGGCACTACCCTCGTGCTGCTGTCTGCCTTCATGGGAGACCCTGAGTCTTGTCTTAGTACGCTCATTCTCTATCCTTTTCCCCAAGTTCATATCCCAAGCTGCACTGGGCAAAGCCCCCTGGATGTGCTGGGGTCCTGGCAGGGTCCTGGCCTTGTGGGGGGAGCCTTGAGGAGCCTGTGAGCTTCATCTGCCCTGCCCCCACGTGTCCACTTCGCCCCTCTCCAGGGTACCCGCACCTCACAGACGTGATCTCATCCAGCCGCCAAGACCCAGGGGGTGGGGGAGGGGTTTGGGAGGGGGCTGGCGGCCTTCACAGCAGCTGCCCCTCCTCTTTGTTTCAAGCAGCTGGAGAAACTGAGGACCACGGAGGGTGGAGGAGGAGCCTGTGGCTGCGTGTCTGGGAAGCACGGTCAGGGTGAGGGGTTCAGGGCTGTTGTGAACTCCAGCCGGAAAGGCTGGGAGGACCCTGGGCCCACACCCTCTGGTCACCACCGGGGTCTGGATGGGGGCAGGGCTGCAGCGCTGGCGGGCTCCTTGGCCCCCCTCAGCTTCGAGGTAACTCGGATCCCGCAGGGACAGCCGAGCCTGTCTGCATCCAGAACCCGCGATCCCCTCTGCTCTCTCGCCAAACGCCGTTAATGGCTTCTCCGAGCTACTGAACCGGCAGCTGCCTCCAGTGCTGGCGGCCTCCCGCTCCTCCCGGGCGCCCACCCCGCCTGGCCGAGCACTCAGAGCGCTTGCGTCGTTGCTGGCAGCCCGAGTGGTCGGCTCAGGTTTCTGAGCTGTTTGTGGGACGCCCAGCGAGCCTGCTAGTGTCTCAGCCTCGCAGACCGCCCCACGCCCCGGCCTCCCTGGCGGCCTTCCACCCTACAGCCAGCCTCCGATGGGGCCACTGGCCAGGACCTGGGTCTGGTCCCTACCTCTCCTGGGAGGGGCACTGTCCTGCACTGCTGACCCACAGCCTTGCAGGTGGCTAGAGGGCTAGGTGACCGCAGCCCCTGATGCCTTTGCCCAGCTCCAACTCTGAGCCAGGCCAGGGTGCTTGGGTGGGGCCCCTGCCCTGTGTGGGCCCGGTGCTTCCCAGGAGCCACCCTAGTTGAAGATTCCTCCTGGGGGGTGGGCAGGGCAGGGTAGGGGTCAGTGAGAAGGGATGGGGAGGTGGGGGGTGGATGTCCTGCCCCTGAGGAGGTGTGCATGAGCACCCTGGATCCAGCAGGGTTGTGCAGCAGCTGGCAGGGGAAGGTGGCTTCAGAGCCCCAGCCTACTGTGTGCCCACTGGGAGCTGCTTTCCATGGCAGCAGGAGCCCAGGCGGGTGAGAGGGTGCTGGGCAGGGGCCTCCTTCAAGAGGAGGGTTTGCCCTGGGGCTGGAGGTGTGTGCTGGGAGGCAGGGTTAGTGGGGAGGATTGGGCAGGGGTGCTGGCTGCAGCACAGGGGTGGCTGTGGGCTGTGCTTGGGCTGAGGGAGAGTCCTCCAGAAAGAGGTGGGGGCTGGGGGACGGTGTGTAGCTCCCTGGACCAGCCCATCTTGAGGCAGCAGCTCTGTCTCTGAACAGTGTGGCTCAGAATAGGCCTTTGGCACTCAGCAAGGGGCCCTGAGCCTGCACCCACCTGGGAACATCCACTGGACGCTGGTCAGCCCCAGGAGAGGGGGCAAGTGGTTGGGGTCTTGGTTATCTGAGGACCTGGGAGGGGTGGCCTCTTTGCCTTCTCCCTGCCCTGTGGTGGGCAGACTTGCTTCCCCAACAGCCGTGCAGGTGCTGGTAGGGGCCGTGCAGGGAGCTTGGAGGGGCTCTGTGCCCACAAGTGTCTGACAGCTCAGGGGCGGGCCCAGCCAGCATGACTTTTGTGAGAGACAGACAGATGGAGTTTGGGGCATCTGGGCTGGTCTCGCAGAGCTGCTCTGCTACCAGAGTCCAAAAATAAAGGAGCCATCCAGTGGAGGATGTTGGGGAAGGGTGCTGAGTTCCCTGCCTGGCGCATCCAGGCCCAGTTGGTTATAGCTAGTGGACTTTGCTTCTGACCCGCCTGATGCTGGGGTCTCTCCACTGGCTTTGGCCTTTGGGGCAGGACTTGGCTTTCTCCCCTTTGGTCTAACAACCAGGACTCATCTGCTGGAACCTCCGTAGGTTCAGCTGCAGCAGGTGAGCTGGGGCACTGACAGAGATTAGACACCTCGGAGGAGCCGGGAGGGATAGAGGCGCAGGAAGGCAGAGGCGCTCCAAGACAGGCGGGAGCTTCGTGCAGGGGAGCTGAGCGAACACTGCCGGCATTGTAATCGGAGAGGGGCAAGGGAAAAGAGCGAGCCGGAGCGAGGGCGGCTGACCCCGTGCTCCCGGGGGACAGGTGGAGAGGGAATGAGGAGCGAGTGAAGGATTCCAGAGGTGGGCCGGCTTCCTCCCTCGCAGACAGACCGGGAGGGAGGTGGCAGCGGGCCAGGCCGTACCTGCAGTTCCAATCTGCGGTCCTGACAGCTGCAGCCACTTTGGGGAGGGGGAGGGGCAGGCTCATCGAGCGGAACCGTCGCAGCCGCACGTCAACCAGTGGCTGCAGTGTCCGGTGCAGTTGGGGTGGGTACCCTGCCGTTGTGTCCAACGGACTGGTCCTGGGGCAGAGTTGCCCCAGGAGAGCTGGGCCGGGGCTATCCCTGCCCTCAGCCTGGGCTCCCAGCACAGTGCCTGACCTGGAGGGGTTGGCGGAGCTCACCCCACGGGGTCACATGTGCTTCCTGGCAGCCGCAGGTGCTGAGCAGGGTGGGGGCCGGCTGGCCTGCGGGCGCAGGCGGCCTGGTGATGAATCATGTGGTGCCGCCAGCAGCTCGTTCCCCAGGCCGGGGACAGGGAGCTGACAGCCGAGGCCGATCGGAGTGTTTCCAGCCGAGCTTGGCCCAAAGAGGCGGCTGCTGGCCCCAGTGTGGCCTGGCCCCCTCCTTTCCAGATGCCTGTGGGGCACACACACAGAAAGCCCTGGGTCTTTGTCCCTGGGCCGGTTGTGGTGGAGGGAAGGAAGCTGGGCTGTGGTGGGCGGGGAGCACCTGCCACCCCAGGCCCAGGCCCAGGCCCAATGGCTGTGAGCAGCCGAGTGGACTTGAGTGGACTTGCGTGGGGCCGCCCCAGCCACCCCCAGTCTGGTTTGAATTTCTGGAGCAGTGGAGGGTGACGGAGTGCTCCTCCCCACCCCCTTCCCTCCCTCCCCTGCTGGCTGGCGATCCAGGCCCTTGCTGCTGCTGCTACTGGTGCAGCTCAGGGAGCAGCCGGGCCGGGCCCACTGCCCAGGCCTGAGGCCGGCCAAGCTGCAGCCTCTGTTGGAGTCTCAGACGCTGCAGCAGAGGGCTTGGCCTGCATGCACTGCCCGACCAGCTGGGCCCTGGGGACCATCCCAGAGACCTTTCTCCCCACTTACTTCCCACTTCCACACACATCTTCCTCCTGCACCCGGCCCCAGGCGAGGGTCCCTGATGCCTGCTCCCCTCCAGCCTCCCTGTCTGTCCTCCTGCTCCAGGAAGCATCCCTCCCTCTGCACTTTCTTCTCTCTGACCTTACTCTGTGCCTGCTTCCCCCTTCATGATTGTGATGTGGGTGCCCACTGGCTGCCCATCATCTTGGGGGGGTTTCGTGAAGGAGGTTTACATCCCCAACCCGGGCCCAGGTGTGGAAATGGGAGGCCAGTGGGCCATGGAGCTTCCCCACAGCCTGCATAATGGTGCCCAGTGCAGCAGGGTGATGCCTCAGGGACCCCAAGACACCTGCCTGCCAAAACCTCCCCAAGGCATGTTCTTGAAGTGTCCTGGGTCCCAGGAGGGGTTCCACCTGGGTCTCAGTCCCCAGGTGGACACTGAAGTCCCCTGCCTGGGTCCTGGCTCCTCAGACAGGTGGGTGGGGGTGGGGGCTTCCACAGTGACAGAGCTCTCCCCGCTCCCGGAGCCAGCCGAGAGCCCCTTCAGGAGTAAGGAGAGGACATTTGGGGTTGGGTTTCTCTGAGTGGGACTTGCTGCTGTGACTTTTATCCTGTTCTATTTCTATCAGATTGGACACAGCCCCCCTCTAGCCCTTAATGGCTCTGGCTTTGAGAATTTCCTCCAAAATTACACCACCACTTCCTGTTTCGCCGTTCCCTGGAGCCCGTCCACGCAGAGGAGGGGGCAGCTCTGACCCTGCCCTGCTGGGGTGCCCAGGTGGGCCTCTGCACCTGGCTGCTCCCCTGGGGCCCAAGAGGGCATTTCAGTGGGGCCCCTGAGCCTGCACTGAGGGCTGAGAGGACCGAAGGCTGGCACCTGGTGCTTTCCACCATTCCCTACTCTGGCCAGAAGTCGGGCTGCTGGCCTGCCTGGGTTGGTGGGGGAGGTGGCCCACACAGGGCCACCCCGCCTTTCTTTTCTGCTCTGCCCGTGGAGCTCCCAGCCGCTGAACTATAATTGTCACCTGCAGGGTTTTAATGGTGAGCCAGCTGTGCACAGTGCAGGGAGGGGCCTGAACGCCCTCCTCACTGGCAGATGGGACTTTTTGGGGGAGTTGGGTGGACATGGTGGTAGGTGGCTAGGGGTCCCAGTGTCGGCAGTGCTGCAAGGGGCCAAGTGCTGGGCTAGGCAGGGGTGGGGTATACCCCTGGGATGCATGCAGGCAGCTGCGTCCAGGTCCATGCCTCAGTCCCACCCAGGCCTGGGAACCCATTCTGCTAGGCAATGCCCTTCACTCGGCTTCCCTAGTCGTCCATTTCTTGGGGGTCCATGGTCACAGGCTGAAGTGCCAAGGCCCTGAGGTCCGGCATGAAGCCCTGGGCGCCATGCAGGTCCTGAGAGTGGGGACCTCATGTCTGGCTGTGTCACATCAGTCCTGCCCTCCTCTCCCTTCACTGGTCTCCTTTGTCCCCCAGGTCACAGTTCCCTGGCAGGAGGCGCCTCACTCTGCCTTGGGCCTGGGAGGGATGGCCCTGAGGCCTGGAAGGTGGGGGCCTTCCCTGAGAACTGGGGTGCCTCCAGCCCAGGGAGGACAGGACTTGAAAAGAGACAGCCCATGGGGTGGGAGATGGGCTCAGGATGGATTCTGAACCGTTTGAGAGGACAGTGTGCTTCCACTTTTGGAAGATACTGTTTTGTTTTTAATTATACAAAATTTCCAGACTTTATATTATCATATCAAAGACACAAGATGCCAGCATGTAGTGACCAGAAGAAAACCCAGGTAGGAAGCCAGCGTGGAAAGTTCCAGTGGTCCTGGGCAAGTGCTGTGGCCAGCTTAGAGTCCTGTGGCTGCCTGCCTGTCCATCCACCCCACTCGTAGCCGGAGGCGGAGCAGGCCTGGTAGGTGCCCTCATGGGAGGCCTGTGCCCGAGTCAGGTCCATGGGGGCTCTCCGTGGATCGCCCAGTGGCATCAGCCTCTAACTCCGAATCGCCGTCTTTCTGTCACGGTCCTTGCTCTGCAGAGGGGAGGGCAGTGTCAGGGCCTGGGCAGGGACCCAGTGCCAGCCCGCGCCTCTGGGCTCCCCCACGCCGTCTCAGGTGGCGGGCAAGGGAAGCACCCCCTTTCGCGCTCACCCCGCTTCCCTGTGCACTTGGGGAGGAGAGTACACACTGCTGCGCAGCCGGAATTGTAAAATTAAATTTCCCAGATGTTCAGGCCCCAGGAGCTCGCGCGTGCTGTCTGGAGAGGAAATGGGGATTGGGAAAAGCCGAGCCGTATTTTCTCCATGCTCACCCTGCTTTTCCGGTGCCACCAAGCACAGCAGGAGCTGTAAATCATAGCGGCCGGCGTCCCATTGCGTGGCCCTCGCCCCCAGCCCCCAAATCTCCTGCCAGCCTCCTGCCTTCAGACCCACAGCCACATCTGAGTGGGCAGCCCCAGGGCTGGGTTGGGGCCAGGGGAGGGACAGCAGGTGCCCAATAAACCTTAGGCCAGAGGCAGAGGCTGTAGCCTTGTAAACCGGTCTGGAGGGGTCTCCTTACTGCCTTCCTCTCCCTGAGTCCCCATCCTATGGAGGCAGGGGGTGCCAGAGTTGCTTGAATCAACCCTCGTCTGGCCCCTCAGCTTATTCCAGGTTGGTGTCTGCCCTGCTTGGCTCTCAGACCCCTACCTGGTCTTGGGCGGGCCTCTCTGGTCCCCATAGAACCTGTGTTCTGAGGACTCATAGGAGAAGGCCCAGCCCTGTCAGTTCCAGCCTTGCCCTCCTTCCTCCCTGAGACCCTTGCCCTTGGGTTACAGGTGCTGCTAAGGGGCTGTTCCTTGGCCCTGTCTCTCTGCCCAGCAGGTGTGAGCTGTAGGGGTGATTTGGAGGTAGGGGTGCCACATCTTTCTCAGGTCCCTGTCTGTGGATGCCCCGAGTCCACACTCACCAACTTTCTCTGGTTGCTGAGGCAGAAGGTGCAGATCTGCTTGGGCTGGGCATTCTCTGCATCGCGAGCAGGGGGTGGCAGGGGCGGCGGGGGGCTGCCAGCCCGCGCTGCATGGAAGAAGGCGGGCCCCGAGTGGCAAGGCTGCCCGTCGCCGCAGGCCTCGCCCACCAGCAGCACGTTGCCCAGGTGCGAGATGTAGCTGGAGGCCAGGCGCAGCGTCTCTATCTTGGAGAGCTTGCGGTCAGCCGGCTCAGTGGGGATGAGCGTACGTAGCGCCGTGAAGGCCGTGTTCACGCTGTTGGTGCGGTCCCGCTCCCGCGCGTTTGCTGTGTGCCTCTGCCGGGGCTCCCGGCCCGGTCGTCCCCCGGGTCCCGGGCCGCCCCCCGCCCTCCGGCCCCCGGCCCGTCTCCGGGCGCCCTGGAGGCCACAGCGCGCCGCGTGCACGCGGCAGGGCTTCTCGTCCGAGCCTGAGCTCTCGCTGCCTCGGTCCTCGTCCTCCGACAGCGGGCTCACCTCGGGGTACAGGTAGCGGCCGGGCGGTGCCGAGCGCAGCATGGTGAAGGACAGGGCCGGCGGGCTCGCCGTCAGCTCCTCCGCGCGCAGCGCATGCCGCCGGGCCTCGTGGGCGGGCGCCCGGGCCGGGGAGGCGCGGGTCTGGGGCACCCACGGTGGCGGCTGCGGCGCCGCGCGCACGTGTGCGTCCCGGGCTGGAGCGGGGCCGCGGGCCCGGCCTTTATAGTGGCGGCGGCCCCTCCCCCTCGCAGCCCCGCCCTCCTCCCCGCCTCCCAGCCCCTGGAGGCCGCCTGAGCTGGGGCCCTGCCGTCCCTTTGCTTTCTCGCGCCACGCTGAAGGGGCCCCTTGTGGCCTGGAGCATCTTGCTGTCGCTGGGAGATGCAGGGAAAGTGGGAGCCCCCTTCTGGGTAGTTCTGGGGCAGTGCTATGCAGTTCCCTACTCTCCCCATCAGCAGGGGCAGGAGGGTCAAATGGGACCCATGACCCCAGTCTTCTCCTCTGGCATGACCAAGTTAATCCAGCTGCCCTGGCCCGGGTGCCTAGCCACACCCTGTCTGTCTCTCCCTCCCATGTACACTTGGTCCTTCTGTGCCAGGCGGGGGTGGGGGGGCACAGAAGAGCATCCAGGAGCTATAGTGCAGCCCCCCCAACATTTATACATGGGGTTCCCTGGTGGCCCACAGCCTGTTCTGCACCTGCCCCCACCTGGCATCAGCTGCACCCTCCAGGTCTGGCACAAGCTGTGCCCTCTGCCTGGAACCCTCCACCCTTTCCTGGCTCGTGCCTGCTCTCCTGCTCTGGAGAAACTTCCCCATGCCCTTCCACACCCCCCTGCCACTGGATGCCCCCCTCCCAGTTCAGAAATGGCCATGTAGACTTGGAGGCGCTGGAGGCCTCCCACCCTTTGCAGGGGAGGAGGAAGGGCATTCTTAGCACTGAGCAGGGGCACACAAGTGTGCTTACTGGGAGGACTAAAGTCGGCAGGTTTTGGGGCCGGCAGGTGCAGAGGGGCAGAGCCCAGGGGATTCTGTCCTGTTGCAAAGGGGGGCCTTGGGCTCCCAGCTGGGCTCAGTCTCATCTGGGCCCCTCCCCCTGTGGCTACTGTTGCAGGAAGCGGCTGCCTGGGCAGCAGTCTCCGTGCTGGGCGGAGGGAGGGTGGTGGCTGGCAGGGGCCTCGACCAGGAATGTGTGTCCAGGAATGTGGCTGCTCTGCCCATTGGGGGTGGGGGGACAGGATGGGGGTGGCTGGGGGGTCCTCGAATGCCTGTAGGGCAGAATGCAGTGGCTTCTGCCTCTCCTTGGAGGGGGTTGGCAGGGTCTTCCTTGTCTGTGGCTGCCCATTTTTACTTAAGGCCCTGCCAGGGGAGGGAGCCCACGCGATGAGCTCACCCTTGTCTGTGGCTCCAGAACCTTGGCCAGGGAATCCGGGGGGGGGGGGGGGTGCTTGGGGTCGGCACCACTTCAGTGGAAAATGTGAGGTGCAGCTCTGGAGCCTCTGCGGGCTGAAGGGGGGCAGCCCAACCGCCTTGCCACGTCACACCCCAGGGCAGGCACGTGTCTTGGGGTGCCTGGTCCTGCCTCGAGGCCCATCCCCGGTTCTCACCCTTCCCTCTCGTCTGTGTCTCTGAGGGGCTTGAAAAGGGGGTGGGCACGTGCTGGGTTTGCAGTGCTGACACACTGCCTGCTGCCCCAGGATGTGCGGAACACGGTGGGCAACGTGCCCCTGCAGTGGTATGACGACTTCCCCCACGTGGGTTACGACCTGGACGGCAGGCGCATATATAAGCCCGTGCGAACCCGCGATGAGCTGGACCAGTTCCTGGACAAAATGGAAGACCCTGATTACTGGTGAGCCAGGGTTGGGGGGCCAGGGCCTATGGGGCAGGATGGGGGCTGAGAGCTCATCTCTGATGGGCACCTCCCCCCCACCAGGCGTACAGTGCAGGACCGGATGACAGGGTATGATGTGAGGCTGACAGATGAGCAGGTGGCCCTGGTGCAGCGGCTGCAGAGGGGCCAGTTTGGGGACATTAGCTTTGACCCGTATGAGGTAGGTGGCAGTGGCTGGCCCCGGGGTCTGGGGCACCTGCAGGGACCTGGCCCACAGCCTGTGCTTATTTCCCCAGCCGGCTGTGGACTTCTTCAGTGGGGACCTCATGATCCACCCTGTGACCAACCGCCCTGCCGACAAGCGCAGCTTCATCCCATCCCTGGTTGAAAAGGAGAAGGTGGGTGCCCCCTCCTCCAGGGTGCAGCCCCCACACCACCTACGCTAACCTAGTCTATCTGCAGGTCTCTCGCATGGTGCACGCTATCAAAATGGGCTGGATTCAGCCTCGCCGACCCCAGGACCCCACCCCCAACTTTTATGACCTGTGGGCCCAGGAGGACCCCAGTGCTGTGCTGGGACGTCACAAGATGCATGTGCCTGCACCTAAGCTGGCCCTGCCTGGCCACGCAGAGTCCTACAACCCGCCGCCTGAGTACCTGCCAAGCGAGGAGGAGGTGGGTTTGGCCCTGGTGGGGTTTGGGCCCTGGACCCCGGGCTCGGCTCACCCTACCTCCATTTCCACAGCGCCTGGCTTGGGAGCAGCAGGAGCCCAGTGAGCGGAAGCTCAACTTCCTGCCACGCAAGTTCCCGAGCCTACGGGCCGTGCCTGCCTATGGCCGCTTCATCCACGAGCGCTTTGAGCGCTGCCTTGATCTTTACCTGTGCCCACGGCAGCGCAAGATGAGGGTGCGCAGGGGCGGTGTACCTGGGCAGGGGTGTGGGGGTAGGGATACAAGGTGACCACGTGCTCTCTTGCCCTCTTGCCCTAGGTGAATGTGGACCCTGACGACCTCATCCCCAAACTGCCTCGCCCACGGGATCTGCAGCCTTTCCCCACGTGCCAGGCCCTGGTAAGCAGGTGGGGTGGGCAGGAAGCACACTCCTGTGTGTTCATCTCCTCACTGCCCCTTCTCTGTAGGTCTACAGGGGCCACAGCGACCTCGTCCGTTGCCTGAGCGTCTCCCCAGGGGGCCAGTGGCTGGCTTCAGGTGGGCCTAACGTGGGGGAGCCCCAACATGGGGGCCTGGGTGGGAGGGTGGATGCTGAGGGCCTTTCTGCTGTATCCAGGCTCAGATGACGGCTCGGTGCGGCTCTGGGAGGTGGCCACTGCCCGGTGCATGAGGACTGTGTCTGTGGGGGGCGTGGTGAAGAGTGTTTCATGGAACCCCCACCCCACCATCTGCCTGGTGGCTGTGGCTGTGTAAGTGCGAGGCTGGGAGGGGGGTGGCTGGGGCAGCGGGGGCTGCCATGTCTGAGGGTCTGCGCTTGGTTCTGGCCTGCAGGGAGGACACAGTGCTGCTGTTGAACCCGGCTCTGGGGGATCGGCTGGTAGTGGGCAGCACAGACCAGATGCTGGGCACCTTTACTCCACCGGAGGAGCCTGCCCTGCAGCCCGCCCGCTGGCTGGAAGCCTCAGAGGAGGAGCGCCAGCAGGGCTTGAGATTGCGTATCTGCCATGGCAAGGTGTGGGGAGTGGGGGCTGGGGGCTGGGGGCGTAGGAGGGGCAGAGAAGGGCCCTGCTTAGCCAGCCTTGCCTCCTGCAGCCAGTGGCCCAGGTGACTTGGCACGGGCGTGGGGACTACATGGCCGTGGTGCTGGCCGCCCAGGGCCACACCCAGGTGCTGATCCATCAGTTGAGCCGTCGCCGCAGCCAGAGCCCCTTCCGCCGCAGCCACGGACAGGTGCAGTGTGTGGCCTTCCACCCCGTCCGGCCCTTCCTGCTCGTGGCCTCCCAGCGCAGTGTCCGCCTCTACCACCTGCTGCGCCAGGAGCTCACCAAGAAGCTGATGCCCAACTGCAAGTGGGTGTCCAGCTTGGCTGTGCACCCTGCAGGTGAGGGTGGGGGACCAGGTGTACCTTGTGGGAGAGGGAAGGGGGGGGTGCACCCCTTGGGTGGAGCCACTGAGCACCAAGTCCCCACCACCATGTCTGCCCCCAGGTGACAATCTCATCTGCGGCAGCTATGACAGTAAGCTGGTGTGGTTTGACCTGGACCTTTCCACCAAGCCCTACAGAGTGCTGAGGTGAGATCCCTATGCGTACCAATGTGTGTGTGCACACGTGTGCGTGCACAAGGGCTCTCATCTGCAAGCCCCCCTCCCCACCACCTGCCCTCAATCAAGTCCCCTTCCCAGACACCATAAGAAGGCCCTTCGGGCAGTGGCCTTCCACCCTCGGTATCCGCTCTTCGCATCTGGCTCTGACGACGGCAGTGTCATCGTCTGCCACGGGATGGTGTACAAGTGAGTGCTGACACCTGCCTGTCCCACCCACCCCACCCCAAGGGGACTGTCCACCTGTCTGAGCCCCTCCCCTCTCCCACAGCGACCTGCTGCAGAACCCGCTGCTCGTGCCTGTGAAGGTGCTGAGGGGGCACACGCTGACCCGGGACCTGGGAGTGCTGGACGTGGCTTTCCACCCGACCCAGCCGTGGGTCTTCTCCTCAGGGGCTGATGGCACCGTCCGTCTCTTCACCTAGAGTGCCTGCCTGCTCTGGGTCCAGGCACATGCTTGGGACTCTCAATAGAGATGTTTCTTCTCTGACTGGTGGTGTGACCTTGAATTTGAGTTCCTGATTAGCCACCCCCACCACACCTCACTTACTCCATCTTCCCAGTGGGGGTTGGGGGACCAGCTGACCTGTCCCACAAGGAAAGTCCACGGCATTGCACCCCCTTTTCACCTGCTGAGGAGTGAATGGCTTTATTGGAAGCGAGGTGGAAGGCACAGGCTGCTCTGCTCTGCTCGGTCCCCAGTGCGGCCCTGGGGCAGGCATTCCTCAGCCCCTCAGAGGTCCAGGGCAGACCTGACCTGGTGCTGCTTTCAGGGGCACCATGCAGGGACCTCAGGCAAACTTCACCAGGCGGCCCAGAGTCTCGGCAGCTTTCACACGCACCGTGGGGGCTGGGTCCTTGAGTAGGAGCTGCAGGGCTGGGGGACAGGGAACTGCTGTGGGGCGCCTCCATGCCCTTTGAGAACTGACCCGGGGTTCCCACTCACAGCTGTAGTGCTAGGATTCGTCCCACCCCCTTCCTGGCGCAGGACCCCATGGAGCATTCTCCGCCCTGCGCGTGGGGCCGCCCGCCCACCACCCTCCTAAGACAGGCCTCTGCTGGGAGGGCTCAGGAGCCAACGGAAAGATAGTTTTTCCTTTTTTAGTGTTTTTTAAGCTCTTTTGGAACAGTTAAGAAGTTTCCGTGAATTACTAGAGACGATGAGGTCACCAGTGACAGGGAAAAAATCCTTGAAATCCAGGAAAATCACTTAGTCCCCCCTGGTGCCCACAGGGTCAGTGGGAGCACTGAGCAGCTGGACAGGTGGGGGTGGCAGGGGGCCTCTGAGCCCCTGACCCCCGTGGGGGGGTGGGGGCGCTGCTCACCGGCAGTGAGTTGCTCCAGGTCCACCTGTGACCGATGCTGCGGCTCCACATGTAGCACCAGGAAGCCTGTGGGCAGGGGTTGGGGTCAGGGTGAGTGTCAGGCCCTGGCGAAGGGGCAGAGAGGAAGGCACTCACCTGTGAGCATGGGTGCGGCAGCACGGACATCCTCCCAGCTGCTCTTGAAGTAGAACAGGCTGGTGCTCACCAGGCGACCCAGCAGGTCCGGGAAGTGGCACATCTGCAGAGGCCCCCCCACCAGTCAGGAGCACCCTCAAGGGCCAGTCATAGCACACCACCCACACCCACACCCCTCACCAGATGCTTGCACGTGGTGTTGAGGAACTCCCCAAAGTGCAGGCCGCGGCCATCCTGCAGGTGCTTCTGGAAGACAGCTGCCAGCTCCTCACACTCCAAGTTGGGTCCACACATGCGCAAGGCAAACCTGCAGGCCTGTGGGGCAATGTTCAGTCCCCATGTCTAGTCCAATCCCCGCCTGGCTCACTCATCCCCACGCTGGCTACTCACACCAGCCACAGGGGCCTGGGGGTCCTGCAGGTGCAGTAGCAGGGGCACCAGCCCACCAACCACCTGCTCCAGGAAGACATCTTCGCAGTCCCCGTGGCAGGCCTTGTTGAGGTGTCCGAAGAGGCGGATGGACACAGAGCGGAACTCCATCTTCTCCTGGGGGGGGGGGGGGGCACTCAGGCGTCAGCCCACTGACGCTCCCCAGCCCTGCTCAACCACTGGCATCAGGCTCTAGCCCACTGTCCCAGCTGCCATGGGCCTGACAGGCAGGGCACCTGCAGCAGAGGTGGGGATGCTGGCAGGAAATGCCCTGGGGGTAGGGAGTTCCATGCCAGGGAGTGCTGTGGGCCACTCCAAGCCAAATCTACACTCTGGAGGATCTACTTGGGGCCCTGGGGAGGGAGCCCTGCCATTGCTGGGACTCAGGGAGCAGGTGGGGCAGGGGCTGAGGCTCAGAGAAGAGGCAGGAGGGCCAGGGAGCAGGTGCCAGGCTGGCCTGGCTGGGAGTGGGTGCCCCCTGGTCCCCATCCAGCCTACGCTGTCGAAGAAGGGCCGTATACGGATAGCCGTGTGCAGCAGCACCGAGCGCAGGTCCCCGGGATCCACCAGGCCCAGCAGCTTCGCCAGGCCCGCCATGGCCTCCAGGGCCACCAGGCTATGTGGATCATCCCCGTCGTCCAGCCCACCAATCATGGCTGTCAGGAGCTGGGGGCCGTGGGTCCGCACCTGGGGATGCCCTGCACTCAGCTGTGTCCTCAGGTCACCAAGCTCTGGTGCCTGTCACACAGAATAACCCAGCCCCCTACCCCATAGGCTCACCAGGCCACCTCCAGACACATCCCTGCCCCCCCCTCACACCCCACATCTGCCTAGGTCTCCCAGGCTACAGCTCCATTGTCCATCTCACGCTCAGGGCCCCTGAAGGGCGGTCTGGCTGGCCAGCTCACCTTATCGGGGGAGCCAGAGGCGATGTTGGCCAGGCCACGGAGCACCAGCCGCCGCACACTGGCACATGGGTCCTTCTGCCGGGCTGCCAGGTTGTCCAGCAGTGACTCCAGGAGCATCAGGTCATTCACCACGTTGCTGTTGAGCAGCTGGAGGCAAAAGTGCTGTGACCACCTGCTCCCCAGGTGCTCCCCCCCCTCCCCCCCAGGCCTGGCCTCTCTCAGGGCTGCAGCAAATAACCACCAGCCCCCTCCCCACCACTCCCCAGTGCACTGCTGGGCAGCCTTGTCCCAGGCCACTGAGAGGTGGATGCTGTAAAGGTCAGCTGAGGGCCAAGCTGGGCTCAAGGCCTCCCTTGTCCTCTTCCCCAATTTCTGACACCAGCCCCACCCAGCCCCACCCAGCCCTCCTGGTGTGGCCCTGGGCAGTCTTCAGCAATGTCAGTGCTTTGGTCTCACGGAGGCTTCCCCCTACTGTGGCCCAGGGGGCTGCTGCACCCAGCAGCACCAAGTGGGGGCTGGCGATGGTTCTGGCCAGGCAGGTCAGTACCAGCCTGTGGGGGCTTGCCCCACCCTGCCGGGCCCCTGGTGGTGATCCAGAGCAAGTGACACCTACCTCAGCCAGGAAGGCTGTGGTGGTGACCCTCTGGACCTCATACACGCTGCTTTGTGTGCTCAGGAGCGCCTTCATCACCAGGGGCAGCCGGGGCCCCGCGAACTTCGCCATGGCACTGGGGAAGGAGGCCGCACCATACAAAGGTGGGACTTTGGGCCACCCCCAAGCCCACCCTGGGCCAACTCCCCATAGAACAGTTGTGAGGGTGCCTCTACTCCGCCCTGCACACCAGAGCCCTCTGGCCCATGAGCCTGTGCCCCCAGCTGCCAGGCCCTGCATATCCCCCCTCAGATGTGCCCCTCCTAGCCTGCCTCGCCAGGCCTCCATAGTGGGGCCTCCTCTCCCCACCATCAGCCCCTGGACAGTCAACACAACCTCAAGTGTGCAGCTGTCTTTGTGCCCCCCTTCCGCATGCCAGACAGAGGCCCCACACCGGCCCTCACTGAGAGATGTACCTGCTCTCAGGCTGGGCCCATGGACTCAGGAACCTCTTACCCCTCCCACATGCCACTGGGGGGGGGGGGTCCCTCGCTCGTGCCTTCCTGCGGGTCCCAGGGTCCCTAGATATTGCCTGCCCACAGTGCTCACCTGGCCAGCCGGGCAACCCCGTCCTCATGCCCCGCAGAGGTTCGCAGCGACTCCCAGCCCCCCTCCAGCTCCACGCGCTGCACCACATCCTCACTGCCGCCCCGGAGCAGCACAGCCCGCAGAGCGTCCACTGCAGAGCTGCAGGGACACACGGCTGCTCACTCTCTCTCCCCCAGGTGCACGTGCACACCCACACCCTGCCAGCTGCCCCTGTGGGGAGCAGGCCTTCAGCTCCCCTTGCCCCACTCTGGGCACAGCCAGGCGGCTATGGACCTTCTGGTCTCAGGTGGGCTGTGAAGACTGCTCCTGTCCCCACTGCTGGGCCTGAACCTCCACAAACCCTGTTCCTGCCCCTCAAACCTGTCTCTACCATGTGCATAGCCTTACCCACCTGGGAGACCCCAAAGTCCTGCGGGAAGGGAAAACAGGTAGGGCCCAGCCCGCTCCCAGATGTCTGGGCTGCTATGCAAGTGATGGAGAGAACCCTGCTCTGAGGACACGTGATGGCCAAGAGCTGGAGCAGCTGGCAGGGTGTGTCCAGCTCTGTCCACCAGCTCAGACAGTTGGCGGATGGCAGGTGTGGGCCTTGCCTGCTGCCCCAACCAGAACCCCGCAGGAGGGGCCAGAGCCCACAGGACCCAGATGAAATTCACTTGGGTAAACCACCAGCTCAGGCATTCAAGACAAGGTCTGGGGAGAGCGGTGTGGGCCCCACACCTGGCAAAACCTCCCAGCAAAGCCTGTGGCCCAGAGGTAGCTCAGCAGGTTCCTCAGAACCACCCAGGGAGCTCCCCTTCCACCTGCACTGACCTCCTCTCCCTTACACAGCGGTCACCTCACACTGGCCTGTGGTGGTATGTGTCCACAGGGCATTGTCCCTGGGAGTTCCTGGCCTAAGGCCAGACCCCAGGGTGCAGTACACTTGACTCGCCTCCCTCAGCCCAACAGCATGGACACAGCCCAGTCCATTTAGCCCATCCTGTCCCCAAGGTCACCCTCACTGAGCGTCCACGAACGCACCACCTCTGCAGCTCCCTCCCCAGAGAGAAAGCACTGGAAGGCGGCTCTTGCTGTCCCCTTTGCTGTCCCTGGAGCCCGGAGTCGAGCGGAGGCCCAGTCACTGTTGGGGCTTCCCTCACCAGCCACAATGGTCAGTGGGCAGACGCTCAGGACAGCGGCAGGGCCAGGCACATACGGCCAGCCCCACACCCTGTTCCAGGCTGAGACCAGGCTCTGGGCGGCTCTCGGCTGCAACAAATGGAGGCGCCGTCTGGCCTGGGAGAATGTGAACAATTTACGTGAGGTACCTCCCTTGCCGGCCTGCCTGCCGCCTGGAATTCCTGTGGCTCTGGCATTTGCAAAGGGTCTGACTCGCTGGCTCACAGCCTCTGTCAGAGCCGAGACCTGTGCCTGGCTCTGTTCATGTCCCAGCTCAAGGGTGGCAACCCAGGGGCCCTTGGTGGGGGTGTGCAGCCTGCAGCCCCCACAGCTCACAGCTGGAGGGCAGCATCCGGCATGCCAGGCCCAGGGCTCATTGGGCTAGTGTCCTCTGGTCCGTTCACATTTTCCACTTGGCCTGTGCAGAGCTGGGCAGGCCCTGGCACGCAGCCTCTGCTAGACTTTACGAGTTGGTCCTGTGGCAGAGCAGCCCTGCAGTGGGGGGCAGGGTGAAGTGATGCTCTCCCCATGTCCCAGCCAAGGGGCACATCCAACCCCAGACACCTGGGGTGGATAGGGAGGTGACTCAGGTTCCCTGTCACTCAGCTTCCTGTGCTCACCCTGAGGCCCCAGGTAGCTGTTTGGAGCCCTGAGATGCCACCGTGTTGGGCCTGGTAATGGCCCCAGGGACCAGGATGGGCAGGCAGACACCCAGGCTGCTAAAGCTCTGTGACCCCCACCCTCAGCAAGCAGCTCGACTTCGCCTGTGCCCGGTCTCCTACCAGGACCCAACGCCTGTTGGCAGAGTCCACAGGCCCCCAGGCCCCATGAGAGCTGAGAAGAGGTGCCTGCACAGCTGACCCAGGACAGCAGGCCCTTGGGGAGGCAGTCAGGCCGCTGCAGAGTGTCTGTCCAAGGGGGGTCGGAGGACTGGGTGGCAAAGGCTGTGCTGGAGGTATGGCTCCCTACAGGTCACACAACACCCCAAACCCTTCCCAAAAGAGTGCCCTCTGCACCTACCTGACCATCCCCACAGAGCCCTGCCCACCAGCCAGAGGCCAGCACTGCCTCAGAGACCTGCAGCTGCCTCCTGGGCAGTCCTCATCCCAAACTTCCCAGAGGAGGTGAGGAGGGACAGCCCAGGAAAGCTGCATTCCCAACAGGACAGCGTGCCCTCGACATCACCAGGCAGGCGCGGCTCTCGGGCACAAGCTCACCCCGTGGCCTGGCGCACATACTCCAGAGGCAGTCACAGTGCAGCGCATCAGGCCACACACGCTCTGTGCTCAAACGAAGGCGCTGGGCAGGAGGTGAGGACCTGTTACCTGCAGGGATCCAGGGTCTTGGAGACCGAAGCAGAGCTGGCGGCCCTCCGCTCCTTGGCCTGCAGGTTCCGGGGCAGCTGGACGCCCACTGTGCAGCTGACACGCAGTAGCAGCCCAGCAAACAGCTCAGGGTAGAGCTCGGTCACTGCAGGCCCAGACGCTGGAGCAGACGTGACCTCGTGCAGCGCACAGGTGGCCTGGAGACAGTGGCCACCTCAGGCTCACCCCTCCCTTTGGGGCCAAGTATAATGAGGGCGGCCACTGCGAAGGCTGGGCCCTGCTTCCTAGGACCCAGACTAGCCCACAGCCTGTCAGCGTGTGCCCTGTGTGCACCAGAGGTCTGGGTTCTGGCGGGGGAGTGAGGGGACCTCAGAAGGGCCAGGGCTGCCCAGCTGGGCCCTCTGGGGCAGGAGGTGGGCTCAGGGGCTGAGTGGCCACCCAGGGACAGCCCCCAACCATCTGCGCTTGACTCCTTAGCAGAGAGGAGGAGGGAATTCTCACAGCTGCTTTACTGCTGGAAACATTGCCAAGCCGGGTTTACTTTTTCCGGAGGATGAAACAGAGTGGACTCCCTTGGGGACCGACACCTGCAGGGCCTTGACGAGGCTCCAAGCTCTGAGCTCCAGGCTCTGGGGCCCTAGTCAGCTGCCAGGTGCCTGCAGGGCGGTGCCCAGGCCACCTGTGGGGTCATCCCACCAGTGAGGAGAAGAGAGCATGGGGCCAGCACTCACCGCAAGGGGCAGCAGCGTGGCCACACGGTCCGGGGAGCTGCTCAGCAGGAAGGCCCGGCTCTCCTTGTAGGGGACGTCTTTGCTCATCTTCTCCAAGAGCAGCCCCAGGACCTGTGTGCTGAGGCTGGGCTCCACCGCCAGTGCCCGCCACAGGGTACAAGTGTGGCTGGAGCACGGGAGAGGGTGGTCACCTCGAGGCCACTGCAAGCCCCAGCTCCATGCCCCCTACATGCCCACCAGACTCAGCTCCAGCCAGATGGGAAATGGTGCCCTGACCTCAGATCTAAATTCACCCTTCCTCTGGACCCCAGGGGTCCATGAGCAAAGGTCCTGAGTGGGGTGGTGGGAGGGGTCCCAGGAGCACCTACAAACACCTCTCCCAGAGCAGTGAGCAGCACACGGCCAGAGGCCAGGCACACGGGAAATCAGCCTGTGAATGAGGTAAGCAGGTGCAGCCCGCGGACATCAGGGCTCAGACACAGGAAGCGGCTGTGCTCAGTGTTAACGTGTGCACAGAGAGAGTGAGAAACTTCAAACTCTTAAAACAGACAAGAGAACCAATGGTTCTTAGGAGTGACGCGTAGCACCGTGCTCAGTGGACACATGTGCAACCTGCACACGACAGAAGAGGGAAACAGCGAACTGGAAGGCGGATGGAAGAAATCAGAATCCAGCGCAGGGAGATGGAACCAGAGACAGGTCTGCGGACACTGACCTGTGTCCCAGAAGCAGGGACAGGGTCTGAAGAGAAGCAGGCTGAGAAGTGCCCAGAAACGATGCCAGACACTGACTGGACTGAGGAAGCTCAGTGCTGACCAGCAAGATAAAAGGGCCCTGGGCCCATCTGGAACACGCACAGGCCAATGACAAGGGATGTCTCCTGCACACAGAAAGGGAGCACGTGGTGTCCCTCAGAGAGCGCCACATACCAGCGCCACATACCAGGAGCCAGAGACAGCACGTCACCTTACACACAGTGAAAGAAAACTTGCTAAACTAGAATTCTAAATGCTGCAAACAATAGTCAAGAAGAGCGACCAAACAAATACATTTCAGGCCCTGGCTGGTGTGGCTCAGTGGTTGAGCACTGTCCCATGCACTGAAGGGTTGCCGGTTCAATTCCCGGTCAGGGCACATGCCTGGAGTACAGGCTCGGCCCCTGATGGGGGGCATGCAGGAGGCAGTTGAGCAATGTTTCACTCTAACATCGATGTTCCTCTCTCTCCTAAAAAAATAAAATAAAATAAAATAAACCAGAACAAAAATACAAATACGTTTCAGAGAACAGAGTGCGTTTTCAGCAGCAGACTCTCAGCAAGCACGTCCTGGAGGGCACCCTTCAAGTGGGAGGAAAGTGAGGGGCCGAGACACAGAGTGAGTGGCCTTGTGGACAGATGCACACGCCAACCAGGACGGCGAGGACACACCACAGGGACACAGGCGGTGGGCAGCGGGGCGGCCCATCCTCGTGCGCCCCGGGCAGGTACACACCACTGTGGGAACAAGTGGGCGTGCTGGGCCCAATAGCACGTTCCTCGTTGACCCTGAGACCCGACCTTCACGTGATTTCATGTCATGAAACACTATGCTCTTGATTCTCTCCAACCACTGAGGAGTGTGAAACCCATTCCGAACTCACAGGCTGTGCAAAAACAGGCGGTGGGTGAGATGAGGGCAGAGCTGCCCATGCTCACCCTGATCCAGGACTGCCTGCTGCTGTCACAGCTGTGTGCCCACAGAACACCATGTGGCCAGAAAGAAGAGCGACCGCGCGTGTACCAGAGACAGCCGTCCCACAGCCTCCATTTACCACGTCCCCACAGTGAGGCCTGCAGGCCCCTCTGTGGGTGACGCCCCCTGAAAACTGAAGCAAAGGGATGAATGAAAAGCCACATGCAGACGCTGGCGGACAGCACCGCACAGTGACCACCAAGGGGCAGCGATGCCAGGCAATGTGTGCAGGGGCCGGAGGGAGGCGCCATGCAGGAATGTCCCCTGTGCCCACGTGGGCATTTTAGGGTGACCACTAAAAGAACAGAAGCTGAGCGCACGACTTCCAAAGTAACTAAGTGGGGGAAATGAAATTATAAAAAAAACCCTGTCAATCCAAAAAACAGACAAGAAAGGAGAGAAAGAAAAAAGACACGTGAGACAGACGCAAAAATAAGATTGGACTCAGGCCCAATCGCGTCAGCAACAAAACGCAGCACTGAGATAGGGAAGCGGCAGGTCTGCAACGCGGGACAGAGGAGGCACCAGGCAGCGATGGCTGAGGCACCTCGGTGAGAAAGGCCTCGCCCATGAGGAGAGGTGCGTGGCCAGGCGACAGCCAGGGGCCCTGTGCAGAGCAGGGCCAACAGGACCAGAGCCGCACCCGCACAGGGCCTCCGGGCCACGGGGCCTCCACCAGTGTGGTCCCAGCACTTGCGGGCCCTGGGACCACACCAACAGCCCCCGGAGAGCGAGGTGACGGGACGCAGAGGGGATGTGGTGGACTAGGACAGGGCACTGATGGGACCAGGAGTGCAGCACGGGACAGGAACCCTTTCCTGGCTCAGAGTGAGGGCCAGGCCCTGGGGGTCTGCTCACAGATGGTGGAGATGCCCCTCAGAGGACAGCCCATGAGAAGTGGATGGCACAGCCCGTGACAGTGAGCCCAGGTTGCCCACTGAAACCTAGGGTAGCCTCCACAGAGGAGGGCACAGCGACCCCAGGGCAGGGGTGTCTCCCCCCACCCACCCAGGGCCTGGGGTCTCGCTGGCTCCCACAAGGAGGAACCGAGTGCAGAGGCAGTTGGGGGCTGGGGGCACAGGGCACCACACTGGGGTAGCAGGGACCCCTGAGCCCGGTGTCCACCCCAGCAGGCTGGCAGGTACCCGGTACCTGTCAAAGGGCAGGGGGCTGCCCAGGAGGCTGGACACCACGGCCACGTAGTGCTGAGATGCCAGGACGTACACGCTGTGCTGTGCAGACTGTAGGACGTGCTCCTCTCGGGTCTCCTGCAGCTTGGAGCGCAGCACACTCATAATCTCAGGCACCTGCGGGCGATGGGCACCACCATCAGACCCAGAAGCAGGACGACCCTGGGGAGCACCCATGCCAGGTGTCATCCATATGGGGCCATGGGGAGGGCAGTCCAGGAACCGCAGAGCCCCTCAGTGGGGCTGGGGCTGGGGCAGAGGAGGGAGCCTGGTGCCCTCTGGGGTCTGCGTGGAGTACTAAGGCCAACAGACCCTGATGGCCCCTCGCACCCTATTTAGGGTGACCCAGCCTCCGGGTGCACAGACTGCCCACACAACTGCCCGCTCTGATCAAGGAGAAGGTGGGCAGTGGGCTGGGGATAAAGGACAGAGAAGGGGAGACTGACTGAGGCCCAGACGGAGGCTGGAACGGGCCAGGAGAGGGAAGGCCATGCCCATACTGCAGAAGCCACAGATGGGGCAGCCAGGGCGAGGCTGCAGGCGGCCATCCCCCAGCCCAGAGCTCCTCCAGCTGCTCGGCATGGCTTGAAGGCCCTGTTTTGGGCACAGCCTCATCATTCTGGGTGCCTGTGCCCTAGGCGGTTGCTGGCCCCATCCACAGGGACCCCACCGCCATGCTGCACACCCAGAAAACACCTCAGTCTGAGGTGAAAACAGAGGAGACAGAGCTGTGGGGACATGGTCCCCAGGACAGGGCTGCTGGCAGACTGCACTCTGCCAACTCTTGGGTCCCAGGCAGGGCTGGCCGAGGGACCTGCCCAACGAGGCAGTGAGAAGGGGTTGGCCATGGCTCTGCCTGCTCGTGCAAGCAGTGCGCATCGTGGGGACCCCTCCCCAGTGCTGCCCAGGGCAGGCTGGACCACTGACCTCAGGGACAGGTGCTGCCACTCTCACTACCTCTCAAAGGGCTTGTGAGCACAGTGGTAGTTTTTTCTTTTGACACCTCAAGTACAGAAAGGGTATCAGCCCACTCTCCGGGCCCCCCTTCCAAGGACCTGAGCGTGGCTATGTCTCCTGGCCCAGAGGGGTCTTCGACCCCTACAGCCAATGAAGCAGCACCCTCTGCTCCTGGCTTGGGCGGCTTGGCAGTAGGAGGTGCTGAGCTTGAAGCTGCGTTTCCCACACAGGCTGAGCTGGGGTCTTGCGCTGTGACATTCGTGGACAGACTGGTGAGGATCTTGCCATCCATGGCACACACCTGTCTCCTGGGCTCTCGGTCGGGGAGGCAGTGGTCCCCTGAAGATATGCAGGCTGGTGACTGCGAGGGGATGCCAGGCCTGAGCAGTCACTTCTGTAGCCCTGGGCCCTGCACTCAGTCAGCTCTGTGCATCAATGTCATAAGACCCACGCTTTCAGATAGCTGTGTACTGCTGACAGCCCTCAGTGCTGGGCTGTCCTGCCAGACACCCCCCGTCTCCTCATCTCCACGAACCCACTCTTTCCTCTTCTCACTCACATTTTGCTTCTCTGGATGTTGGCTCTTTCCTGTGACCTGTCTTGTCACAGGTATTTCTCATTGGCTCAATGGGTTTACCTATCTTCTCTAGTATTTTCTTTGCTTTTGCATATTTTTTTCAACAGGACCCACTGGTGCTTGTGAGCAGCTTGAATCTGTGTGTCAGTGAACTGTGACAAGTGTCCTGGCACTCAGGTGTGGAGGGCTCCTGGGCTGCCGTCCACACCAGGGCCCACTCAGTCCCAGGACAGGGGTCTGTGTGGCAGCTGCCCATCGTGCGGGGCTCTGCCCGCAGTCCGTGCCCGCCAGGCTGTTCCAGGCTCACCTTTCCCTTTCTGAGGTATAACCCACACGCCCAGTTCGCCCGCAGTGCACATACAGCTCAGTGGTTGCCAGCATACACAACGGGGTTGTGCAGCCATCACCACCATCAGTTTAGAACATTCCATCACCCCAAAAAGAAGCCTCATACCCATTAGCCATCATCCTCGTTTCCCTCTCCAGCCCCTGGCAACCACTGATCCACTTTCTGTCTCTGGCTTTGCCTGTTCTGAACACCAGGTGGCCTTCTGTGTCTGGTGCCTTCATGGTGCAGTTTCCAAGGCCTCCCATGCACTGTCAGCGCTCCGTTCCTTCTCATGGCCGACACGTCTCATTGTGGGGACGGGTCCACTCTATGTATCTATATACTAACCGAGAGACAGTCGGGCTGTCTCCATCACTTGGCTGCCATGGGTGCTGCTGTGACCCCTTGTCTGAGCCTTTGTGTGGACATGTCTCCATCTCCCCTGGGCCTGCCAAGAGTGGAACTGCTGGGCCTATGGAGACTGTTTAACTGTCTGAGGAGCTACAGGGCATTCTGCAAAGGTGGCTCCATCCCCCCATATTCTGTCTTCAGTGGGGTCCCCTCTCCCCTGTTGCCTTGGCCTCCCCAGCACACCCCTTCCGGCCCACAGAGGCCCTTCTCTCACCTCCCCACACCACTGAGGTGAGGAGCCCGCTGGGTGGCCCTGTCTTGCCCTCTGTACTTGACACTGTGCTCTATTTTACAGTCATGGGTCACATGTCACCTGCCAGGACCATGCTTTCTGATTCAGTGTCAGAGGAAATCCAACAGTGTCGCCTTGGCAGAGGTTCCCTTGCCAAGGTCTCTCAGGGCAGGAAAGGAAATGGCGGCTCGTCATGACCCCTGTGGGGACAAGACACTAGAGGCCACGTCACACTGAGACTGGTGGCAGGTGGCAGATCTGCTCAAGGACGAGCCTGGAGGTCAGGAGCACCACACCCCTGTGTCTGTGAGCCTGGGCTGGCAAGGAGACAACCGGCAGCTCTTCCTCCAAGAGCCCAGCAGCCAGCTCAGTGTGTGGCGCATCTGCCTTTACTAAGAAAGAGGGGGAACCAAAGTTATAAAACTCCTAGAAGAAAACAGGGGAAAAGCTTCATGACATTGGATTTGGCAATGATTTCTTGGACACTACACCAAAAGCAAAAACAGACATGATGCTATATCAAACTTTTATGCACCAAAGGACACAATCAACAGAGTGAAAGGTACCCTACAGAATGAGAAAAGTATTCGCAGATCATATACCTGATAAGGGGTTAACATCCAGAATATATAAAGAACTCATACAACTCAACAACAACAAAAATCAAATAACCTGACTTAAAAGTAGGAAAAGGACTTGAATAGACATTTCTCCAAAGAAGACATACAAATGGCCAACAAGCACAGGAAAAGATGCTCAATATCAGTAATGGTGAGGAAAATGCAAATCAAATCCACATGAGACACCACTTCACACCTATCGGGGTGGCTATAAAACAAAACAGGTAACAACCAGTGTCGGCAAGGATGTAGAGAAACTGGAACCCTCCCGCACTGCTGGTGGGAATGTAAACTGGTGCATTTACTATGGAAAACAGTATGGTGGTTTCTCAAAAAATTCAAAACAGAATTACTGTGTGATACTGCAATTCTGCTTCTGGGTATCTACCAAAAAGAACAGAAAACAGGATGTTGAAGAAATATTTACACGCCATGTTCATAGAAGCCAAGAGAAAGAAGCAACCCAATGTCCACCATTAGCTAAAAGGACAGACAACTCCTAGTACTTGATGCAGAAAATGGGACCACCAGTGGCCCCGCCTCCAGCTGGCTGGTCCAGCCCCCCACCAGGACCGAGCCATAGGGCACCTTCCTACCACTCACATCTGACCTGGAAGCCCCACTAAATGCAAAATAAAATCCAAGCCTTCGCTCAGTAAACCCCGACTGTCACAGCTGTGCCCTCCTCCCAACTTCCTGCCACACTTCCCCTCCCAGGTCCTGACCGCCAACACCCACCCTGGCTGAGTGCCTTTGGAGGTCCTTTTCCCTCTCCAGGCGTTACATCACACACGGCCCTTCGGCCCTTCCCATGCTGCTCTCCATCAGCAAACTTCCTGCTCACCCCTCCCCGAGAAGGCATTTGAGGTATCAACAGAAAACCTGTGTCCACAGTATATAAAGTACGGCTGCAAATCAGTAAGAAAAGTGCTCCCCACGTATCTGACACGAAGTCGTGCTGTGGACATTTGGGGACAACTGTGGGAACAGCTGCTTGAGCACACGCCCTTGGAGGATGCAGAGCCGATGGGGTGTAAGAGTGGGCGGCATCTCAGTGCCCTTTCGGAGGCCACCTTGCTGCAAGGCCCTCGGTGCAGGCACCAGCGACCCTCAGGGCCTGAGTCCTCACCAGCGGGCGGAGCAGCTGCAGCCAGCTCCATGACCCTCAGTGCATTTTCCTTCCCATTTCCTTTTCTCACCTTACTTTCTGAGCAGAGTGACTTTAGCCAAATTCTAACCTCAGTCTTCAAACGAAAGAGAAGAATTTGTCCCTATCAGGCCCGCAGGGAAAGGGGGCAGAGCAGTGAGTGTCAAACCCCGGCGAGCAGGGAGCCCCAACTTAGCCGGCCACGCCCCACAGGCCTAGACAGCTCCACTGCCCACCTGCGCCACGCCCCCAGGCAAGCCCCGCCCACACCATGCGCCGTCCCCATGCCTCACCTTCTCCAGGAGCATGTTGCCCCGCTCCTTCAGCAGGCAGTTGATCATGACAGTAGCCGCTCGGGAGCAGTTCTTGTCGGGGTCTCCCAGGCTCTCAAACAAGGTGAGCAAGAGGCTGATGAGCTGATCCGGCGGGAGGCGCTTCGCAATAATCTAGGAGGAGGACTGCCGTGTCAGAACAGAGGAAGGGCTTCCAGGCATAACATCTCTGGGAGAGGCCAGCACCGTCCCCTCCAGCCTCCCCACCCTCTTCCTGGTCCTGCGCTGTCAGGAGCTCCTGCAGCCCATTCACAGGAGCCCCAGCTCCCCACTGGAGCCTGGTCAGGCTCAGGATGTAGACCTGAGGGCCCCTGGAAGGTGGTTGTGGTCCTGACCCATGGGATGGGCTGGGAGTGACCCTGTAGGGTCAGCCGCTGGGCAACTCTCTAGAATACGGAGTCAGGGGCAGATGGTGACAGGTCTCACCTAGCCCGAGGCCCACAGGACCCTCAGCTCCCCCACCAGCCCAGCAAGGGCGCCTTTCCTTCTCAGCTGAGCGCAGCAGGGCAGCCATGAGGCCAAGGGGAAGCACCGCGCCGTTCACAAAGATGGAAAAGCATAAAAGTGACTGAATATCAACAAGTCTGATCTCAACCACAAAGTTCCTGCTCCACTTGGACTCGCCCAAGTCTGGGTCTTTGCCTTCCATCATCCAAGTCCCCCCAAAACAGGCCCTGCTGACCCCCTTCCCTTCCTTCTGCTGGAGAGAAAGCCTCTGGACCCCTGAGGGCCATTTTCAACACCAAATGTAATAGCAGCACTGCCCTGGCTTGGGGGCTCACAGGGTGGGCCAAGGGGCAGCCTTCTCAACCCCTTGGAATCAGGAGGGTGATGGAGGTGGTGCTGGTCAGAGGTGGTGCCACACAACTAATTCTCTGAATGAAACCTGAGGTGCTCCGCCCGCGCCACAAGCCCACTGGCCCCATGCTGCACCCCGTCCAGAGCCCTGCAGGGCCCACAAGATGCAAGGTGCTCCTATGAGAGTCCTTCTCAGCCCAGACAGTAGCCTCCACCCCTCTGTGGCTGTTTGAAGGTACCTGAGCTACACTGTGGCAGGTGTGGAAGAGGATGGCAGGGTCAGGGTGCACAAGGCCATCTTTGAGGGAGAGGAGCCGCTCAACCACGTCATCACGGTAGTCACGGGAGAAACCTGCAGAGGCAGGAGGGAGTGTGGAGTGGGTAGGACCTCCCTGGCCACCTGGGACCCAGACTGCTCCTCATCCCTCTAGCACCTCTGCCCAGCCAGAGGCTCACCCTCATAGCCCAGCTGGAGGTAGAGCAGGGAGTAGACACAGCTCACGGCCTCCTGGCGGGTGGCAGGCCACAGGTCCGCACACCGTGGGGAGAAGAGGCCGACGAGAAGGCCCAAGTTGTGGAAGGGCACCAGGGCCTGGAAAGGAGGGGGTGGGTGGTGCCGTGGGGACACTAGGGAGGATGACCAGAGAGGGGAGCTGGGGCCCTGGGTATGTGGGGGGTGTGGGCAGGTGCCACCTGTACCACTTGGACCCAGATACGGGCCCTGTGGCCAGCATGGCCCCTGGTGAGGTCTGCTCCCTGCAGGGGAGCCCTTGCCACCCCCAGTGTGGGCTCCACTCAGCTCAGCTCTGACCATTTGCAATCTACTGGGGTCCCTAAGAGGGGACGAGGGCCAGGCTGGCAGGGATGTGCACAATGAGGGCAGATCAGGAGACAAAGATGGAGCACCCCCAGGTATCAGAGGGGGCAGGGCTCTGCTGATTCCACCAACCCCCATGGGAAGTCCCCTCCCCTAGAAGGCAAATCCCATCAGGTGAGGGAAATGGCATGACACCCCTTTCCACCCTAACTGGGTTCTGGTCCTGTTTTTTTCAGAGCCCCTTCTCTCCTCAAATACTGAGCCTTGCACCCTCCAGCCCTGAGCCTTTCAACACCAGTTACCACCCCCAACTCACACCCCTTGGCCTCCTTGCCCCCACCTCCCCATCCTGGTCATGGAATCACCAGCATGGGGATTAACAGAAGGGGAGGAGGCTGGAGTGTTGGGAAAAGGACCCTGGGGACCAGATGCTGTTCGTCTTATCAAGGTCAGATGTCTGCCATGGCACACACAAATACAGACTCGAGTTGGACTGGGGTTGTGTGAAGACTGGCCGTGAAAGAACCTGAGTGGGAACAGCTCATCATGTGTGCACAGAAGGCAAGAGCCATCGGGTGACACACAGCAGATTGGGCCACGTAAAGAATGGAAGTTTGGGTACATTTTTAAAAAATAGTAAAACACCAAGAGAAAACGCCTACAATCATCCTGATAGATGAAAAAATAAATAAAAATAAAAATGACATCTGCAATATCCAGTCTGTGCTCCTGATGAAAATTCTCATTAAGGCCCTGGACAGGTAGCTCAGTGGCTTAGAGCATCATCCCGATACACTAAGATTGCAGGTTCAATCCCTGGTCAGGGCAAATACAAGAAGCAATCAATTAATGCAGAAATAAGTGGAACAACAAACTGACCTCTGTCCAATTAATACATTTAAAAATAAAAGTCCCGCCTGGCTGGTTTGGCTCACCGGTTAGAGCGTCCGCCCGCGGACCAATGAGTTGCGGGTTCGATTCTGGTCAAAGGCACGTACCTTGGTTGCGGTTTGTCCCCAGCCCTTGTTGGGTCGTGCGGGAGGCAACCAGTCGATGTGGCTCTATCACATCGATGTTTCTGTCTCTTTCTCTCCCTCCCTCCCTCCATCTCTCCCTCCCACTTTATCTGATAATAAGTAGAAAAATATCCTCAGGTGTGAAATAAAAAACAATAATAAAATTAAAGTCCCCATTAAAACAAATAGGGCGCCGCAGAACATGGGGACAAGTAAATGTGGCCCAGCAGGTCAGGCCTCGTGCTCAGCAGCCAAACTCCCCAGGTGGGGCCATCGTTCAGTCGTGTTCCCAAAGTGCTAGTTGAAGGAGGGACTAAGGTGCAAGTGTTAGGGGAAAAGCCAAAATCTCCAGCGTGTGTAAACGATATGATTGTGTATCTGAAAAGCACAAGGAATCTAACTGAAAGCTCATTAGAAGTAACAAAGGAGTCTTGTAAACGACCCAGTTACTAAGTATCCCAAAATCCACAGTTTCCCCTGTTCCAGCAATCAGCAGTAATTAGGCACAATTGAAGACAAAGTTACACGGACAGCCACAACCACCCGTGAAGGGCTGGAGACACCCATCCTCATAGACTCGGCTGACTCAACCACTCAGTCCATGGATCCCGTCTCAACCACAACAGGTGTGTCAGGGCTGTCACACCGAGCCAAAATCACCTGGATTAACAGCCTTGTAAGGACAACAGTGGAATTCTGGAAGAGCATAAGTCTGAGCTCCAAAGTCTCACCAAACATTAAAACGCACACCAGTGTGGCTCTTGGGGCAAGCCCTGACCACCGCGCACCTGCCCCACGGTATCTGCCTTTCCCACACCATCCGAGTGGTCAGGCTTCGTCTTTGCCCAAACTGCTGCTTCCACCTCCAGTGCCCTCATTTTCTCCTACACCCTGCTCCCCAGCATGCGTTCCTTCACTGGGGAACATAACACACATCAGTCCAGGCTGACGCATGGGCTCTTAAGGACAAAGTTACCCGTCAGACTGAACTCTGAATGGCCAGCCCTGAGGACACTCCTGGACCTGACCAGCCCTACATGCACGTCTTCAGAAAGAGCACAGACAATCTCTGGAATGTGGGATGAGCCCAGGGTGGTGGCCTGATGACAGCCAGAAAGCCTGCTGGGTGCTTTGTGACGTGAAGGCAGCAGACAGCAGTCCCCAAGCATTGGAGCTGGGAATGGGACACTTGGGAAGGTGGGGTGGGGGCAGCTGTGTGGTCACTGCCTGTTACTCACACTGACGCACAGGTGCTCCAGGAAGAACTGCAGCAGGCAGGCGCTCAGGCCAAGCGCCCGCGCCCGCTCGTAGCCCCGAGGGGACTTGATCCACGGGCTCAGGTGCTGGGGAAGAGGGGGGCTTCACACAGGTGCCAGCCCAGGAGGCAGGAGCCTGTGCACCGTAGGCAGGCCAATGTCCCTATCAGGCCACCCTGCCAAGCTTTGGGGGCCAGCGGGCCGGATCCGAGTTGGTTACCGCCGCTGCAGCTCACCCCTGCCCAGTCTCTGTCCTGCTGGCCTGGATCACACACATGGCCACCCCAGGAGGACCCAGAGCAAGCCAGGCCACCACCTGTCCACCCCACCATCTCAATGGCCCCAGACGATCAGAAGCTCACGTCTGGAGCACCTGCCGGGTCTCTGCATCCCAGCACCATGAAATGAAGGGAACACGGGAACAGACTCCAAGCCCCATCTGGGTAGGGCCCACCCCCATCTGCATACCTGCCACACACCCCACATTGCAGAAAGCACCAAATGGCCCCTGTGCTGCCCCCCAGGCAAGGAAGACCCTGAGAAACAAATGAGGGTTGGCTGCCAGTGCCCGACTGCACACCCACTGCACACCTCCACCATGATCTGCAGGCCCTGCGGGGTCATGTTCCGTCGAAGGGTGCTCCTCAGCAGCTCCTCAAGGGCATGCATGGTGTCCAGGTACAGGGACTGGAAGGGAGTGAAGGAAGCACTGGCCCCACCAGTGACCCCACTGCCCATAGCAGCCTCTTCTCTGCCCCCCCATGGACACTGGCAGGAGGCGAGGGGCACGCAGAGATACCTCCTGGAGGCCATCCTCCCCCTCGGGCTCGGGCAGCACAGCCATGACACTGTGCAGACAGCCGTGGACCATGTCTGTTCGTGCCTGCTCTTCCAGCTCGGGCTCCAGAGAGCTGAACTGCGAGTTAAGGGCTGGGCCTGTCCAGTTGTCCTGAGCCCTCACCCCAGGAGCCAGTGCCCAGAGGAAAGGATACACCAGATGGGTGCAGGCAAGCATGGCCTTCTTCCGAATGGGTGTTCGGAGGGAGTCTTGGGGCTCTGCCTTGATGAAATCCTGGGGGGACAGCATATGACTCAGCCCTGGGCCAAAGAACCAGCTTTCCTCACCATCATGCGCCGCTTCGAGCCAATCACTGTGCCAAGGAGCTGCTAGGGCCTGATGTGCCCCGGCCACCCCAGACCCACCTCCCCTTGTCTGCGTCAGCGCCCTCCAGCCACCCCAGGCCCCACCAGGCCCCACACAGCCTCACCATCATCTGGGACACCAGCTCCGCCTTCCTTGAGAAGTGGAAGGAGCCGGCTTGCGCACTGCTGCAAATGGCCTGGCACACCATGCACACGCTCTGGACGAGGCACAGCTGCAGGGCTGGGTCCTACAGGGACAGCGGGCTGCAGGAGGCCACCAACACCCCCTCCCCAATTCGGCTCTGCCCTGAGGTGGGGGCCACTGCCTCTTGGCCCATGGGGCTGAGCCCAGAATGGGTGGCTGCCCACAGCAAGAGATCAGACCACACGTCCCCTGTTCTTAAGGGCTCATCAAAGCCACAAGGACCAAGAGGGCACCTGTAAAGGAACCTTGAGGCACTCAGCTCTCTGCCTGGCCTGGGCCCTGGGGTCCCTGGGTCATGGCCTTGGGTAGACAACTGCAGACAGAAGGTGTGTTCTGTTTCCATGTCCCCTGCACCCTGTGGTGAGGCTGGAAGGGCCCCCCAAAATGGGAGAAGGAAGCACACCCAAAAAGAGCCGCAGCAGAGTGGGGCTGCCCCTGCCTGTCCCCCAACTTGGCCTCTGGGGCCTGGGGGACATGGATGGTGCCCCCCCACTCTAAAGGGCTAGAGGGAGAGACAACTCTTAGGATACCCGTCCCCCAGCCCAGCCCAGGAGATAGAGGGTCTGTCCTCAAGGGGAGGGCCCGACAGTAGCAGAGAGGGGCTTCCCGGTTAGTGCCAGAGGTTCCAGAAGGGAGATGGGTTAGTAGGCCGGAGGCCACTGTCACTGGCTTTGGAACGCAGCCCTTTCCCAGGCGCTCATTGAGAGGTCAGCCCCGTGAGCATCAGGGAGCGGAGCCAGGAGAGGGACTGCAGCCTGCAGCTCCCTGCCCCTGCCTGCAAACCCACCACCACTGCTCAAGTGGCAGAAGGCCCCCTTCTTCCCACCCACCATCCAGAGCACAGGCCAGAGCAGGGGAGGGGCTGCTCCAAGGTACACGAGGACAGGCCCTGGGGTAGGGTTCCAGAACGCTGTCTCCAGGGACCAGGACCAGGAAGTCCCAGCAGGCACCCCCCTGGCTCCTGTCCCTGAAGCTCAGCCCAGCCCAGCGGAGAGAGAAAGGCATAGTCTGTGCTTATCACCTACACACTGTACCTTGGTCTCTACCTTTATTCCCAGAACCTGAACAACAAAAAGTGAGAGGCATTAAAATGTGAGATCATGGTGTTGGCAGCCTCCCCCAATGCCCGTCCAGGGGCCCACCTTGGTGCTGAAGCACTGGAACATGTTCCGCAGGATGTCGGACTCGGCCCTGGCCAGCACCAGCTCCCGGGGGGCCCGAGCGGCCACGTGCCCGTAGCACAGGATCAGCGTGCCCTTCACTTTCTCTACTTCATGATCGTTCCGATCCTGAGGCGGACAAGGGGCAGGACTCAATCACAGTTTACCTGCTCCCGCAGGACCCCTCCCACGCAACCCCCGAGTCCCTGGAAGAAGGCAGAGCTGCCAGCAACATCAGAGGCTTAACCCGACAACACCCAACCCCAGGGGGAGCCCCTCCACTGGAGACAGCAGGTCAAGCCAGACTTAGGCTCTTTGGGGACCAAGGGACAGAGACCTAAGGTCTGAGTGGGGAATCAAGGTGGGAGGATCAAACAGGAGGAAGAGCTGGGGAGCCGAGCCAGGGTCCCCTCTGTCCTCGGGGCCTGCACACCTGCACACACAGAAGTGTGGGCTGGCCCTGCACATCCAGTCCAGCCTGAGATTCAGGGACTGGGACAGGCACCGGGAGACAGAACAGGGAGGGACAAGGGCTCAGGTGTAGGCACACAGCCCTCCTGAAATGGGCTTTGGCAAGAATGTGGCCTCCGCTGGCCACCAAGGGGCAGAGGTCAAACAGATGGGCGATGGGACAGCAGAGGAGGCAGCTCCCATCCTCGAGGCCCAGACTGGCAGAGGGCTGCATGCTCCCTGACACCAGCTGAGAGGGAGCCTGTACTCGGTTGCCCCGCCACGAGGAAGCAGAGACTGGATGCAGCTCCTGACCCCAAGATGCCCCACCTCCCAGGACCTCAGAACCCAGGCCAGTCCCACCAGACCTCCCCAGCCTGAGTGCTGTACCTTAAAAATGTTGAAAATGCCAATGGATTTTCTGAACACATCCGACCTCACAAAGTCCTCCAGCTGGGCCAGGGTGTCATCCAGGTGGGAGATGGCACAGATCCCAAAGCAACAGGCCAGACCCTGTGGAGGTGCATGGGGCACTCACAACGGGCGGGGACATGTGCAGAGGTGGGTGCTGCGGGGGTGAGGACAGGAGGAGCATGCATCATGCATGCACACTGCACACACATGTACACAGCACATGGCTGCATCTGTGCACAGCACACACACATGCACACACGCTCATGCTGGCTCAGTGCCTAAGAGAGGACAGTGAGCACTGTCAGCCAGCGGTGGGCCCAGGGCTTCCTGGGGGGCAGTGGGGAGCAGGTGCTGACACCTCGCGCTCAGCCTCCTCCTGGTATCTGGCCGTCTCCAACAGCTCCTGCAGGAGTTTCCTCACCACGTCCTTACTGGAAGCAGCACCCAGGGTAGTCCCCACACATTTATACAGGAAGTTCTGCAGCAAAGCCAGGGAGTGAGCTGTGCTGATGCCCAGTGGCGGGAGGCCCAGCACTGCCAGTCAGCCATGGGAGGGGCTGCTGGGAACCCATGGCACTGGCCACTGCATGAGCAGGGAGTCTCCCAGCTACCAGCCACTATGAGGCGGCTCACAGGCCTTCTCTTCCTGGCTCTGCCAGAGCCACGAGGGCCACCAGAGACAGACTCGGGCAGCAAGTGAATCAAAGTACAGGAACTTGGACCTAAGGACCATGCCCAGAAACCTCAGCAGGCTATCCCCCCACATTTTCTCCTGGGGCATCTCCCCCACCCAGCACCTTCTCCTGGGGCGTCCCCTCTTACCCAGCACCTTCTCCTGGGGCGTCCCCCCTTACCCAGCACCTTCTCCTGGGGCATCTCCCCCTTACCCAGCACCTTCTCCTGGGGCGTCCCCCCCACCCAGCACCTTCTCCTGGGGTGTTCCCCCCACCCAGCACCTTCTCCTGGCGCATCCCCCCCACCCAGCACCTTCTCCTGGGGCATCCCCCCCACCCAGCACCTTCTCCTGGGGTGTCCCCCCCACCCAGCACCTTCTCCTGGGGCGTCCCCCCCGCCCAGCACCTTCTCCTGGGGTGTCCCCCCCACCCAGCACGTTCTCCTGGGGCGTCCCCCCCGCCCAGCACCTTCTCCTGGGGCATCCCCCCCACCCAGCACCTTCTCCTGGGGCGTCCCATTGTAGCAGGGGAGCTGCTTGCACATCTCCAGGCTCAGCTGGCAGATCCACGTGTTGTCAGACACGACAGCAAGACTGTCTCGAAGGAACTGCGGGGAGGAGCAGCAGTTGAGGGCTGGGAACTCGGCCTCCACAGGGCTGGCTAGGGAGGGACCAAGGCCCAGGGGTGCCACACAGTGACCTCAGGGTGGTCCTGTGTCAAGGCTGGTGGATGACCTTCGAGTCCAGGCAGACATGCAGCGGTTAGGGGTGCAAACAGCTCTGGGCCAGGCAAAGGACAAGACAGAAGGCTGCCATGGCCAGTGCATCTCAAAGCCCCTAATCTGGCTGTCACAGCAGGGTGGGCAATCTGTGAGGGCAGACCATCCTCACCCCTGAGACACCTGCCTGTCCCTCCCCCAGCCATGCCACTAGGTCAAGGCAGGTATCACTACCCAAGAAAGGTACAGCCCTCAAGCTCTCCCCACCCAGCCAGGCCACACCTCAGTCTCTTCTCCCTTCTCTCACCACCAGCAGCTTTTCCTCCCATTCCTTCTGTGACAGGGTTTCCTCAGTATGCTCTGAAATGATAGTAACCAGTCAGCCTGGCAGGCGGGCCCATCAAAACAGACAAGAGTGGAGTCCAGGCGCCACCCAGCAGCCCCCACCTGGACCAGGCCCCGCCCCATCTTCCAGAGCACAAAGGAAACCAAGAGTGGGCCCACATCCCAGGTGCTCCCAAGAGACACCAGCAGGAACACCCTTTGGCCTGCTGCTCAGATCCTTTCTTTTTTATTTTAATTTTTTTTCTTTATTGACTTTAGAGAGGGATGAAGGGAGAGGGAGAGAGAGAAACATCGATGAGAGAGCATCAGTTGGCCTAATCTGGGTATGTGACCCAACCGGGAATCGAACCGACAACCTCCTGGTGCATAGGTCGACGCTCAACCTCTGAGCCACACTGGCCGGGCTGCCCAGACCCTTTCTGAATCACAGTGGAGGCTATTTTTTCCACTTACAAAACCCTGGTCCCTACAGGCCAGTGCTGCCCTGACAGGCAGAATGGGGTCAGAGGTGGAGGGACCCACCCACCTCCCGGGCCTCACCGTCCAGATACTCCAGCAACAGGGGGATAGTTGTTGCCCACCGCTGACCCAACAAAGGGTGGATGTCCCGATGCAGGATGTTCAGGAGGCACAGCGAGGCAGCCCCACGGCCGTCCCCCAGGTATGGGCTGGAAGACACGGTCTGCAGAGGTGCAGGTGAGAGCTCATGCCCAAGCCAGACCACAAGGCTGCCCATGAGGTGTTGGGATGGAGGCAATGAGTCCCCCAACACACAGCTCCCCAGCACCCAAATGGGAGTGCCCGACTGGCCCCACTGCAAGAGTCTCCTTTCCTTAGCCGTGATGGCACGAACACAGGGGACCCAGGGACAGAGGGGAGAGTCTACTTCTCTCCTGATGCCCCTCAGAGGGAGCTGCGCCACTTACCAGAAGCCTCGTGGCTATGGCATAGGGAGATGGCAGGGTCACTGCAAAGGAGACAAGAAGCTCAGGGGCGGCTGCCTGGGCGGGGCAGGTTGGGATGGAGGGGTGGGGCTAATAAGGGGCAGGGCCTGCAGGGGCGGTGACTGGGCGTGGAACGGTGAGTGGCAAGGTCTGGGCGGGGTCAGGGTCAGCAGGTTCCGCGCACCGTTGCCATCGTACTGGATAAGGAGGGTGTCGGCCCCTGCCTCCTGCCTCTTCTGGGCCAAGTGCACGAGGCTCCTGCAGAGCGGGGTCAGTGCCCCGGTGAAGTGCACAGGGGTGAGGAACTCCAGCAGGTACGGCCAGAGGACCTGGGGGCAATGCCATGGTCTGTCTCAGTAGTGCGGCTGCAGGGGCCACAGCCTCGGAGAGGCTCCCCCAGCAGGCACTGCAGTACTCTGGAAGGTTTGGCCAGTTTGGTAGGCACTGGGCCTAGGGGCCAGGAGGGGCGTGGTCAGTCACAGGGTAGGGCAGGCTCCCCTACCCCCACACTCACATCGCTCATCCTGTCCACAGTGGTGCTGACCAGGTAGAGGGTGCTGACGCTGATGTCTCGCACGCTGTCGGCAGTGGGCTCCTCACCGTTGCCAGGCTTCTGAGGCTGGGGGGGGGGGGGGGGGGGCGGTAGGAACGTGGAGCGCCACACAGCATGGCTCTGTTCTCCAGGGTTCCTGGTCTAGGCTCTGGGCTGTGAGGACACAGCCTGTATGAAGACTGGACAGACCCTGCCTAGCCACCACCGAAGGGACACCCATGGCACCTGCCATGGACAGGAAATGCAGTCTTCGCTAAAACTGCCCAGGAAAGCAGGCTCACCTGGCTTAGGTCCAATCTCCAAAATGAAGGAAACCCTGAGCATTCCCTGTAAACCACTGGCTGCCTGAGAAGTAGCTTCATCCCTGACTCTGGCAATGCCCACATCTACAGAGATGGGAGGGCCTACCTGGAAACATAACTACCTGAGAACACTCCCACTTCCACCAAGAACAGACAAGAACATGGAGACAGTAAGTGGTGCTCCTGGGAAGCTTGTGAGAAAGAGAATGACCAGTTTTCTAAAGGCTCTGCCTAGCCATTCACTCATGCTTTGAAATATCAGTGCCCAGCGCTGCTCTGAGCCACTGTGCTGGCTGTGAAGACTGTTAATATCTCTCACTTAGAAATCAAAGCCAAGTAGAAAAACTAGGGATATTCAGGCCTTGAATAACAATTTTTAAAGCTCACTCTAAAAATATACCAAACAACTTTGAAAGCCTGACCACCCATTAGCCAAAAAGACTCTTAAGCATGGAAAAATACCTGGCCAGATTCAATGCAGATGATGCAATAAAATTACAAATCCACAATAACCATGAAAAGCTGTTCCCCTAGAAAATGTTAAATATCCTAAAAGAAACTTTGGGTTAATAAAGAACCCAAATAGAAACTGCAAACTATCCGACAGTGGACACTGAGGCCACATCAAAGTCCATCAGGACCAGACATAACAAGGACACACAGACCAAGAACATAAACTTACCCTGGAAACATACTACAGGTAGGGAAATACTGACATGAACCATGAACGTGAAAAATTATAAGAGCTGAAAGACAGAATCCGACTCAGGAAGTTAACAGTGAAATGGTTATTGCTGAGGAAGAGAGACTGACTTGGAAGAACAGGTCGCAGACTGGAAGGGAGAATAAAGAACCAAAAAGAAAGATATGAAAGACAGAAGTGTTACCATACAAACAATACAAGCATTAGAGAGAAGTAAAATCAGAGAACCAGAAAAATTCAAAGAAACAAAGGAGACAAATAAAAAAGATAAAAACAGCTCATCTGCAAAGGGTCCAGAGCTGGAGACAAGGACAGTTCAAGGTGAGCCTGGAACATCTTCCTGTGCCAAAAAGTAAGTGACGGAGACAGTGCCACAAGGACACCTGCCAAATTCGGCACAATCTGACCACCAAAACCAACAACAGAAATGGATTGAGGACCACTGCATAAAAAGCAACCCATGATCCACACTGAAATATGTGCATGACTGTAAGAACAGGAAAGCTCTTTGTTACAACAAAGGGCCAAACAACAAATACAGAAAAATCAATGGAGTTAGAAAATCATAAATTGATTCTAAAACTAGATCAATGTTTAATCAGCAAAATTTTCAAAGTTTGTTCACATTGTAGTGAGTGTCAGAATTTCCTCCTTCTCAAGGCTGAGTAACACTGCATGGCCTGTGCATTGAAAGGTCACAGGTTCAGTTCCCAGTCAGGGCACATACAGGAGGCAAACAATTGATGTTTCACTCTGGTATAGATCTCTCTCTCTCTCTCTCTCTCTCTTCTTCTTCTTCTCCTTTCCTCTCTCTCTAAAATCAATAAAAGCATGTCCTCGGGTGAGGATTTTAAAAAGTTTTTAAAGGGTGCATTTTGCTGTATGCGGATTATACTTCATAACCTGACTTTAAAGGAGAGTTGAGGGGTGAATACAGTCGAAACAGCCAGTGCCCTTGTACCTGGACTTCCAGAATGGTTCGGGGGCTCGCTGACCTCTGCGCCAGCCCAGCAACAGGGCCCACGCCCTTGAAGGCACGTAGCAGGGCCTCTGCCACCACGACTCACCTTGGGTGGTGGGCCCACCTTGGCAGTTGGGCCCATCACCCAAGGCCAACTCATCCCAGAGCCACAAGTCCTTTGGTTTGTTTCTAAACATTTTGTCATGGACATTTTGAAACATGGGCACACGTAGAAAGACTGACACAGTGAATGCCCACGTGCCCACCCAGCTCCCACCTGCAGGCAGTGCGTCGAGGGAGCAGCTGCTGCTCCAGTCATTTAAGTCTCATTTCCTCCGATTCAAAATGTTGACAAGGAATCACAGAATTCACTGTAGAACCTTCCTTATCAAAAGGTATTAAAGGCATATTTCCTACCATGGGAGTCAATCCTCCCCAGTTGTGCCCAACAACCCTGACAAGGGACCCATCCTCCCAAGGCCAGGGAGAAAAGCATGTAGCTGGGTTCGCTTATGAGGCTCCTGCCACTGTTAGGGGCAGACTCACAGCTCCCACTAGCTCTGGCTGAATTCATGTTTCAGCATCAAGGTTGACACCCCATTTGGGGGCACACAGGTCCCGTCAGTCTCGTTTGGGTGCTGAGCTCGGCAGACGGGCCGGCTCCGTGGACCCGAAGAAACCAGGCCCAGAGCGGGGGGGCGACTGAGGCTGCAGTGCTCACCACAGGCTGGCGGCAGGGATGTCATGACCACCCTGTAGTGCCTATTTACTTCACCAATGTCTACCTTGCTCTCCCTCAAGAAGAAAGTGGGATTTGCTTAGTAGCTTTTTAAATAGAAAAGCCTCAGAGAGAGGCCCGTGCCTGTTCTGCCTCTCCCATCTGAGTCCTGGAGCTGAGGAAGTGACCACTGGGGTGCAGAGGCCCCAACTAACACTAGAGAAAGCTGCTGGGCACCAGCCCAAGGCTTCACCTGGCCTGCCCCCTCCTTGAAGCCCCGCACCTTCTGGTGCCCACGTTCCCCAGCAGAGCCGACAGGTCCTGGGCTGAGCAGGTGGTGGGCAGCCCCTTACCTGGGTGTCAGGGGGCAGCGCGCACTGCTGCACGATGTACTCCAGCATTGCCTCACCCCCAGGTTGCTCCAGGTAGCCGTGGTGGGCCATGGCGCTGATCACCTGCACCACCGCCCGCTTCACCTGCTCGGAGAGACAGGCCGCGACAGTCAAGTCTGGACACAGGAATCTCGCCGTTTCCTCTGTCTGAAGCTGCACGTGCACCTGCACCTACACCTGTGCCTTCCTCACTGCCCCTCGAGGATTTCTCACATCCCGGGGCTGTGCTCTTCCTGCTCCCAACCCCGCTCTGTATCACCCTTCATTGGGAGGTCCCTCCATCGGCCGCTGTCACCCACACCTCACTGGGAGTCCTGAGCCTACCGTCCAGCCCCCCCTCAGTGGCTCCACCTGAGAGCATGGCCAGGTCACTGTGGCTGAAAATAACATCCCCTTCCTGGAGCTGAGGTCTCCTCCAGGGCCATGCCATTTTAGCTCAGTCTCCAAGGGGCTGGGGACTGAGGTCTACATGATGGAGGCCCCAGTAAAGACCCTCGACGCAGGCCAGGGGCTCCCACAGTGGCAGCTTCTGTGCACTGTCACATCGCGGCCCAGGACTCCACGGGGAGAAGACCCCTGGGGTTCCACATTGCAGCCTCCTGGGGCTGCCCCACATGCCGCACTCATGGCTGAGGTCGCTCTGTCTTTTTACTGTAACGAGCCATAACTGAGTATGCCAGTTCTCATGAGTTCTGGAGTCCTTCTAGAGAATTCTTGAACCTGAGGGTGGTGTTGGGACAGTGCCTAACTTCACACCTGGGGAACTGTGTCAGGAACAAGACGTGGGGACTCCCAGACACACAACTCCTGCACGCCCTGTGATGCTGAGGGCCAGCCGCCCAGTCAGGGGTGGTGTCAGATCCCAGCCACACGCCCTGCAGGGGCCGAGGGCACAGCTTGGCTGGCCCTGCGACTTACCTTGCTGTTGGTGTCCAGAAGAGGAAGCCTCATGGAGGAGAGGATAAAGGGCTTCTTAACTTCCATCTGAGCAGCTGCAGGAAGCGAACAGGTGGCTCGGCCTCCCCTTGGACACTGAGGCGGGCCAGTCTCCACCACCGTGAAGCCCAGGCACTATCGCCAGGATGGCCTCAGGTGGCCCTCCATGTGGGGGGGAGGGGAGCGCATAAGCAAAGCCTACCACTTCTCTCCAGGGGACAAATGACTTTTCCCCCCAATAACATTTTATCCCATTAAAAAGCTAGAAGGTTGCCCAGCTGGTGTGGTTCACTGGTTGAGCATTGACCCTGCACCAAGAGATTGCTGTTTCGATTCCCAGACAGAGCACATGCCCAGGTTATGGGCCCGAGATCCTCAGTGGGGGCATGCAGGAGGTGGCCAATCGATGTTCTCTCTCAACGATGTTTCTCTCTCTCTCTCTCTCTCTCCTTTCCTCTTTCTTTAAAATCAAAAAATATTTAAAAAGCTAGAAGGTTGGCAGTTTAGGGCAGCAGGACAGGCAAGGAAATGTGAACCAAGAATTTTATACCTAGCAAAACAGACCAAGTATAAAGGCCCAAAGAAACTATTCTCAACAAGGAGAAATCAGGACTGTGTTCCCACCAGCCCTCCTGTGGATCCACAAGATAATGAGCTTCCACAACCAGGATGGGAAGACACACTCATTCAGAACAACACATGCAGGATTACTGACAACAGCCAAGATGTAGAAGCAACCTAGGTGCCCATCCATAGACGAGCAGATAAAGAAGCTGTGGTACATATACATAATAGAATACTATTTAGCCATAAAAAAGAATGAAATCTTGACATTTGTAATAACATGGATGGACCTAGAGGGTATTATTCTAAGTGAAATAAGTCAGACAGAAAAAGACAAATACCATATGATTTCACTTACATGTAGAATCTAAAGAACAAAATAAATGGCCCTGACCGGTTTGGCTCAGCGGTTAGAGCGTCAGCCCTTGGACCAAAGGGTCATGGGTTCGATTCCTGGTCAAGGGAACGTACCTGGGTTGCAGGTTCAATCCTTGGCCCCGGTTGGGGTCATGCAGGAGGCAACCAATCAATGTGCCCCCTCATATCAATGTTTCTCTCTCTCTCTCCCTCTCCCTCCCTTCCACTCTATCTAAAAAAAAATTAATGGAGAAATATCCTCAGGTGAGGATTAACAACAACAACAAAAAAAACACAAGGACAAAATAAATGAATGAACAAACAAAACAAAACAGAAACAGACCCATAGATATAGAGAATAAGCTGATGGTTGCCAAAGAGGAGAGGGTGGGGGGATGGGAATTAAAAAAACAAACCACTTCATTTTTTGTTGTTGTTAATCCTCATCCGAGGATATTTTTCCATTGATTATGTATTTATTTATTTATGTATTTATTTATTTATTTGATTTTTAGAGAGAGAGGATGGGAGAGGGAGAGAGAGAGAGAAACATCACTGAGAGAGAAACATTGATTGGCTGCCTCCTTCACACCCCCTACTGGAATTGAACTGCCTACTGGAATTGAACTGCAACGCAGGCATGTGCCCTGACCTGGAATTGAACTGGCGACCTCTCAGTGCAGGGGACAATGCCCAACCAACTGAGCCACACTCCAAAGCAAAATAATGAAACGTGACAGAGCCACACATATGGGTACCATGTGCCCTAAGGTACATTAGACAGTGAAAAAGTCTTTAGTTTTAAAAAAATCTCTCTCTTTGCATGTACCCACAAACGTGTAAATGCAGAGAAAACAAAACAGGTAAACACAAGACAACTTCTGGAAACATCAACACAAAGGCAGAATGAACCAAAGAAACGCTGGACTTCTGAGTGGAACTAAGCGTCTCCACCCAAAGTAAACAGAAATCAACGAGGACACCAGAACTGGCTGCCTCCACCTCAAAAGCTGCCCCAGGAGCCCTGAAGTCCCTGCACTTCCTTCAGCCTGTTTCTTCCTTGGTGTGTGGGGCGGTGCTGCAGGCTTTGGTCTGTCTGAGCTACCACTGTCCAAGGCCCCTGCCCCTTCCCAAGCTGCCCCGCATCCACAGTTTATGACCCAGCGCCAACCCCTGAACCTCACAGGACAGGGTCAGCACACTTGCTCTCCAAAGGACCAAAGAGAAAGCCCTGCCGGCAGCAGGGCCACGTGAGGTCTCCATCACTTCTCTGTTCACCTTTGCAGCCTGTTAACATTAAAAACCCCTCCCAGCCCATGGGCTGTAGGCCTCACGTGGCCCCTGCACAGAGCCTGGTAACAGGACAGGAACAAGACTCATCGAAAACACAAACTTGGTGTGAAACAGGTCCCAGTTCAGTGCTGGGCAAATTAGCCATAAAAGCGGGAAACCTGGAACTTTCCATCTAACTGTGAGGAAACCTTCAGACACATGCAAACTGGGGGACATTCTACAGGACAACTGGCCCCAACTCTTCCAAAAGGTCCCATCTAAGAGACAGCTAACCAGTGTGTGACCCACCCTGAGGGGCAGCTGCAGCAGACAAGGTCTGTCTTGTCTGTGTGGCTCTGGGCCATCCACCAGTACTCGGCTGGGGACAGGGATGCAGCACCCGGCATCCGTAGCCAGTGACAGAGGCAAACTTCTCAAAAAGTTTGCGATTTTGCAAAATAGAAGGTTGGGAAACATTGTTAAAGAATTTAAAGCAAGATCCTCAGGCACTGCCCTGCACACTCACCAGCCGAGTTGATTATGTGCCTCAGGACCTGCAGGCTGCCCACACGGGTCCTCTCGTGGCTGGAGTCCAGCTTGGGCAGCAGGAAGGCCAGCAGGCGTTCAGGTGAGCAGCAGGCTGTGGGGGAGCCCTTGGACTGTAAGGAGCTGTCCCTGCTCCGTGCTGCCTCCACCTCCAAACGCAGCCAGCAGTAGGCACGCTCGGGGCTGAGGCCCATGGAGTCACAAGCAGGCCCAGGCAAAGGTGGACCCACGCTGAAGCTGCCACCGTGCCCACACCCCCAAGCAAGGGTTCCCAGGCCAGGCCGCCGCTCACCCAGCACTGTGAAGCAGCGCAGAACCTCCTTCCGGTTGCTCGTCACTAGGGGACTGGAAGACTCCACAGGCACGCAGATCTGCTCCAAGGGACGGGACAGAGGTGACTGGGATGGCACTGCTGCCCTGGGGCCCAGCTGAGCGGGAGGGCAGGCCACGGCTCCTGACAAAGTGCCAGGCACATGCACTGCTGAGGGCCCTAGGCTTCTACCCAAACTGACCGCAGCCAAGTGCTGGTCATAGGCTGGCCTCACCTGCCAAAGTAGGAGCTCACCCTGCAATTGGACAGGATGCGGACGGGGCAGGGCGGGGAGACTGACGGGACCTCCGAACACATAGCTGGGCTGTCTCAAGTGGAAGAAGTTTGGCTGCTTCATTAGAGCCCATCTTGTGAACCAGAAAGGTGACTGGCAGTGCAGGGAAACCCTGGACCCATAGGCCCTGCCCAGCCTGCACTCAGCCAATTCTCAGAGCTGGGGAAGCAGGTGGGGCAGGCGCTGGCCGAGGGCTCCACTCCAGGTCCCCATTGTAGAGACGGGACCTGGTCACAAAGGCACCTCTCCTGCCTGCTCTCTTGTTGCTCACTCGCTCTGGGGGAGCAGAGCCATGTCCTGAGGACCCTCAAGCAGCCCTAAGGAGAGCCATGCAGCCAGGAACCATGGCCTCCGCCTCTAGCCACGTGAGGGAGCTACCATGGGAGCAGAGCTTCTAGCCCAGCAGTGACTGCAACCACACAGGACCCAGCCAGAACCACTGACAATCTACTCCTGGGTCCCTGGCCATAGTGACTGTGAGATACATAGTTTCTGTTTCAGGTGCTAAGTTTGGCATCACTGGTTACAGTAGTAACAAATGCAAATGGGCAGTCAGGTGGAAGAAAGGTGAGCCTGGATTCTCACCCGCTTTTCCCTAAAACAAACCCCAGATGGAGTCAACAACACAAGTCCAGGGAAACAGGAAAATCTGACAAGCAAGTGCAGAGTCGAAAGGGCTTTCTAAGTATAAGGAAACCTGAGCTGTAACACAGAAGACAGAAAACGGATGAAGTAAATATGTTGCATGGCAAAGAAATATCATAAAGAGAGCCCAAAAATAAAGGACTTTTTTTCGTCCCTTCCATGGGTCACTGCTGGTATAGAGAAATGCTGCTGATTTGTATGGTCAGCTCTAACAGGTGTGTACTGACTCATTGCACACATGGGGATTCTGGATGACAGTCATTATCCACACAATAAGAACTACTGAGTGTTTACAAGTGACAGGTGCTATTCTAGGTGTAGGCCTTGAGCAAAAGAGACAGAACCCAGCCTCACGTAGAGGTCCCTCTAGCGGGAGAAGCAACAAGCAGTCATTGATACAGTTGACTCCTGAACAATGTGGGGTTGGAGGCATCGACCCTGAGTAGTAAAAAATCCACATAACTTTGGCTCCCCAAAAACTTACTACTGATGGCCTACTGTGACCAGAAGCCTGACCAATACCATAAACAGCCGATGACACACACTTTGTAAGTTATGTGTGTTATACACTATATCCTTACAATAAAGTGAGCTAGAGAAAAAAGTTACAGTGTTTATTGAAAAGAACCCACATATAAGTGGACTTGGCAGTTCAAACCCTGTCGTTCAGGGTTAGCTGTATATGTGTGTATGTGTGTATATAATATATATATATATATATTTTTTTTTAATTGATTTTTGACAGACAGGAAGGGAGAGAGAGACAGAAACATTGATGTAAGAGAGAAACATCCATCGGCTGCCTCCTGCACGTCCCCTACTGGGGATTGAGCCTGCAACCTGGGCATGTTCCCTGACTGGGAATCAAACCAGTGACCTCTTGGTGCATGGGATGACGCTCAATCCACTGAGACACACTGTCTGGGCAAGGGTTAGCTGTATAGTAAAAAGAGTTCGGTTCCCTGGCTGGTTTGTCTCAGCAGTTAGAGTGTCAGCCCTGTGGACCAAAGAGTCAAGGATTTGATTCCCAGTCAAGGGTATGTACCTAGCTTGCAAGTTCAATCCCCAGCCCCAGTTGGTGTCATGTGGGAGGCAGCCAATTGATGTCTCTCTCCAAAAAAAAAAGGAGGTCGGTGCCAAGGAGAAAAACAAAGTGGGGACCAGGACCAGGAGGCACTGATAAGGGAGAGTCCATCCTCTCCCCCGAGCCACGCACATCCCATTTCTGTCTATCTCCTTCTAGAACTTGTCCCAACCCCATTAACAGTGAATGGGGTTCTTCCTGCTCTTGACCCTGAAGGGAATGTGCCTGTCTCCCACTCATTATGACGCACACTGAGGGTGTGAGTAAGTAAACTTAATCAAGTTAAAGAAATTCCTCTCCAATCCTAGCTGCTAAGAGTTTTAAGGATAAATGGGTGTTGAACTTCATCAAAAGCTTTCTCTGCATCAACTGAGATCCAAGGACATTTCCATGTGACACAGGAGCCCCCTGCCACCGAGTTCCCATGACCTCCACACCTCTCATCTGACCAGGACACCCCATGGTCCCTACAGAGTGCTCCCTGCGACCTCACTCTGCCCCAAGTGTGCCCCCATAGGCACATCCTCAGCACCCACTCCAGCCCCTAGCCTACCTGAGCATGCAGAGCGGCCAGGAGTGAGTCGAGCTGGACCTCCAGTGTGCGGCTGCCCACGCTCACTGCAGCCTCAAGGATTTGGCCCAGGCTCTGCTGGGCAGAGGGGCCGTCAGTCCCACCTGAAGCCCCCAGCCCTACCCCTACCTCTGGAAGTCAGAGGGGAGGGGAGGGATCAGGAAAGGGGACATGGGGTGAGGCCAGTGGTATAGGTTCCCAGGTTGCTGTCCAGTGCAAAGTGTGGAAAGAAATGTGACTGGTTCCCACCCACCCCTGAATCTGAGTAGCTCTCAGGGCATTCCTCCTCCCACTGGAATTGAGTGCTCTTAACCAGACCCTGGGCTTAGCCCTGCACCTTGGACACGTGGGAGGTCTCAGCATGCTTCTTGTAGAGGGCGAGGACTCCAGGCAGGAGCTTGGGGAGCTGTTCCTCCAGCTTCTCACTGGGCAGCAAGTGGCTCATGGGCCCCAGGGCCTCCACCACGGCAAGCCGGAGCTGAGGGGGCAGCAACACAAACCATTGCGGCAATGCTCACAGTCCACCGGTGACAGAGTGGCAAAGAGCGCATTCACCCAGAACCCAGGACTGATGGGAGGAAACCAGGGTACTACATGATAGGGTCCTAAATGGGCCAGACCACATGCTGTCATCACTCCTTGGCCCTCCCCCCAGGCATCATGGGCTGTGGGTGGCAGGTGGTGTCCACAGCAACTGGGGCTCAGAAACCAGCACACTCTTTGGGGACCTGCAGGTGAAACTGCACAGAGCATGTCTACTTCCTGACGAGGACCCCACCTTCTTTTTTTTTAACTTTTTTTTTTTTATCCTCACCCGGGGACTTATTTTTTTTTTTTGCACTTATCTTCAGATAGAGCAGGAGGGAGAGAAGGATGAAGAGAGAGAGAGAGAGAAACATCGACGTGAGAGAGACACATCGAGTGGTTGCCACCCACACGACCCCAACCAGGGCCGAGGACAAACTGCAACCGAAGTACATGCCCTCAGTGGGAACCGAACCCAGGACTCTCTGGTCCGCGGGCCGACGCTCTAACCACTGAGCCAAACCGGCCAGGGCAGACCCCACCTTCTAACCGCAAGGCACTGCGATGGGGACACGTGTAGACAGATAGCTCCATCCTCTCCCCCCAGAACAGCAGAAGAGGTCTGTTGTGGGCAAGCTCTGGGTGGGACAGGATGGCCAGCAAGGTGAGGCATACCTTGGCTTCACGGCTCTGCAGCCAGTGGTGAAAGAGGGTGTCGTAGGCACTGCTGATGTCGAAGGCGAAGGTGTCCTTCCTGACTGTGGGGTCTGGGGCTTGGTCCAGGTTGGCCAGGTACTCAAGGGTGCTCTCGCTGAAGCGCTGCAGGGCTGCAGCGACCCAGGCAGTGAGTGATGAACTACCAAGGGCTTCACACCTAATGTGCGTGCTGCCCTTTCCAAATCCATGACCGCCCAGAGCATCAGCCACGCCAGACTCCAGGACTACCCTGGATGAGCGCTGTCCCCCCAAGTTCATGTCCAAGACCTCAGAACAGGTCCTATCTTGGAAATAGGGTCTTTGCAGATATAAATGGTTAAAACATGGTCACAGTGGGGTTGGGCCCTAACCCAGCAGGACTGTGTCCTCACAAGATGAGACACAGACACAGACACAGACACAGACACAGACACAGACACAGACACAGACACAGACACAGGGAGAAGACATCCACCCTTCCTCTCACTGTTCCGCCCTCCTCTTGCTGCCTGAAGCACCCACGATCCCCCACAAAGGGGCCTGAAGACAAGAGGCCAAGGAGAGGACAGGCAGCACACAGCCTCTACCCTTTGAAGACCCCACTTTCCCTGGAGGCCCCAACTTACCACAGCAGAACACCACCCTCATGGTATCGTGCTTGGCCATGCTCAACATGGGCAGCATAGTGCTCAGGACGGATGTCAGGAAGGGCACCATGCCGAACACTGCAACAGGCATATGTCACAGAGGCCCTGCGCCACCCTTGCCCGTCTCCCCCACACCCTGTGCCCACCCACATACTGCAGGGCCTTGAGCTCTTTCTGCTCAGCCCAGGGCAGTTGGTGAAGCTGCTGAGACACAAAGAACTGAGTGGCCAACGAGGCTCAGAGGAACTCATGGCTCTCTCAAGAACATGGGTGGAAGGGGGTCAAGGCCAAGTCGCCACCTACCATTGGAGATGGAGAGGTTGGCCAATGTCTGCACCACAAAGCAGTGCGGCAGGACCCCAGGCTGGAACTTGCCGAGCATCTCCTCCATCACCATGCCAACGAAACGCTTTCCCACCGCCACGAGGACGCTGCTGGCAGCCTGCTGCCAGTCACAGACCAAGTCCTGCACCCCCAGAGAAAACGTGATCTGACACCCAAGTCAGGAAAAGGATGTGGGCCCTCACCCTGCAGTCACGCAAGAAGCAAAAATGACACACCCTGCCCTCAGTCCCACTGTTTTCAGGCTCCCCAGTGAATGCCTGTCAGAGACTTCAAGCCCGGCCACCCATCCCCAGGGGCCATTTGCGGAAGAAAGAGCACAGCCCTGGGAGAAGGGACCCATGCTGAGCCTGGCTCTGTCCCCTAAACACCAGGAATGTAGGGCACTGGTGGCCCTACATTCACTCGGAGAGCTTAGGAATTTTCTCTCTGCTTCAGTTTCCACTTCTAAAATGACAAGGTGACCCGCCCCACCCAGGAGGGCAGTCAGTGTGCAGGACTAGGGGGCCGATCCCAAGGCAGCCAGACACACCCACATCCTAACACGCTGGGTAGAAAGGCCTGGGAAAGAAGCCCCTGAGCCATGGCTGAGTCTGGCAGGCTGGGGGCGGGGGGAGGGCTTGCCTGGCACCCCACGTACCTTCACCTTGGTCATCTCGCTGGAGGCCAGGAGGATGATGGCCTTGGCCATGTCCTTGTCCAGCTCGCTGATGTGATTGCTCACAACCGTCTCCATAGCCCTCAGGATCATTGTCCGGTACGGATGCGCCAGCTGAGGAGAGAAACCATTGAGGAAGGACCCAGAAGGTGAACCGAACGCCCAGGCACCCTGTCAGTGCCTCTGGCGCTCTTGGCAGGGGTTACTCAAAACATTACCCCTCTCTGCCCCCATATGGGAGCATTCTTCCTGGCCCTCAGGCCCCACTTAATGCCTTGCACATCAAAGGGCACATGATCTTCAGAAGGGCCGAGGTGAATCTGTGCAGCCCAGCGATGAGCAAATAGCAGTGGAATTCTACCATCCCCAGTGTGGCCCGTTCTGAGTAGAGTGATGAATCCTTCCTCTGCCCAGAGCCTCCAGGATGTATACACTCCCCACCCATTAGCCACTGAGTAGCCATTGGTTATCAGATCGACTGTTATGGTGTTGCAGTGCTTAGGTTCAAGTCACCCTTATTTTACTTAGTAATGGCCACAAAGTGCAAGAGCAATGATGCTAACAGTTCAGGTAAGTGCCTCCCTTAAGTGAAGAGGTGTGTATGTACAGGAAAAACATAGTATGTACGGGTTCACTGCCATCTAGGATTCAGGCATCCACGAGGGTCTTAGAATGTATCTACTGTGGATGAGGGGTGACCACTGTACAGCCAACAGGCAGTCCCTAGAGCCTGTCACACCTCTGACAAGTTAGCAAAGTCTGTAGGGCACTGAGGCGAGGCCCTGGCCTCCTCCTGCAGCCCCTCTCTGGAGGGTGTGCCCACCTCCCACCCCTTGTCCTCATGTTTCTGTTATTGTAGTTGATGAGAAATGGCTTTCTCTCCCTTGGCGAGGACAGCACAGACCCTGGTAAGGGAGAGCCGTCCAGTCTCTAGCCAGTGAGTGAAAGGGGATGGCAACACTGGGCCTCGGTTCACCAGCAACAGGACACTGCAGCGCTAAACACCAGTACTCGGATGGTACCAACCCACAGGCCATAAGACCGGGAGAGTCATCTGTCGGGGAAAAAATCCCCCCCCACCCCTGGAGAGAGTTTGGACTGAAGGTGCGGCTTTCTACTCAGTGCCTGATGAGCCTAGCGCCTTCCTGCAGACCGCACAGACCCCACAGGGTCCGCCTCCAGAGACCACAGACCCCGCCCCGATACATGCAGGCTCTGCTCTAGACTCCGCCTTGCTTGAAGCCCCACCCACAGGCCCCGCCCCCGAAGGGCAAGACGGAGCTCTGGTCCCACACCTTTTCGTGCTGCCGCAAGTACTCCACGCAGGTGCTGAGCGTCTCCTCCGGCTGCGACTCTCCGAGGGCACACAGGGCGCTGCATACCTGCTCCTGCACCAGAGGGTCCTTGTCGGTGACGGCGTCCAACAGGATGGTGGACAGTTCTGCAGCAACAAAGCCCATGCTTGTGCTCAGGCCCAGAGCTGGAGGACCAGCGCGTCCAGGGCCCACCCACAGCATGCACTCACTCTTCAAGTAGGAGTCGGTCATTGAGGTGGTCTTGGCTTCCTCTCGCCCGGTGTGAACATGGACAGTGCCTTCTCAAACCTGGAGTAACCTAAGCACAACAATGAATTCAAAGCCTCCTCAGTTATGGGCAGTCACTATGTCTGCACAAAGCACACGACTTAAAATAATCATTCTGGGGGAATGTCTCTGCCACACTTGGGCTGCTCAGCGGGAGGAAAGGCACCGTCCCCTCCACAGGTCCCAGCTCTCCCCACTAGGCACCTGTAGTCATTTGGCATGCTATTGGCCCACAAGGGCCCATCCCTGGGCAGGCATGGTCACTGCCTCCACCTATAGCATGTGCCTTCACTCTGAAGAAGAGGACAGGACATACTAAGGTCCTGCATGGCAGTCAGAGTCTGTGCATGGCAGGGAAACCTGAGGGCCAAGAACAGGGCCCTGAGCCCCCCAGAGCCAGGATTCCCCACGCCAAAAATTCTAGTGCAGATTCAGTGACTGAGAGAGATGGACGAAGAGCACAGGGATTGGAAAGTGGCAGCTTTCAAGCATCAGGCGCCTCCAAACACCACTTGGAACAGAATAAAGTTCATCAACCACACGAGGGCCTCTTATCTCCACTGCATGGTCACCCTTCAGGCCTATGTCATACTGTCCAAGGACCAGGCCCTCAGTGTGGCAGCCACCTGCTTCCCAACACTCATGTCCTCTATTCTCTGGTGAGCCCACCATCCCTTTATCCCTTTGTCCAAAGACTGAGGTAGTAAAGGAGAGACGCCACCATGTGGCTGTGCACATGCGGGAAGAGGCAAAGTGAAAACCACGTGACAGTGGGGAGGTGGGGAATTACAAATAAGTGAGAATTCCAGTTCAAGATGGCAGACGGGTCCCACACATTCACCTGTCACCAAGACCTCAAGGAAGTGATAAGAGAGAGGCATGTTTTAAGAGAATAAACCCACAAGAGCACTAGAAAACAAGAAAGATAAAATTAACAGACCAGAAACCTCTAGGGATCCCAGGCAGACAGGAAGCAGATGGAGAAGACTCTGGTTTGAAGAGGGTGGCATCTGAGGAGTGTTTCTGCTTTCTTCCTGGAAAGCTGCTAAAAGTAACAAGGAAAACAAGAAATAAAAATATGTATTCCATTTGGGCAGAGCAAGGAGAAGGCAAAACCCCAAACCCCAAAAGGGTGAGGGTGGAAAAAACCGTGGCTGTCAGGTGGGTGTGAGAGTCCAGAAAGAGCCCTCAGAACACACTTCTCAAAGGCAGGCACACCTGCACATAGAACCCAAATCTTGAGTTCCCAAGCCCAGTCTGAGTCTAGAAGGTGGGCAGCCTGTCCCTGGGCAGAGGCTTTGCCCTGTGAAAAGCTACAGCTGCCCATCTCCAAGGACTTCGACAAAACAGGCTAAACCAGCTCCAACTCCACCCAGTTGAGAAGTCCTCTGATACGAGTGCAAATGGCTATGCTCACCCAACTCAAACAGGAGCAACCAAAAATTAATAAGTATAAGAGATGTCAGCTCCCAGCCCCATGGGAGTAATGGACCAATTTGCCCTCCAAGACAAACAACTGGAAAACTGGACAAAACAAATGAAACCATAATTGTGCGGGTGGTGGACATCAGGATGAAGAACAGGGAACCCACAGATCACTCCAGCTCACTGCTGGGAGGGCGCATTCAGGCTGAGCAGCGATACACCTGAGTGGAGGAGACGAACTGGGAGAGTCTTGGGAGACCTAGGTCCTGCTGGACTTTGCAGGCTCTAGGACCAGAGAGAATTCCAGAGAGCTGCACAGGGTCCCTGGTCACTCAGCTGTTTCACTGGGCAGTGCAGGGCAGCAGAATAATGTTCCCAAAGATGCCTATGCCACCCTGTCCAGAGCCTGTGACTATGTTACATTACACAGCAAAAGGGATCTAGCAGATGGGATTAAGGGTACAGACTGAGGTGGGGAGTTCCTCTGGATTATGTGGGAAAGATCAGCCTAATCACACACCAGTCCTTAAAAGCAGACAGCCTGCCCTGGCCGGTTTTGCTCAGCGGTTAGAGCATCGGCCTGCGGTCCAGAGACCCGGGTTCGGTTCTCGCTAAGGGCACGTACCTCAGTTGCAGTTTGTTCCCAGCCCTGGTTGGTCGTGCGGGTGGCAGCCACTTGATGTGTCCCTTTCACGTCGATGTTTCTCTCTCTCTCTCCCTCCCACTCTATCTGAACAAAAAATGAAAATAAAATAAAATAAAATAAAATAAAAAATAAAAATATAAAAATAAATAAAATAAATAAATAAATAAATAAAAACAGACAGCCTATCCTGGCTGGGGGTAGAGACGGAAGGAAGAGGAGGAAACAGTCAAAGAATGGGAAGGACAACCCTCCACAGCTGACATTGTTTTTGTTGTTGTTGTTTTTTGTTAATCCTTACCAGAGGATATTTTCCCACTGATTTTTAGGTAGAGTGGAAAGGAGGAAGGGAGAGAAAGAGAGAAAAAAAACATCGACGTGAGAGAGACACATCAATTGGTTGCCTCCTGAACGACACTGACCAGGGCCAGGAATTGAACCTGCAATCCAAGTACATGCTCTTGACTGGGTATCAAACCCGAGACCCTTTGGTCTGTAGGGCGATGCTCTAATCGCTGAGTTAAACCAGACAGGGCTCCACAGCTGACTTTAGAGATGGAGGATGGAGGCTCTGAGCCAAGGTATGTAGGTGGCCTAAAGAAGGTGGGAAACATCAATGAGAGAGAGAAACATAGATTGGCTGCCTTCTGCATGCCCCCTACTGGGGATTGAGCCCTCAATCTGGGCATGTGCCCTGACCAGGAATCAACCAGTGACCTCTCGGTGCATGAGAGGATGCTCAACCAACAGAGCCACACCAGGCAGGGTGAATGCATTTTTCAACATACAATATTTTCAACTTACAATGGATTTATCAGACGTAACCCCATCTTGGTAAGTTGAGGAACATATTGTAATCATTTCAATAAATGCAGAAAAGCATTTGTCACAACCCGACATCCACTTATAATAAAAATGGTCAGCAAACAGGAATAGAAGGGAACTTCCTCAACCTGATAAACTGTGCCTAAGGGAAACATACGGAACATCATCCTGAATAGTGAAAGACGAAATGTTATCCCTGTAAGACGGGAAATAAGGCAAAGATGTCTGCACTCACCATTTCTATTCAGCATCATACTAGAGGGTCTAGCCAATGCAATAAAGCCAGAAAAAATAACAAAAGACATTCAAATTGAAAAAGAAGTAAACTGCCCTGGCCAGTTTGGCCCAGCGGTTAGAGCATCGGCCTGCGGACGAATGAGTCGAGGGTTCAGTACTGGTCAAGGGCATGTACCTTGGTTGCAGTTCATCCCCAGCCCTGGGTGGGTCCTGCAGGAGGCAACCAGTCGATGTCTCTCTCTCACATAGATGTCTCTCTCTCTCTCTCTCTCTCTCCCTCTCTCTCACTCTATCTGATGATAAATAGAAAAAAAAAAGAAAAGAAAAAGAAGTAAACTGTTTTTAATCACAGGTGATGCTATTTTTTATGTAGAAAATCCTACAGATTCTACAGTTAAGACTAGAATCAATGAGTCAGCTAGCAAGATCACAGGATATAAAAATATGAAATATTTAGGGACAAATTTGATAAAAGCTATGACAGGATAAACAGAATAGACAATACACTACAACTGTCAAACAATGCTGAGAAATATTAAAGAAAACTTAAATAGCCTGGCCAATATGGCTCATTGGTTGAGCATCAACCCATGCACCAAGAGGTCGCCAGTTCAGTTCCCAGTCAGGGCACATGCCCAGGTTGTGGGCCCGATCCCCAGTAGGGGGCATGCAGGAGGCGGCCCATCGACGTTCTCTCTCATCAATGTTTCTATCTCTTTCTTCCTCTCCCTTCCTCTCTCTCTAATATCAATAAAGGAAAAAAAAAGAAAACTTAAATAAATGGATATACTGTGCAAAGACATCAATTCTTCCCAATGGATCTATAGATTGAATACATTCCCAATCAAAACCCCAGCAGGCTGCCCTGGCCAGTTTGGCTCAGGGGTTAGAGCGTCAGCCTGCAGACCAAAGAGTCTCGGATTTGATTCCGGTCAGGGGCACGTACCTCGGTTGTGATTTATTTATTTATTTATTTTTCCTCACCCGAGGACATTTTTTCATTTTTTGTTCAGACAGAGTAGGAGGGAGAGAGAGGAAGAGAGAGAGAGAGAAACATCGACGTGAAAGGGCCACATCGAGTGGCTGCCACCCGCACGACCCACCAGTGGCCGGGGACAACTGCAACCGAGGTACATGCCCTTAGTGGGAACCGAACCTGGGTCTCTCCGGACCGCAGGCCGACGCTCTAACCGCTGAGCCAAACCGGCCAGGGCTCGGTTGTGATTTAATCCCTGGCCCTGGCTGGAGTCATGCAGGAGGTAGCCAATCGATGTGTCACTCTTGCATCAGTGTTTCTCTCTCTCTCTCTCTCCCTCCCTCCCACTCTATCTAAAAATCAATGGAAAAATATCCTCGGGTGAGGATTTAAAAAAAAACAACCCAGCAGGCTGTTTGTAGAAACTGACAGACTGATTCTAAAATTATATGGAAATGCAAAAAACCTAAAATAGCCATAACACTCTGGGGAAAAAAAAAATCAGAGGACTAACACTTACCTGACTTACAAAGCCGACTGATTTCTACAAAGGTACAAAGGCAATTCAACAGAGAAAGGATAGACTTTTCAACAGACGGAACTGGACATTCACATGCAAGAAAACAAACTTCAGTCTATACCTCATACCATGTACAAAAACTCAAAATGATTCATGACCTAAATGTAAAACTTAAAACTATAAAACTTATGGAAAGAAACACAGCTGAGTAAGGCTGGTTTGTAAGATCTGTCGGCTGCATCTGCTCTAGGCCAGGCAGTCTTTGTGGTGACATTGGACACTCAGGGGTGACAGCACCAACCCTGCTCTCCATGGATGGACCTGTGAGCACACTGATGGCAAACAGAGGTGCACACTCTAAGGGGAAGGTGGTGCAGAGACAGGGTAGGGTCCAGAAGGTCCCTGTGCCCTGTAAGAAGGTGCTGACACTGACTGCCCGGCCAGCCCCTCACAGGCACCCTCTCCTTTGATCCGCATGGCCAAGTAGATCTGAGGTGGGGCAGGACTCAACCAGGACTCGCTCCTACCAGCTCCACTCCATGGCCAGGTCATGGGGCAGGTCTTCCCTCCCTGCATCAGACACATGAGTAAAGACCAGCTTCCACCCAGCCGGTGTGGTTGAGTGGATTGAGCATTGTCCCATGGACTGAAAGGTCCCAGTTCAATTCCCGGTCAGGGCACATGCCCAGGTTGTGGGCCAAACCCCCAGTGGGAGGCATGCAGGAGGCGGCCAATCAATGTTCTCTTTCATCGATGTTTCTATGTCTCTCCCTCTCCCTTCCTCTCTCTCTAAAATCAATAAAGAAAAAAAATTTTTTTTAATCAATAAAAAAATTTTTTAAAAAAGAACCAGCTCCCTTCTTGCTCATCTGGACTTAGCACGCATCCAACCTCATTTAGTAAATGCCCACCAGGCACCGTCCCAGCATATTACTGCTGCCACAAGACATGGCACAGGCTAACAAGCACTGAGCCAACTGCACTGAGCCTGAGGCCATGCACAACACAGCCCAGAGGCAGCCATGAGTCTGTCTGGAGGGCCAGTATATGCAGGGAGACTGGGAAGTCAGGACATAGTTCTGGGTCAAAGGGATGCCCCACCCACATAGCAGGCCCTCCTGACTTTCCCTCATAGCACCAGAGCCAGAGAAGCAGTCAACTTCCAGAGTCACCCACAAGAACCTGGGCTGTCGCTGAAGGCTTAAAGGACCCTGAGAACACTTTTCCTCAACACAAGCCATACCAAGCTGTGTTACTGAGTTTGCAGGCAACCCCCCAAAGCCAGGTGGCCCTCCAGCTCCATGAGCACTGGCCAGAAGTGTACAAAAGTTGTGAAGGGGCTCAGAGATGGGGGCCACTGATCACAGACAGGCAGCAACCCAACTGCTCACCTGGGCCTCAGAGGACCCTGGGTCTGAAAACTAAGAACAGACACCTGCTTCCAGGCACATGGGTCAGCCATGATGTGAGCAAACATGCGCCTCACAGCATCTACCTCTGATCCACTGGTGTCCTGAGGGAGTGAGACAGCGAGATGCCATGGCAGCCTAGACACTGGTGTCAAGGTAATCAATACAGCTCAACTTCATGTCATTCCACTCTCACACTAAAGTGAGACCAAAGACACCTGCTCACTTGAGCCAGGACATCAGAGGCCTGGGATGAAGATCCTGATGACAGCAGCATCCCCAGGCCCCCAGACTGCTGGAACTGGAACTGTAGGTGCCACAGGTTACAACCATACCACCCTGAAGTATCCCTTGAAGATGATTCCCGCATGGTCTCCTGGGGCCCAGTGCCTGCTGGGCATCTTCATCTAGACCACTCACTGCCACTCAAACCCTACAGCACTGACATTCAGTGCACCATCTTCACCCCTGGCCTCTCTCTGTGTTACCATGCACTCAGATATCTGGGTCAGAAATCAGCACCACACCCTCTTGTTCCTCATCTCCCTCCCACACCCCACTGTCTACTCACTGACCTCCTCCACCTCAACACCCCCTTCCAAAGTGGTCCCTGCGTCCAGACTGTTCCCTCAAAGGCAACCTAAACCCCAACCCCACTTGTCCCTGCCACCAGACAGCCATGCCAGCTTACATCCCCAGGCAAGGCCACTCCTCTGGTCCCCCACCAGTGCCCTCTGCTCCCTCCCACACCCCTTTGTGCTTGCCTCACTGCACTTGAGCCCCCTCCCCCTGCTACCCCCCTTTTCCTCCGCTGGCAAAGGGGAACTTCTGCAAGTGTGTCTCTGCACCCACAGAGCCCTCTCCTCAGGCCCTAACACTGTACTGCTGCTGAGCCAGTGCTGCAGGAAAATCAGAACCCAAATCCAGGCCTCCAGGCCCAGGAGCCCAGGGACCAGGTGCTGGCCAAGCACCACCCAGCTCTCACCTTGACTGAGATCTGGGCTTCCCAGGGCCCTGTCAGCGTTACCAACATTCTGTGACCAGTAGCTCTCCTGACTTCGGAGAAAGATCTCCCTGCTCTGCCTCCCTTCCTTCTTTTTTTTTTTTCCTTTGGTTAATCCTCTCCCCAGGATATTTTCCCATTGATTTTTAGAGAGAGTGGAAGGGAGGGATGGGGAGAGAGAAACATCGATGTGAGAAAGACATCAATTGGCTGCCTCCCCCACGCACCCTGACCTGGCCGGGGATCCAACCTGCAGCCAGGTACGTGCCCTTGACCGGGATCAAACGCGGCCCACGCTCTAACTGCTGAGCCACACCGGCCAGGGCTGTCTCCGTCCTTTAATGCCAAAGGGAGAGAGTACAAGGACTCTGAGCGTTGGGATTCTCACGGTTTGGGCTTAGCTTCCCATAGAGAGGACCCCCGATGTCCCCTTTGGAGGGGGAAGGGACGTGGACCACATGCTCCCAGGGAGGTGACAGGCGCTAGGACGAGGGACCTCATGCCCTCCAGGCAGGGGACGAGCACCTGCACCCCGCGTCCCACCCTGGGAGGGGCCGGTCACCCCGCGCTGGCGTAAGGAAGCAGGAGAGTGGCCGGGCTCCGGAGCCTCTCTTCCGGGTTGTGACGCGGCGAATAGGCCCCGCGGGGACCTGGGCGCACCTGAGCCCGGGGGTAAGGAGGCAGGCTCGGCCCCGCGAAGCCCGCTATCGTCCCCGCGCTCGCCTGGTGACCTTGGGGAGGCGCCCCCTAATTCGGCCTCCAGCGCGACCTAAGCAAGGCGGCGCCCCCCAGCTCTCAGGCCCAGGCTTCCCCGAAGGGCGCCACCCCGCGCGAGCGCCGCGGGCCCCGGTCCCGTTCCCGGCCCGCCGTTTACCTGAGGAGAAGCCGCCGCCGTGGTCGGGGTGCAGACCTCCCGCCCCGCCGCACACCGAAGTGGGCGGGGCCCCAGGTTGAGCCCGCCCCAGCCGCCCTCCGCCAACCGCGGCCCGGCGAGCGGCAGCCCGGGTCCGCCCCCACGCGATCTCTGCGCTCATAGGTCGGAGGCGCGTCCCTCTCGCTCTCTGCACCCCGCCCACCGGACCCAGCGTACGCGAGTGCGCAAACTCCGCCTCGCGCGGGCCCCTCCCGGGTCGCCCCTGGACCGCCGCTCTTGACTGTTGGGCTCCAGGACCTGTTTGGCCCGGCACTGCGCAGGCGCGGGAAGCCTTTCCCTCGCGCCGGACGCTGCCCCCTCTTCTACTCTCCTTGGTGTCTCCATCCGACACTTTCACCCCTACGATCCCCGCACACAAGACACCGCTCCACACATCAGAGACGCGGGCTGGGCCCGCCATTGCGCCGAAAGCCGGTGCCCTCGTAGACACACACCTGACCAGGTATACAGGCCAGGAGGACCCGACCTGGGCACACACACAGGCACTGTGCTCTATCTCTGACACATGAACACACACCCTGAACACCCAACAAAGACCCAGAGACCCTGGGGCCGCCGACCCCTCCGTGAACAGATACACACAGTGTGCCAGCAGACCGTGGGAATCAAAATGAGCAGTTGTCTGGAGAGGCAGACAATAAACAAGTAAACAATCCATAAGAAACACAACGTGCTGTAAGTGGGCGCGGCTGGGAGCTGGGAGAGAAGCCAGCATTCTGCGCAGAGACACTGGCACCTGCAAAGAGCCCCAAGCTGAAATCTCTTGGATGTCTTCACAGACCAAAATCAAGGAGGGAGTGACGTTTCAGAAGCTCAGGAAGTGAACAGCGCACTTTGAGAAGGAAGTGGTCAGCAGCACTACATCCATGGTGTAGCAAGTGTCTGTCTTACTGCAGGTTGGGTCTGCAGAGAGCTGTGGGCAAGGTTGCAGGGTGGTAAATGGGGCCCCAAGGTCAATATGGGGGCAGAGTGGCAGCTGAACAGTGAGGGGGGCATTCTTCTTTCACTGAGAGAAGGGCTTCAGCCTGTTTCTTTTGTAGGGATGGAGCCCAAAGGAGGGGTCAGAACTCAGATGGCCAAGTGAGGTGCTGGCAGTTGGAGCTGGAAGAGCCCCACCACGCTGGAGGGGGAGGGTTAAATAGGGCATGTGGATGTTGCCAGGGAGTGTGATAGGAGGCTTCCCCCAACCTCACACCTAGATGGCTTGCTCTCCTGCAGAAGCCCTGCCTATGTTCCCCATGGCCAGTGTCCTGAATACCCTGCAGGCCCTGTCCCCTCCCTAGCCTCAGCTGGACTTCAGTCCCCAAGCACACAAACTGCCCAGTACACATCACACTGTCATTTAATTTTTATTAAATTATTATTAATGCCAATCTCCCTTTCACAATGGTAAGCTCTATGAAAGGCCCATGTCTGCGATTTGCTCCCAAGAGCTCAGCACCAAGCCCAGCATATGATGGGTGCTCAAGGAATGTCCATGGGATAGAGGGATGACCTAGGGTGTGGGGAAAGAGGAGGAGGGCAAGACAGATTTTGCAGAAAGAAGGTGGATGGAGCTGGTGACTGACTTGCTGCCCTCCGGTGTGTTCTGGGCCCTGGTAGGAGCTGGGAAGGTGAGAGGCGTGTGGGCAGCGGCACAGCCATCCTTGGCCAGAGCCCCATGGTTTTCCCTTGTGCTGCTCTAGCTCTAGATAGGGTCCTTCTCCAGCCCTTCCAACACCTGAATAGCAACCCCACCTTAAATCCCCTCTGCTTGGAATACCTGGAGTGGTTGCTGTTTTCCTAACCTTCAGAGGTCAGCAACAAACCAGTTAGTTTGTCCACATTTGCTATATTCCAGGCAATTTGCCAGACACACGCTGTGGGTGAGCAAGGGAATAGCAAACACAAGCCTTGCTCCCAAGCAGCTCATGGTCCAACAGGGATGAAAAAATGAGCCTCAGCCTCCCAGGCAGAGAATTCCCAGGCCCTCCTTGCAGTGGGCACATCACACCCACCATGAGTCCCAGTGGGGGACATGTCAAGTCTCCAGAAACCAAGCCTCCACCATGACCCAGGCCCTTTGGGACACTCCCAGGAAAGCAGTCCACAGCCTCTGTGCCATCCAGCTCACAGCAGAGAGACTGCACATTTGGGCCTCAGTTCTGTCACCTGTAAAATGGGCATCACCTGGTTGTGTTCTGATTTTAGATCCTGAATATGCCCTGCCTGCCTCCTGAGACAGGCACCTCAGGTGTGGCTGTGGGAGGTGGTAGTTGCAACTACTATGTCTGCTTCACATGGCACCTGGCATGCAGCAGGCACTCAGTAAATGTCACCTGCTACTTCCTGTGGTAACAGTGCTCACAGAAGACTCTCAAGGACAGGAGAAGGCAAGGTCATGTTGGCCGTTCTCTCCTGGAGCTGCAGGGTTTGGGGTGGGCCCAGGCTGGGGGCCACACTTGCCTTGGGGATGTGTCCTTATGTCTGCAGAGAGCTCTGGGGGAAAAGCCTCCTGCAGGTCTTGCCCAGGCAGGAAAAGCTTCTAGGCCTCAGCAGAGGAAGGCCAGTGACCCCCGCCCCTGGCTTCCACCTTGGGATCCTCCCAAAGGACAAGGGGTGAAGTTGAAATAGTTGCTGGCATGTGTTGTCCCTTTCCCCTTATGACCTTAGAAACCCCATTCGCCTTCCTTTGCTCGCTCGCCACCCTCAGCTTCTTTTTTTCAATATATTCTTTCATTGATTTTTTAGAGAGAGGGGAAGGGAGAGAGATACATCAATTGGCTGCCTCCTGCACACCCCCTACTGGGGACCAAGCGGGAAACCCAGGCATGTGCCCTGACTGGGAATCAAACCAGGACCTCTCAGTCCATGGGGTGACGCTCAATTCACTGAGCCACACTGTCCAGGCAACCCTCAGCTTCTTTGAAGGCCATTTGTGTCCAGCCACATCCAGTGTGGCCCACAGAGACCTCAGCCTGACTCTAGCCCTTAGGGTTTCTCATCACGCAGAGAGTGGGCTCTGTGCAGCATAGGGCTGGCTTCAGTGAGATGTTCTCAGGACAGGCAGGTCCTGGGGACAGAAAGACACCCCCTTCAAGGGCACAGTGCAGGAGCAGCTCTAGAACCCTTCATTCTAGAACTTGCCCTGCTTTCCCAGAGCCTGCCCTCCCCAACACCAGTCCCCAGCTGTGTCAGTCTCTATCCTGAGCTGTCAGCCCTGGTCATTCCCCTGCCCTTGCCCCAATCCCAGCAAGACTTCCAAACATTGTCTGTAGCCATGAGGGGGTACAGGTCCTGCCTAGCCTCCTACAGCCCTGTCACCCCTGCCCCTCTGACATATCAGGCCTCAGCTGCAACCCTCACCCCCTCCCAAGAGCCCACTGTGAGCTGGACAGCCACAGCCCCTTCCTTGGCACCTAGTTCTCCATGAAGAACAGCGGCAGGCAAAAGCTGGACCAGTGAACCTTCACGGACAAGGGCTACCTGCTCTTTTCCAAGAAGATTGGTTCCAGGGCCTTCTCCAAAGTCTACCTGGCCTGTACCATGCAGGGGTGCATGCAGCACAACCCCAAGTTGGCCTCTGACCTTCGAAGCAAGCCTGCCTCCTCCCTGTGGCCTGGGGCTTGGGGTGCCCTCCAACCCAGCCTCAGTGGGCCCTGTACTAACCCTACTCAAGCACCTCCCAGCTGCTCCAGCTTTCTCCCAGTTCCACATCCTCTCTGGAGGCCAAGGATCCCACAGACTGACCACTTAAGAGTTCTCAAATTCCTGAGGTCATAAATGCCTGGGACAGGAGGGAGGGAAGGAAAGGTCAGTGCTATCCCCAAGGACTCTGCTTATCCCATCTCACCCCACCAAGTTCAGCACTGTGCACAAAGGACACTGGACCTGTCCTGTCACATCCTGCCCTGAGGGGCTATGGTCTTCACACAGCGGTTGCCATCTACCACTGCAGGTGACTATCAAGATTGTCTATTGCCGAGGCCCCTGTGGACTTCTCCCAAAAGTTCCTGCCCGTGAGATCTCATCATTCAATGCTACCTATAAGCACCTGAATGTGGTGGGCAGAGACCTCAAGATGGCAGTCTCTATCCTGCCCATCCCCTGCACCAGCCCTCACCATGCCTGCTGCCCAACCCAGGCCTGCACCTCTTCCCATCCTGACACCTCAATCCAGGGCACTAGACAGCCCCTCCTTGGGGTGACAGCAGGTGGGTGGGGGTCCTGCAGATGCTGCTGTATGAGACCTAACACAACAGCCAGTGCTCCTACTTGGTGCTGGAGCTGGCAGGCCATGGTGACTTGTTGGAGTACATCAATGCAGTGTGGACCACCGCTGCTGCCCAGGGCTGGAGGAGGAGGTGACAGGCTGTTCTGGCAGCTGGTCAGTGCCGTGGCCCATTGCTATAGCTCGGGCATTGTGCACCAGTCAGGGTGCTGCCCTGCCTGCATGGAGAGGCCCAGCCCCACCTGCACTTCCCCATGCAGGGACCTAAGGTGTGAGAACCTCCTGCTGGATGACCGAGGCTTCCTAAAGCTGACTGGTGAGCCTGTGGCCAAGCCCCTGCCCTTGCACCAGCCTGCCCTGACTTTTGACCCCAGCCATTCACCTTGCAGGAGGCCCTTACACAGTTGTCCCTGCCAGGCCACCAGTCTCCACATTGGTCTTCTCCAGACTAGACCCCAGCCTGGCTTGACCTTCAACCCTCCCAGGAGGCCTCCACCCCACCCTTGCCCACAGCCATCCTGCAGTCACCCCCACACCTTATGCCCACTGCACAGTCATCCCTCCAGAGCCCATTCCCTCACCCTCATCCCTCCTGTTGCACTGCCTGCCCTGCACCCTTGCACAGACTTTGGCTTCGCCGACCTGCTGGGACTTAAGAATGCACTGCTGAACACCTTCTGAGGCTCCATGGCCTACACGGCCCCCTGGCCCCTGAGATCCTCATTAGCAAGAAGTACATTGGGGAGCAGGCCAACATGTGGAGCCTGAGTGCTACCCAATGGGCACCCCCTGGGGCACCAGGACCCTGGGGCAGTGGGGGAGGCACACCTGAAGAGTCCCTGCCCCCAGAGATGTCATCCTGTACACCACAGTGACAGGGAAGCTGCCCTTCAAGGAGCGCCCGCCCAGTGCAGCCCCACCTTATCACTAGGCCTCTCTCAGGTGAGTGCTGCCACCCTGTGTCCTTCCCAAGTCCCAGCAGGAGGCCTGGGTCACAAGGGTCCTTTTGTACAATGGAGGGGGTAACAGGGGAGACTCACCTGACAAACTACCTCACCTCTACCCATAGTGGTGAGGTGGAAGCTGGGCCAGCTGGGGAAGGGCCTAAGACCTCAGGAAAGGCAGTGCCCTCCCCCTACCCCAGGCTGGAAGCCAAGCTCTGCACTAGCCCAGGGCAAGCCACCTTGCCTCTGTGTCCCGTGTTCCCATCAGTGACAGGGGAGACCCTTCAGCTGACCCCTCAAAGCTGCGTTATGTTGGCAGGGGATGAGCATGGGCTTGGGAGACAAGAGGGCAGGCAGCAAAGGGGTTGGGGGGTGTGCTGCAGCCATGAGTCCTCTCCTGCAGAATGCCAGGACCTGATCTGGGCCCTGTTCCAGCTGTGCCCGTGCCCACAGCAGGTGGCTGTGCACAGCAGGATGTTGCCCAAGCATACTCTTCCACACTGTGCTCAGCCATGCTCCAGGTGGGGCGGGCAGGAGGGCTATCTCTCAGCATCGACTGATCCCCCAATGCAGTCCACTGCAGAGAATCTGGCGGAGCCTAGAGAACTCAGAGGCCCCAAGGCTGCTCCTGCAGCTGCATCACCCCCAGCAGCAGGAAACTCCCAAGAGCACCTATGGCCCAGAGCCAGGGCCCCCAGAGGTCCACCTTAGACGAGGTGCAGGCCCTGCCACGCTGGGGCTTCAGAGCATTGCAAAGGCCAACCCAGGCATGGGCGCCTCCAGGCAGCCACCTTCGCTATACTCCACGTCCACCATCAGGGATGTGCTGGGTGGCGCACTACCTGGTCAACTGAGGGAGGGTGGGTGGACAGGGTGGAGGCTAGATAAACCATTTCTTCTGTGGAGCCAGAGGTGTGAACCAGCTGGCCTAGGGGAAAACTGGCAATACCCCTGAACCAGGGAAAAGAAGTGCACACACTTCCATGCCAGAGCTTTTTTTTTATCCTCACCCAAGGACAATTTTTTTGCATTTATCTTCAGATAGAGCGGGAGGGAGAGAGGCAGGAAGAGAGAGAGAAACATCAATGTGAGACACATTGAGTGGCTGCCACCCACATGACCCCAGCCGGGGCCAGGGACAAACTGCAACCAAGGTACGTGCCCTTAGCAGAAACTGAACCTGGGACTCTCTGGTCCGCGGGCCGACGCTCTAACCGCTGAACCAAACCAGTCAGGGCCATGCCAGAGCTTTAATTGGGGGGAAGGGGAGTAGAAGGCACCGCAGACGCAGATACCTGGCACCCATGAAGCACCCAGCCTCCACGAGACAGCACAAGGGGAACAGACCTCCAGCTCTGGAAACAGCACCAAGACACAGGACATGAGGAGTGCTGGTGCCGGGAACTCCCGGGAAGCCAACTGCACTGCAGCACCAGGGTGCACAGGGCCTGGGAGGGCCAGCACTTGGGTCCTATGCAAAAGATGGCACTAGGTCTGGTGGGAAGCCCAGGAAGGGAGTATAGAATGGTGAGGGCCACGCTGATAGCCTATATAACTACTTGGAGGTTGCGGAATTAGGGGGATCATACATGGCACTTGGGAGAACTAGGTCTTGTGTTGGCAAGGGGCTTTGGGCAAAACCAGGGCATGGGTCAAGTGGGAAATTGAAGAGGATGAAGGGGAGATAGCACCCAACCAGTGCTCCAATGACAGGCCAGGGGTGCAGCTCTAGAAGACCCCATGGACAGGATGTAGCTGAAAAAGGTCTTAAGAGGTCAGCCCATAAAGGCTGAGGGTCAGCTGAGGGCCCAAATGGAAGGACTTGGGGTGGGACTGGCACAAAGGAGCACTGCTTACACCTGGGTGCCTGCCTGGCCTAGACCCCTCTAGTACCCATGGAACTGGAATGCTCCAGCTGGCCTCTCAGGCTTACTATGTTTTTCTGTCCAGCCCCACCACCATGCCTGGGAGGAGGCGCATGGCTCCAGTGGGCATCCCCGCCAGAGGTACCTGAGAGCCACAGGGCCTGGCCAGCTCTGGCTGAACACTGTTCCTCTGAACAAGCTGAATTTTTGCTGGAAGCAACAGGGCACAGGGAGGTGCCCTCAACCCTCTAATGTTTAAGAGGCATTAGCCCTAGAGCCCTCAGCATGAACCTGGAGCTTAAATGCAGCTCTGCTTCTCAGTAGGGCACAGCCTCCAAGCAAGGTGACCCAGAGGCCTGCAGGCAGCTTGCAGGAAGGCCTAGTCTGGGAAGCCTGGAGTGATGGGCTAGTAAAGGTGGGTCTGGAGCTGGTGGTGGGCTGCAAGGGCCTCAGGTGGGTGCAGCCCCCTCCGCTTGTGACTCTGGAGACAGCTCCTGCTCCTGTTGCTCCCGCTGGTATTGCTCCTGCTCCTGGCGGTCCAGCTGCTGCAGCTGCTGCTCCACATCCTCAGGCACCTGCACTTCCAGCAGGTTTTCCATGCCATGCTCCGGCTCATCACCAATAAGCACCTGCAGCAGAGAAGACAAGTGAGTAGCCACCGGCACACCACAGTAATCTCCCCATCCACCCCTCCACACCAAACCGTGCACCCACCTGGATGAGTTTCTCACAAGCCACCCGCACATCGGACTCAGGCTCCCAGCTGTGCAGCTCACGTAGAATCAGGTAGGCTCCCTGGTCCCTCACCTGCTGCCGACCATGTGCTGTGGCTGTCAGCTGGGAGACAGCAAAAGTTAGATGTCAGGGTACATGCTGGGGGTGGGATTACTGCAGCAGGACCCCCTGCTCACCAGCATGATGGCCTCAATGAGCATCTTGCGGATGTCAGCATCAGGCTCCCGCTGCTTATCTGGTGGCAGGTACTGCAGGTCCACGGGCAACTCTAGGGGCGAATGTGGGAGTCACTGGGTCCCTATGCTGGGCCACCAGGCCAGACCTCACCTTTCTAAACCGCACCTGTGCTCAGCAACTCACTGTTAGGTTTCAGAAGGGGCCCTGATCTAGATACTTCCTCCCCCTCCCACTACTGGCCTCTCCTCCTGCCAGGCCAACCCTGAGGCACCACTTAAGCCACTCACGCTCCATCTCCTCCTCAGAGAAGTCCTCAGGCCCAGCCAGGGGCAGTAGCAAGAAGGGCAGAATGTCCACCTCGGGCCCCAGCAACCACTCGTGGTGTCCTGGATGGGGGCGGGAACAAGGATGAGGGCCTGTCCAGAGGAGCTCCAGAACCCAGTCTTCCTCCCATGGCCCCCCACTGAAAGGCCCCCCACCACCACAACTCACGGTGCTCGAAGCAACAGTTTCGCAGCGTCCCCACGACCCCGCCCCTGCGCACCGTGGAGTCTGGGTATTGGGTAAGGGGCAGCAGCCGCTGGACAACGCACCTGAAGGAAGGGACCACTCAGTGCTGTCCCTGCTCACTTCCACCCCCTCCCCGCGAGCATCCTGGTGTTCACCTGTCGGGGTCCAGCAGGAAGGCTCTCGCCGAGGGACGCTGGCTGAGGTTGGACAGCACCGGCCCCAGGTAATGCAGGGGCGCGCGGGCGTTGTAGCCAGGCGTACACAGCGCGCGCACGAGCCGCTCCAGGCCTGACTCCCCCGGCTCCGCGGCCGTCAGCGCCTCCATCAGCGAGGCACACGGCGCCGGCTCGCGGCTGAGGTTGGCCAGCACGGCGGCCGCTTCCTCCGCCCAGGGCCACTGTGGATCCAACGCACGGCCGAGCAGGCGGGCAGGCAGTCCGGGCTCGGCCGCCAGCAGCGGCTGGTGCAGGCCGGGGTCGGCGGCGAGGTTGACGAGGGCGCGGGCGGCGTCGCGGGCCGGGGCTGGGGCCGGGGCCGCCGCAAACTCGACCAGCGCCCGCAGTAGCGCCGCCTGGCCGGCCAGCAGCGTCCGGCCCGGTCCCGAGCCGGTCAGCGCCAACACGTGCCGCACTGCCTCCTCCTGCAAGTCCGCCCGCGCCCCGGGCGCCAGGAAGGGCAGGAGCTTCGCCGCCTCTGCCTCCGCAGTCAGCGACCCTGCGGGGCCAACGCCATCAGCCGACGCGCCCGGGTCCGCCGCGGTCGGGCCCGCGCCGGCCCGCATGTCGGAGTCGCCGGGACAACAACTCTGGGTCCGAGCGTTCGGCCCCCGCCCGCCACTTGGGCCCCGGCCCCGCCCGCCACTTGGGCCCCGGCCCCGCCCACCAGGAAAACGGAAGCCACAGCCACCACTCCGAGGCCGAGGACTCGGCGCAAGGGGCGGGACCAGCGTGCGGAGGCGAGGCCACGCTAAGGCCCGGGGTATTGTGGGACTGGGTGCCGGCCGGCAGCGGCCTACCTGGGCAAGATGAGCGTTGGTGGTGGGGTCACTTAGGGACAAACACTGAGCACCATCCCTGGGTGTGAGCCGCCAGCCCCTGGTGGCTGACTGATTACATGGCCTTCCTCCAGCATGGATTGGGTAGAGATCCAACCTCGCCGGAAGAAACACATGATTAATGACATTGATTGACTTTCCAGTTAGACCAGCCTTGCATTCCTAGCATAACCCCCTTTTACTCATGATATATTTTCATTTTTATATATTATTGTATTCAGTTTGCTAAAACTTTGTTTAGAATTTTTGCATTTCTGTCCATGAAAGATATTGGTCTGCAGTTTTCTTGTAATTTCTTTGGTTGTGGTGTCTGGGTGATGTTGACCTCAGAAGGATTGGGGACTATTCCCTCCTCTTCAGTTTTCTGCAAGAGTTTGTAAAAGTCATATTATTTCTTTTCTCGGTGTGTGGTAGGACTCCCCAGTGGAGCCATCTGGGCCTAAAATTCTTTCTGGGAAAAATTTTCAACTACTAATTAAATTCCTTTAATAGATACATGGCATCGCTTCTCAGCCTTTTGGCTAAGATCAAGTGTAGTATCTGTTCTTATCAGTTTAATAGATACATGGCTATTCAGGTTGTTGTTTTCTCCTTGGGTGACTTTTGGCAGCTTGTGTCCTGATATTGGTAATTTCAATCTTCTTTCTCTTTTTTATCCATCTTGCCAGAGGTTTGTCAATTTTATTGATCTTAACACCTTTTGGATTCATAAATTTTCTCTATTTCTTTCTTTTCCAATTTCATTGATTTTTCACTTTGACCTTACTATTTCCTTTCTTCTAATAACTGTGCTGTTCTTTTTCTTTTTCTTTTTTAATCCTCACCTGAGGATATTTTCCCACTTATTCAGATAGAGTGGGGGAGAGAGAGAAAGAGAGAGAGAGAGAAACATTGATGTGAGAGGGATACAGCGATTGGTTGCTTCCTCCACAACCCGGACCAGGGCCAGGGACTCAACTGCAACCAAGCTACATGCCCTTGACTGGAATCGAACCTGAGACTCTTTGGTCTGTGGGCCATTGCTCTAACCGCTGAGCCAAACTGGCCAGGGCTGCTCTTCTTTTTCTAATTTCTTAGGGTAGAAGCTGAGGTCATTAATTTGAGAACTTTCACCTTTTCTTTCTTTTTTTCTATTGACTTGAGAGAGAGAGAGGAAGGGAGAGGGAGAGAGAGATAGATCGATGAGAGAGAACATCAATTAACCGCCTCCTGCATGCCCCCCACTGGGGATCACTGGGGATCACTGGGGATTGGGCCCACAACCTGGGCATGTGCCCTGATGGGGAATCAAACCGGCAACCTCTTGGTGCATGGGTCGACGCTCAACCACTGAGCCACACTAGCTGGGCGAGAGACCTTTCATCTTTTCTGTTACAGGAGTCTCCCTCTATTTATTCTTTGAGTTGTGGATTATTTGTTATGTACTTTACTTTTACATGGTTATAAACCCCTTAACAAATTGATATTATTTTTATTTTACACTGAGGGCTAGGATGATACCTCTAGGGGCAGTGATACCCAGGAGAGCCACTCACAGGGAACAGCATGCCCCTGAAGTCTGTAGGTCATAGTTCCAAGAGCTGGGATTTGCCCCTGGCTGAGACCCATGAGAAGGACACTTCATAGCTTCAATCCCAACCTAACCTTCTGTGAAAGTCCCATGGAAACTGAGGAAGAGGATGGGGGTGGACGAGTCCAAGCAAGTGCCCACCTTTCCAAGGAAACCACATGCTTCAGACATACAGATCCTGCCCATCAAAGTTGAACATTTTTCGAGAAATGGAATTGGAATATTATGGCTAACCTAGGTAAATGATGCCCTCTGGTGGCTACTTTTGACTGACACAAAAATGTGTACCTTCAGAGCCCACTGGAGTCCACAAGTGTTTACAGTAATCACCAGCAGCGAGCCTTAAATATTTCCAAGAGAAATAAAAAGATATGAAATTTTTGGGAGTAATTTTAAAGTTAAAGAAAAGTTGCTCTTTGGTCTCGGCAGCAGAAGCAAGATGACGAAGGGGATGTCCTCGTTTGGCAAGTGCCGCCGCTGTGGCTCGAAGGCCTGCCACCTTCAGAAGTCCACCTGCGGCAAGTGCGGCTACCCCACCAAGCGGAAGAGGAAGTGTAACTGGAATGCCAAGGCTAAACGAAGAAACACCACCGGGACTGGTCGAGTGAGGCACCTAAAAATAGTATACTGCAGGTTCAGGCATGGATTCCATGAGGGAACAACACCTAAACCCAAGAGGGCAGCTGTTGCAGCATCCAGTTCATCTTAAGGATTTCAGTGATTAGTTAGTTGACCAATAAATGTTGTGTTTTTTAAAAAATAAAAATAGCCCGGCCGGTGTGGCCGTGGTTGAGCATGGACCCATGCACCAAGAAGTCGCCCATTTGATTCCCGGTCAGGGCACATGCCCAGGTTGTGGGCCTGATCCCCAGTGGGGGACATGCAGACATGCAAGAGGCGGCCAATCGATGTTCTTTCTCATCGATGTTTCTATCTCTCTCTCTCCCTCTGCCTTTTCTCTCTCTCTAAATTCAATAAAGAAAAAAATAAAATAAAATAAAAATGAAAGATAAAGTTAAAGAAAAGTTAAAAGAGCTATACAAAGAACATCATATACCCTTAACCCAGAGACCTCAAATTCCCAGCTTACACCAGTTATCCAAATGACCTTTTAGCAGAAGGTGCCCTCACATCTCTTCAGTCTCCTTCAATCCGGAACAGCTCTTAGTGTTTGACTATCAGGCCATGACACTGGCAGCCCACTGGCCAGCTATTTTGTATCCTGTTTCTCGATATGCATTTATTTGTCTGATTGCCTCGCGCTTAGACTCAGGTTATGCGCTTGTGGCAGGGATACCATGGAGGTGATGCTGGGTTCTCTCCATTGCATCCCATCAGGTGGCACAGCATCCCCTCGTCCTAGCATTGTAGATGTTTTGATCACTTCAGGTGGGGTTGCCCAGGCCTCTTCACTGTCAGTTTACTCTTTTTCTCTTTGTATTTAATAAATATTTTATCGGCTGCCCGGCTGGTGTGGTTCAGTGGTTGAGCATCGACCCATGTACCAAGAAGTCACCAGTTCGATTCCTGGTCAGGGCACATGCCCAGGTTGTGGGCCAAATTCCCAGTGGGAGGCATGCAGGAGGTGGTCAGTCAATGTTCTCTCTCATCGATGTTTCTCTCTCTCTCCCTCTCCCTTCCTCTCTCTCTAAAATCAATAAAGAAAAAATTTAAATAAATATTTTATTGGGAGATACTTAAAATTTTTTTTCTTGCTCTGGCTGGTTTGGCTCAGCGGTTGGAGCGTCGGCCTGCGGTACAGAGAGACCCGGGTTCGGTTCCCGCTGAGGGCATGTGCCTCGGTTGCAGTTTGTCCCCGGCCCTGGTTGGTCGTGCGGGTGGCGGCCACTCGATGTGTCCCTTTCGCGTCAATGTTTCTTTCTCTCTCTCTCTTCCTCTCTCTCCCTCCCACTCTGTCTGAACAAAAAAAAAAAATTAAAAAATTAAAATAAAAATAAAAAATGAAAATTTTTTTCTTTATTGATTTTAGAGAGAGAGAGAGAGAGAGAGAGAAACATCGATTAGAGAGAACATTGATTGGCCTCCTCGTGCATGCCCCCCACTGGGGGTTTGGCCCACAACCTGGGCATGTGCCCTGACTGGGAATCGAACCAGTGACCTCTTAGTGCATAGGTTGATGCTCAACCACTGAGCCACACCAGCCAGATGGGAGATACTTTGAGACTATGTAAATATTCCACTCCTTATCCACTTTTCATTCACTAGTTTTTTGTTTTTAAATCCTCACCCAAGGATATTTTTCTGTTTATCTTCAGACAGAGTGGGAGGGAGAGAGAGGGAGAGAAAGGGAGACAGAGAGAAACATCGACATGAGAGGGACACATCGACTGGTTGCCTCCCGCATGACCCTGACAGGGCCCGGGGAAGAACCGCAACTGAGGTACATGCCTTTGGCCGGAACCGAACCCGCAACTCATTGGTCTGCTGGCTGACACTCTACCGCTGAGCCAAACCAGCCTGGGCTGACTCACTAGTTTTTTAATGTATTGGGTTTTTTTCTCTGAATTATTACCATGATGGTTACCAAATGGCGATTTTATGATTTCATCATTCATCAAAAAGCTTTCTCTTTCTCTACTTATTTATTTATGTTGATGAGAACGCATGGATTTCTGTTTTATTTTTAAAAATATAATACTTTACTTCCATTATTTTGATTGTCAAATTGTCCTCAATTTGGCCAGTGGACGCCCCTTCAAGGAGGCTCCTGTGTGTTTTAAAAATAGCTTTACTGAGATATAATTCACATACTATACAAATCACCCATTTAAATTCAATGGCTTTTGGTATATTACATCATTGATTTTTTTAAATGTTAGTAAAATGCATATAACAAGATTAGCCATTTTTACCATTAAAAAATTTTTTTCTTTATTGATTTTAGAGAGAGGGAAGGGAGAAGGAGAGAGAGATAGAAACATTGATGAGAGAGAGCATTGATTGGCCGCCTCCTGCACGCCCCCCACTGGGGACCGGGCCCACAGCCTGGGCATGTGCCCTGACCAGGAATCGAACCAGCGACCTCTTGGTGCATGGGTCAACGCTCAACCACTGAGCCACACCGGCTGGGCCATTTTTACCATTTTTAAGTGTACAATTATGGCATTAATTGCACTCAATGTTGTGCAACCATCACCAGTATATATTTCCAAAGCTTTGTCATCACAGGGAGCAGAAACTCAGTAACCTTTAAGCATTAATTTTCTACCCCCCACTCCCACTCCTCAGTGACCTATAATCTACTTTCTGTCTCTATAAAGTTGCCTATTCTAATACCTTGATGGTTACATTTTCTGTAGCTGTAATACAATGTGGAAACCAGGTGTGTGTGTGCTTCTAAGTAACCGACACCACAAGCTAAACAGAGAACAGTTTAAGCACCACAAAGGTCTCCTGGGCAGGAGCTGTGTCTTCTCCTGCTCCCATCCTTAACCCTGGCGATCACCACCCTCCTCTGTAATGTTATATGAATGGAAGCATACAGTATGTGATCTTTTGAGATTGGATTTTTCCCACTCGGTGTAATTCTCTGGAGATTCACCCAGGTTGTTGCGTGACTAATTTGTTCATTTTTATTGCTGAGTATTCCATGGTGTAGCTGTGCCACAGTCTGGTCAACCATTCATCTATTTAAGGACCTTTGTGCCATTTCCAGTTTCGGGCTATTACAGAGAAAGCTGCTGTAAACACCAGTGTACAGGTTTTTGTGTGGACAGCAGTCTTCATTTCCCTGGGATAAATGTCCAGTAGTATGATGGCTGAGTTAGAGGCAGTGGTGTTCAGTTTTCAAGAAACTGCCAAATTGTTTCCCAGACTGTCTGGACAGTGTGTTCCCGCCAGTGTGTGGAGATCCAGATCCACATCCTCCCCAGCATTTGCTGGTGTCACTGTCTCTCATTTCAGGCATTCTTAGTTTGTGTTCCCCTAGTGCCTGGTGGTGTCAAGCCTATTTTGGTGTGCGCGTCTGCATTGCATCTCTCTGGGGAGATGTGTGTTTCTGTCTTTTGCTCATTTTCTGATGGGATCGTTTGTTTCTTAGAGTTCCTGTTGAGAGTTTATATACTGTAGACAGGTGTCCTTTGTGGATGTGTCATTTGCAGATATTTCCCCCCAGTCTGTAGCTTGTCTTTTTGTCCTGTTAACAAGGCCTTACACAGAGCAAAAGATTTAAAATTAACCAACTCCAATTTATTGAATACTTTTTTTTTAAAAGAGTTTGTTTGTTTTTAATTGATTTTAGAGAGAGAGGATGGGAGGGAGGGAGGGATAGAAACACCTATGAGAGAGAAACATCAGTATTGATCAGCTACCTCCTGCACACCCCCAACTGGGGATTGAGCCTAAAACCCAGGCATGTGCCCTGACCGGGAATCGAACTGGCAACCTACTGGTGCATGGGACAATGCTCAACCAACAGAGCCACACTAGGGGGCACGGCTTCATTTTCTATCCATATTCCCTGTGCTAAGCCCTGTTCCTAAGTGCTTGAGATATACTAATTACTTTTATCCTCACAGCAGCCCTGTGAGGTATCTTAGCATTATTATCCCCCTTTCATAGATGGGGAAACTGAGGCTTACAGAACTTAGGTAATTTGCCTAAGGTCACACAGTTAGAAGGGGAGCAAATATATATATATATATATACACTATTTTGACTTCTTCTATAATGAAAATCTCATTCTAGCTTTTTTCTTGTTATTGATTTGTAGAAGTTCTTTCTATATTTTGTAGATGAGCCATTTTTAGTTACATGTGGCTTGCCTTTTCACTCCATGGCTTATTTCGGTTAACAGATTTCTTAATTTAAAAATAATTATAGCTTGACAGGTGTGGCTCAGTTGGTTGAGCCACATCCCATGCACCAAGAGGTCACTAGTTCGATTCCCAGTCAGGGCACGTACCCAAGTTGTGGGCTTGATCCCCAGTGGGGGGCATGCGGGAGGCAGAGATCAAGATGTTTCTCTTTCTCCCTTCCTCTCTCTCTCTAAAAAAAATCAATAAAAACATATTTTTAAAAATAATTATAGCCCTGGCCGGTTTGGCTCAGCGGTTAGAGTGTAGGCCCGCAGTCCAGAGAGACCCGGGTTCGGTTCCCGCTAAGGGCACGTACCTCGGTTGCACTTTGTCCCTGGCCCTGGTTGGGGTCATGTGGGTGGCAACCACTCGATGTGTCTCTTACATTGATGTTTCTCTCTCTCTTCCTCCCTCTCTCCCTCCCGCTCTGTCTAAAGATAAATGTGTCCTCTGGTGAGGATATAAATAAATAAATAAATAAATAAATAAATAAATAAAAATAATTATAGCCCTGGCCGGTTTGGCTCAGTGGTTAGAACTTTGGTCTGCAGACTGAAGGGTCTTGGGTTTGATCCCTGGGCAAGGGCATGTACCCGGGTTGTAGGTTCAATCCCTGGCCCTGGTAGGGGTAGTACAGAAGGCAACCAATTGATATGTCTCTCTCACCTCTCTCTCTCTCTCTCTCCTCCTCCCTACCTCCCTCCCTTCCACTCTATCTAAAAAATCAATGGAAAAATATCCTCAGGTGAGGATTAACGACGACAACATTTTTCCTTTGTGGTTAGTAGGTTTTTTTTACCTGTTTACACTTGCCCTACTTTCTCATGTTTTTAATTTTAAAAGCATTTCTTGATTTTATAATTTAAACCATGAAAACCAGTAGCAGCAGACCACAATGGGCTGCACAACCCCTTTTATAAAAACTTCCAGCCCTGTAGCTCTCCAGGTTGGGCACTCCTGGCCCTGCTTGGCCTCAGAAGAGCCACCTACACCTTATCAAGAACCCCTGCACAGCTTGGGGGTTGTGGGGGAAGGTGTGGGAGGCCAGCTGTAAGCATAAAGCCATTGAGAAGAAACCTCTAAAGTTGGAGGTTGAGCCCTGGCCGGTTTGGCTCAGCGGTTAGAGCGTCGGCCTGCAGTCCAGAGAGACCCGGGTTCGGTTCCCGCTAGGGGCATGTACCTTGGTTGCAGTTTGTCCCCGGCCCTGGTTGGTCGTGTGGGTGGCAGTCACTCAATGTGTCACTTTCACATCGATGTTTCTCTCTCTCTCTCTCTTCCTCTCTCTCCCTCCCACTCTGTCTGAACAAAAAATGGAAAAATGTCCTCGGGTCTCGGGTGAGGATAAAAAAATAATAATAATAAATAAATAAAGTTGGAGGCCGAAAACACTCACAGGAAAGAAATTGCTGCTAGGGCAACCCAGCAGAAGGGTGTGAAAGCTAGAACAAGCCCTTCCCCAAAGCAGGCCATGTAGCCAGTGTGCAGGTGGGTCCCTGAGAGACCGTGGCAGTTCAGGAGACCTTCTAGACCCTGCACTTCACAGATAAGGTGTGTATCCTGGTGGTTTAAATTGAAGGGTCCTGAGAATACTGCCCCTTTAATGCTTCTTGGATGAAGTGGGTGGGTGGGGCCCCTTCACTGATTCTTCTTCCTTCTAGCCTAAAGGTAACAGTGTGCCAACAGACTCCTGGTTTCACTTGCATCAAAGGACCGAAGCCTGGCCCTGGCCGGTTTGGCTCAGTAGTTAGAGCGTCGGTCCGCGGACCGGGGAGTCCCAGGTTCCTTTCCCACTAAGGGCACGTAATGTACCTCGGTTGCAGTTCATCCCCAGCTCTGGTTGGGGTTGTGCGGTGGCAACCAATTGACGTGTTTCTGTCATGTCGATGTTTCTCTCTCTCTTCCTCCCTCTCTCCCTCCTGCTCTATCTGAAGATAAATGCAAAAAATATATATCCTTGGGTGAGGTTAAAAAATTTTTAAAAAGATCGAAGCCTGCCCATACCTGTGGCCACCCAGACCCTCCCCCTCCCCAGAACATCTGGCCACTCCCTGGCTTATTAGTGCCCCCTGCCATCTTGCCCCAGTAATTGACTGCTGAACATTGGCTGAGTGCCTGAGCAGGGATGAACCCACACTGTGGGTCCCTGCCTGGGCAGAACAGGTCCAGCCCACCAGCAGGGCTGCCCCACCATGAGCTCACCACACCCCAGACCCTGTCCCACCCACTCCACCCACCAGACCTCCCTGCCCACCCCAGTGGCCCCCAAAGATGATCATGGCATTCAGTTGGCTAGCTGGACTTTATTCCAGCCCTGGGTCTTGGCCAGGGGCGAACAGCTGGGTGAAGAGCTGTGTCCTGAGCCCCTGCTGGAGGGAAGGGCAGGCTGGAAAAGGGGTCGGGCCAAGGTCGCCAGCCAGGTCAGCTGTAGTTGTCCGGGTCTGCGCAGTCTGGCAGAAAGTAGCGCTGCAGGGCGGGCTGCAGGAGCAGGGGCGGCAGCGGACGGGCAGGCCTGGGCCAGTCCAAGGGGAAAGGTCGCACTTCCACCCGAGGCAGTGGCAGCTTCAGCATCCGAATGGGGCCATCGAGGGTGCGGCCCTCCCAACGCTGGGACAGCATCTGGCCTGGGGCCAGAGGGGCAGTGAGGCCTTTGGTGAGGTTGAGGCCCTGTGGGACCCAGGCTGGGGTAAAGCTCAGGATCCCATCTCCACCCCTGCCCCACTCACCCCTCTGTCTCATTGGAGACCTCTGGATCTTGGTCTCCTGAAGGCGTAGAATGGGGTTGGGCCTGGGGTGGGAAGGAGGTGGGTTTGAGTGAGCCAGGCCCTTAGCCACCCACTGTGTGCCCTGTCCCAGCCCATGCCCAGAGTCCCCAGCAGCTCACAGGTGATGGTGGGGCTGTGGCACCACCGCGTTGGGCACCAGTGTGTGTGGCCTCAGGCATGGGCCCTCAGCCTCCTTCTGCAGGGAGCTTGGCTGCTGTGCCCGCTGCTGCCCACAGAAGAAGTTGAGTGCGTCAACTGTCCCCAGGTCCAGCATCTTCGACTGTGACCATTCTGTCTGCTCCAGTGGCAGTGGATGGTCAGGCAATGCGTCTGGCGCCGAGGAACGCAGGTGGACATCGGGCACGGAGGAGAAGGACATCAGTGTCTCCGAGAGTGCGCGGTAGGTGTGCCAGGTGTGCATCTGTGAGAGTCGCTGCTGGATCTGGGACTCCATGCCAGCTTCCTCGGGCGAGACCACCAGCGAGGGCGTCCAGGATTGGAGCGAAAACGTCATGGAGACGTGAGTGGGTGCCCTGGAGACCATGGAAATCTGCGACAGGGTCTCCTCGGACATGGATGAAAGCACTGAGGTGTCGGAGACCTTGGGCAACATCTCCGACAACTTGGCTACTGAGGGCTGCAAGGTTTCTGTCTGTGGGGGAGGTGACCAGGGGAGGATGTATCAGGGCCCAAGGAATGGTGCTGTGCCTGCATCCCAGCCTGACCCACTGCAGACTCCCTCCTAGGAAGGAGCAGGAAGACCCAGAGAGATCCGGGACCCAGGGGAACAGGTGACGCACAGATCTAGAGTGAGGCAAGGAACCTAGCAGCCTCACCTGACTCTCCTCCCTGGACTTGGGGAAAGCCCTGGGAGAAGGCAAGAGGCTCCACTGGTAGGTGGCCTGCCCTACCCCTGCCCACCCAGACCTGAAGGTGGCGGATCATTTCCTCCAACTTCTGGGCACAACAACTACGTAGTGCAGCCTTGGAGTCCAGGCCCATGTCCTGGACCCAGGTCATCATCTCCTTGAAGAGGAAGCCCTCCGGGTCCTGAAGGCCTAATGCGTCCAGCAGCTTCTTGATCTCAGGCCTGCAACAGGCGAGGGTGGCTTATCCAGAGCGCACGCCTCCCCCCACCACAGCCAGCGAAGAGAGCAGGCCTCACCTGCAGGGGGGTGGTGAGTAGAGGAAGTAGGACATGAGCTCCAGTACCACATCACGGGACTCCAGGGAGCAGGCCAGGAGGAGCTGAAGTGCCAGAATCACAAACTGCTTCTGCGTCCAGTCCTGAGCGCAGACGGGAGGAGTGTAATTGGTGTGGGCTAGGGGCAGGGTGGGGCGGGATTGGGGGCAGGGCTGGCTGGGTGACATGGATCAAGGCAGGGTGGGGCCTGAGGCGAACCTGGAGGCTGGGGGGCTGCTCCAGGTTGAGTAGGTGCAAGAGAATGCCATGCAACCGGCTACAGAGGTGTTGGCTCATATCAGGCAGCAGCCTCAGAAACGCACGCAGGATGTGCACACGGTCCACCCAGGAGGCCTCTTCCAGCAGGTCCATGAACAGGGAGGCCAGGCCGTCCACTGTGTCCATCTCAGGGTATGCCTGTGGGGACCGAGAACTGAGGCCCTGCCTTCATGCCACTCCCCCACCAGCCTGCTGCCCAGGCATCCTCCAAACCTCCAGGGTGAAGATGGGGAACAGCTTTTTGAACCAGTTCTGGATGACGAAGAAACGCAGGAACCTGGGCAGATGCCCATAGCGCTCTTCCCAAAGCGAGTGCCCAGGGTGGTACCGGTGGCGGTATAAGTAGGTCTCCCTCCTGGCAGCATTGTCGTG